>JACEEZ010005325.1:27802-42802 GCA_016584305.1 Chionoecetes opilio | reverse complement strand
TATGTTGTGTGTGTGTGTGTGTGTGTGTGTGTGTGTGTGTGTGTGTGTGTGTGTGTGTGTGTGTGTATGTGTATGTGTGTGTGTGTGTGTGTGTGTGTGTGTGTGTGTGGTGTGTGTGTGAAGTGTTAGCTATGTCAATCATTTTTGGCTAAGGTTGGTGTTTCAACTAAAATAATACTTCTGTTCTTGCTTAAGTTATTTCAGTATTTCAATGGAGATTTTTCAAAGAGGAAAAGTAAATAAAACAAGTAATCCCTCCTCCCATTTTCTGTGAGGCGACATTGCCCCCTGGTGGCGGCTGCCTAAGTAGTGGCGACAACAACAGCATGGCAGTGCGCGCCACGCTGGCGAGGCGTGAAGCTAACAGTGAAAAATACGAGGTTTAAAGTGACACTGAACTACCTGGATAGTGACGACGAAAACAAGAAACGGATAGAAAGTGGACGAACGAAGGCACACCATGCAGGACGTCCAGTGAGAGAAGGAAGAGGTGGTGAGGCCTGTCCCTTCATATCTCGGGCAGTCTCATCAGTCATCACCACAACATGGATGACAAGTAAGTGGAGGGCTGCATGGAGGGAGGCGGGGAGGGCAGGGTGGGTAGTAGCGGGGAGGGAGGGCCGGAGGGTCACCTGATATACAACAAGGTCTGCCGTGGACTGATTTGTGGTTAGGCGTTAAGGGCGCGTCACCTGTGTTGTACGAGGCACCGATCTCACCATTGTGACATTGTGTGTCCCCGCGATGTCCTCTGACAGGAGCAGACAGCAGGGGGCTGACGCTCACTGGCGGCTGACATCTGCGTCTGACGTCTGCCTGTCAAGCGTAATTCTCCCTCCCCCCCTCTCTCCCTCCCGCAAGTGGATGGCCGGACAGGTGTTGTGTGCCCCTCCGTGACCCTCCCTCCTTGTCCTGTGGTCAAGCAATCACTGTTCTCTTCACCTTGTTGCCGGTATATCCTCTTTCCGTCATCTCACTATTTCCTCTCCTCTCCTCCTTTTTGCCCTCGGCCCAGCACACGTGCGCCTCGTCAGTAGCTTCAGGCACGTCTCGCTGCTGGTAAGTCGAGCAGACGGATATTTGGTTTTGTTGCCTTTGTCTGAGAACGCGTAGCCGAGGCAGCGACCATCCATGTCTTGCTCTTTGCTGCTTCCTTGTGCCTGAGAACACTTGCATCACCCGGCAGGAGGCTCGGCAAGACTGGCTGCTTTACAACATTCCCTTGCTGTTCCTTCTCCCTCATGCCTGCTTTGGTGGCCGCTCTTTCTTCGCGTCACGTCCCTCATCCCCGAGTGGCATCGTTCCCTTGCCTCCTCCCCCACAGCAGCGAGCCATCCTGCCTCCGCTAAGGCAACCCATCTCCCTCCTTCCCTCCTTGTTATCCCGTGGACTATTGTTCTCTTCACATATTCCCTAGAGTTATTCCCCTACTTCTCTACGGATACAGTTGATTCGGGCCGCCAGTTGAATCAGGCCGCCTATATTAAATACATACCAAGCATGCATTTATGCATAACCTTATAGGTTTTCATGAAACCTAACCTAACCTTAACCACAAAGTATACCTAACCTAACCTTAACCATAAAGTATACCTAACCTAACCTAACCTAACCTAAACTAACCTAACCTAACCTTAACCACAAAGTATACTGTCTGCTGGGTATGCATGCTACTATAGGGGGCCCGAATCAAGGGTACCCCTTCTCTACGCCGTTAACCTTATTCATAGACCACTGTATACCGTATACGGTATACAGTGGTCTATGCCTTATTCCTTTCCTTCTCCATGCCCTGCCTGAGAGACGACCCTTGTCACTTAGCCTCTCCCCCTCCCACCTCTGCGCCTCTTGCGGGCCTCCAACACAACTCTTGCTTCCCGGTGATCACGGTAAACAAGGCGCTACACACCCCTGAGCGAGGGCCGCGTCGCCCGTCTTGCAAAATGTGTTGCTCATGCGAAAAACTTGCATCTTGGCTCGTCTTCCACAGCAACCGAGGCGGAGGAAGAGAAGGAAAAGGAAGACAGGAGGAAAAGGAAAACATAAGTCCTTCACCCTGAAACGACATGAGAGAGAGAGAGAGAGAGAGAGAGAGAGAGAGAGAGAGAGAGAGAGAGAGAGAGAGAGAGAGAGAGAGAGAGAGAGAGAGAGAGAGAGAGAGAGAGAGAGAGAGAGAGAGAGAGATGTATGTACAGTACTACACTCGCAGTCTACGTGAGAGGGGTATCCAGGCCTTATATGAGTCGGGGTTGGAGCAGGGCTGAGGGCAAGGATACTTTACTCTTGTATTATCCTTGGCTGAGCGTCTGAACTTAAGCCCCCTCCCCCTCATCCTCCCCCACCTGTCTGTTGCCCCCTCATCCTCCCCCTTTGCTTACTTCCCCTCCTCCCCCCTCTCTCCCCCTATCCTCCATCCTCCCCCACTTCCCTAATCCTCTCCCACCTGTCTGCCCCTATTCCCTCATCCTCCCCCACCTGTCTGCCCCTATCCCCTCATCCTCCCCCACCTCTCCTCTGTCTCCCAATCATTCGTGCCCTGAGTGTTGGAAGGTGTCTCGGTGCTCAGTCAGAAGATTCGAAACACTTGAGGGGTGATTATGTTTGGCTTGAAGTGTGGGTTGCAGTATTTTTTTGAAGTAATAAACATGAAAAAAATCATAATTCACGATAGATAAACACACTTTGGTGGAGTTTATAAAATAGAAGGCAGATAATATAATTGATGATTTGAATATCGCATAAAGGTTAGTATCGGGAAAGTATTATGGTATGCGTAAATATAACATTACTTAGTTTAAGGGTCACTTAAAGCCTATAGACTATTAAGAGAATGTGATTTAAGTCAACGAGGGTTAAAGTGGTTTGCCAATTTGTGATGATTTGTGGTTCATATGTTTCATAATACACATCAGTGATTCATGGTTGGAGGGGGTGACGGGTGGGGGGTAGGGAGGGGTGGGGGCAGGGATGGGTAGGGGGGGTTGGGATGTATTATCGCTTGTTGAGGAAGCAGATATGTTACCAGTGATGAATGACAGTGAATATAGAGGTACATGTGTGTGTTATTCACCCATGGTCTTGTCCACGCGAGCTGGCGAGCTATCGCCAGTTTCACCCTCTCAGTGCGAGCTTGGAGCTCATTATTACCGATCTTTGGGCAATGCTGGGACCTAACACACCACACACACCCATCCCCTTGCTCAAGGAGGACAGTAATCGCCCGAACTTGTCAGTGAAAAATCCCCGGGAGCGCGTGGATTCGAACCGCCTACCCTCAGAGTGGGAGACCAGCACGTTATCAACCTGACCATCGCGCAGTGTGTGTGTGTGTGTGTATAACAAATTATTCGAATATTCTGACTGAGGAATGACATACGTTCCAACACTCACAACAGGAAGGGTTTGGGGGGAGAGGGAGGGTGGAGGTCGGTAAGGTAGGTTATGTTTGGAAACTCAGCCTCGTTCCAACCTCGAATTCGATAAGGCATGAATACATACTTTGGATTGCGAGTGTACGTACATTAGGGTGGTCCACAAAAAATATTTTTCTACTTTCATTCCTCCACAAGGTTATTTTTTGTCCATTACCCATAGGTTACAAGCCTATGAAATTTCATGGCGATAAAACTTAATTTAGAGGTCGACCCATCATCTCGCTTTCTATCATAGGATTTAACCCGGAAAATATCACATACCCGAATTGGAGCACTTCCTGACATCACAGACCCAAATGGTGTTGATTTCTGAATTCTCTAGGGTTGGGAACCCCATACACACATTTTATCAACTAAAAACTGATATACAGCTGTCTGAATGCTGAATTTCATTATTTGGTTTTCATACCGTAAATTAGGGGTAGGCCATACCCTGGTTAGGGTACTTCTAATAGAGATAGAACAAAATGGTTTGCATTTTTGAACTCAGAAGGGTCGATTTACACATAGAAATGCTTTCATATTTCATTTATTTACTAAAGCCTGCAAAACATGACAGAAAATTTCAATTTCTCTATTTTCCTATAGAAAAACGATTTTTTTTGGCAATATTTTGTGAATTGTCAATAAATCAGTGTCGATGAAACCACTTCTATGTGTAAATCGACCCTTCTGAGTTCAAAAATGCGAACTATTTTGCTTTATCTCTACTAGAAGTACCCTAACCAGGGTATGGCCTACCCCTAAAATTTACTGTGAAAACTAAATAATGAAATTCAGCATTCAGACAGCTGTATATCAGTTTTTAGTTGATAAAATGTGGTCTATGGGGTTATCAACCCCGGAGAATTCAGAAATCAACACCATTTGGGTCTATGATGTCGGGAAGTGCTCCAATTCGGGTATGTGATATTTTCCGGGTTAAATCCTATGATAGAAAGCGAGATGATGGGACGACCTCTAAATATCATTGTATCGCGATGAAATTTTGCACACAAGGAGAGGAATGCAACACGAAAAAAGCAGCGGTGTGGAGAAAGGACCAGTGCACTTTGAAATTTTACCCCCTCTTCTTGGACCACCCTAATATACATGTCCGAGACGAAAAGAAGAAAGTTAATGAAACTCCTTCAACAAAATGAGATAAACTTATAGCGGAAGGAGGAGGAGAAGGCTTACAACGACAAGAAGAAGAGGAGAGTGAGACGTAAGAGGAGGAGGTGGAGAAAGAGGAGGAGGAAGAGGAGAAGGAGGAGATGGAGGAAGAGGAGGAGGAATGCTTATAAGTCGATGTGTTCTGGCAGGACCCTGGAGTAATGTGGAGGAGGAGTAAAATGCCCTTCTTTGGCCGCCTCGCCTTCGCCAAGAATTTAAAAGATGCCATCACGAAATTAATTAGTCCTCGGGTCGTACAGGGCAGACGAGGACCTTAAGGCGACGGTGCATTAGGGTTGAATTCCCTGAAGACAGACAGACACACGGTGAAACGCTAGAGAGTAGGAATAATTATATCATTAGTGGTAGTAGTAGTTGTTGTTGTTGTTGTTGATGTTGTTTTTGTTAGAGAAAGTAGTCATCTTTTTCCTTCATTACACTTTACCATAAGTGTTGAATCGTGATAATTTTTTTCTATCCAGTATTTATATTTGATTTTGTGGCGTCAAAGTTTTAGAAAGAAAGTCAAGTAAGTTTTCTTTCAAAAATCCTTAACTTTGCTGCGCCGCGTAATGCTGTTGAGTGGGAATTGGTAACTTTGAGATGAACTAATTTCTTATTCTGCCTTCCCGTCCCCCGGTCACTTTGGGCCATTCACTAATGATGACTGACTGATTAAAAAAACTTTTTTTTTGCCCCCGTTACTGTTTGACGGGCTGGCCGGGATGGACTGTAATTACTGGTGTTGATAGTATCTTATTTTCCATCTCTTTTTCTTTTTCCCCTCAAACGAAGGGACGATTTCCGGTTCGGGGGACACATACTAATACATACACTTTTTCTTTACATTTATATTATTTTTCCTTTCATGCTATTTGTGTCTTTTGTGTGATTGAAGGGTAGCATCCACACCCCCTATTTTCCCCCCCTATCTGTTCTCCCACCTGTCCCTCCCCCCTCACCACTGCTATTTACCCTCATCCCTTCCCTAACCCCTCTCTCGTCCCCTTATTTTTACCTCTCCTTTCATTTTCCCATCTACCCGTCAGGGTGGCATGGGGGAAGGAAGGTAGAGGAAGGTAGAGCCGTGAGCTCGCGTGTGCAGCGTCCCTGCGCATTCGGTCAGCGGTTCGAGTCCACCAAGTTCGTCCTGGCGTGGGGCGTTTTGTATAACAATAACCTTGTCGTTGGACTTCCCTTTTTCTAGTAGACAAAGTTCTTATCTTATCATTCTCCCCCTGTTTTCCCCGCCCCTTTATGGGCTTTATCTCTCGCCAAACTCACTTCCCCCCCTTTCATCCTTTTTCCCCTCCCTCCCCCCCCCCTTCCTTTCCCTCCCCCTTTCCCCCCCCCTCCCCCGCCCCCCGCAAACACAGGCACTTATACTAAAGGCCGCTTTGCAGAAAGAGGCGTCTCGAGACAACGCATCATATTTTGTAACTTTCCCGCGATACTCGCAAGAGTTTGACGCCATGCATTTTGCCGTGGTGGTATTTGCTGCCTAGTGTGTGTGAGAGAGAGAGAGAGAGAGAAAGTAAAACAACCTTTATCTCTCTCCTCCATCTCTCTCATAGATCGAATAGGGTTTTTTCTCTCTTCTCTCTCTCTTCTCTCTTCCTCTCTCTTCTCTCCTCTCTCTCTCTCTCCCCTCTCTCTCTCCTCCCCTCTCTCTTCTCTCTCTCTCTCCCTCCCTCTCTCTCTCAATCGGTAAAACTTGTGGAACCATTTTAAAGTTACGCAAGTCCCCCAAAAAGAAAACGCAAACTTTCTCTCCTTCACTTCTTTCCGGTCGGGGGGGCCGATTTTTTTATTTCGGGAAAGAAAGGGAAAAAAAGGAAATCGATTTTTTTTCCCCCCTCCCCGTCTGGGTAAAAAAATTTGACGAGTTTATTTAAAAACTTTCTTTCTCTCCCCCCACTTTTTTTTTTGCGAAGGGAGTTGTTTGTGATGAGGGTGCTTTTTTAAAACCCCCCGCGAAACAGTGGAAAAAAAAGTGGAATAAAGGGGGAAAAAAGAGGAAAGGAAGACATCAAAGAAAGGGTAAAAAGAGCGTGTGAGAGAAAGGGAAAGGGGCAGTAAAAAAACAGAGCAGAAAAGAGAAAAAAATAATGTGCGAGAGAATAAAGGATGAGGAGGAGGGGAAAAAAGGAAATGGTAGATAATAGGAAAAAATATAGTTAGATGAAAGGAATGATAGATGGTGGTGATGTGATGTGGATGTGGGGGTGGTGGGGTGGGGGGGGGTGGTGGTGGTAACAGGAAGATTAAATTAAAAAAAAAGAGGGAAGTATCCCGGCCAAATACTGAGAAAGAAAATTCAAAGTCCTAACTGTTGAAGCGTGACTCACGTGAACTGTTGCTAATTCACGAAACACTAAAGAAAGGAGATAAGAAATTGTTGATAGATTCTGCTTTTTTCCCTTGGCCAGTCCTTTGTGATGTAGAAAATAAAAATAAATAAATAAAAATGCAAAATGTGTGAGTCGCTTTCTGCCTGTATCGCCTCATCATGATTTTTTATTGCATTGACGACCTCCCTTATGTGTCAACGACCTCCCTTATGTGTCAATGACCTCCCTTATGTGTCAATGACCTCCTTTATGTGTCAATGACCACCGCAAGTATGTACAGGAAGGGGAAGAAAAGAGAAGCAAGGATGTTAGAAATTTACAACCGTTGTAATGAATACTTTAAAAGCCCTTTTTCACACACACACACACACACACACACACACACACACACACACACACACACACACACACACCACACACCATCACCACACACCACACACCACACACCACACACACACACATGCACACACACACGCACACCACACACACACACACATGCGGACACACACACACACACATGCACACACACACACACACACACACCACCACACACACACACATGCAGACACACACACACACACACACACACACATGCACACACACACATACACACACCACAAACCTCGCCCATTGGATTGTCAACTTAATGTTAGTGTTCGTTCGGTCCATGACATCACCGCCCCCCCTCCCCCCTCCCCTCCCCCTTCCTCCCCCCTCTGTTGGGGGGGCCGCTAACTCCATTAACAGGTGGTGGTGGTGGTGGTGGTGGCAAATGATGGGGGGGGGGTAGTGTTGGTGTTGGTGATGGGTGGTGATGGTGGTAGTGGTGTTGGTGATGGGTGGTGGTGGTATGATGGGTGGTGGTGGGGGCAATGATGGGGGGGATGTGTTTGGTGATGGGTGGTGGTGTGGTAGTGATGGTGGGGGTGGTGTGGCATGATGGGGGGGGTAGTGTTGGTATGGGTGGTGGTGGTGGTGGTGTGGTGGCAATGATGGGGGGGGGAATAGTTTGGTGATGGTGGTGGTGGTGGTGGTGTGGTGGCAATGATGGGGGGGATAGTGTTGTGTTGGGGATGGGTGTGGTGGTGGTGGTGGCAATGATGGGGGGGGGATAGTGTTGGTGTTGGTGATGGGTGGTGGTGGTGGTGGTGGCAATGATGGGGGGGCGGATAGTGTTGGTGATGGGTGGTGGTGGTGGTGGTGGTGGCAATGATGGGGGGGGGGGATAGTGTTGTGATGGGTGGTGGTGGGCAATGATGGGAGGGGATAGGGGTTGTTTGGTTGTTTGGTGATGGGGGGGGTGGTGGTGGTGGTTTNGCCCGAATGGATTTTTCGGGCAAAATTAAAAACCTTTTTTACTTTTTTTTTCCTTTCATGCTATTTCGTGTCATTGTGTGATTGGAAGGTAGCTATCACACACTCCCTACTCTTCACCCCTATCTGTTCTCCTCACTCTGTCATCCTCTCCCCTCACCACTGCTACTTACCCTCATCCCTTCCCTAACCCCTCTCTCGTTCCCTTAGTTTTACCTCTCCTTTCATTCTCCCCCCTACCCGTCAGGGTGGCATGGGTGGTAGAGCCGTGAGCTCGCGTGTGCAGCGTCCCTGCGCATTCGGTCAGCGGTTCGAGTCCACCAAGTTCGTCCTGGCGTGGTGGCGCTTTGTATAGACAATAACCTTGTCGTTGGTACTTGCTAAGTGTCTAGATAGGATCAAAGTATCTTATCTTATCATTCTCCCTCTGTTTTCCCTGACCTCTTCATGACTTTATCTCTCGCCACAACTCACTTCCCCACCTTTCATCTCTTCTCCCTTCCCTCCCTCTCGCCCCTCCTCCCTTCCCTCCCTCTTTCCCCTCCTCCCTCCCCTCGCCCCTGCAATCACAGGACACTTACTACTAAGGCCGCTTTGCAGAAAGAGGCGTCTCGAGGCAACGCTTCATATTTTGTAATTTTCCCGCGGTACTCGCAAGAGTTAGATGCCATTTCCCGTGGTGGTATTTGCTGCCTAGTGTGTGTGTGAGAGAGAGAAAAAAAAAAAGTAAAACAACTTTTATCTCTCTCTTACATCTCTCTCATAGATCAGAATGAGAGAAACAGAATAAGAGGTTGTTTTACTCTCTCTTCCTCTCTCCCCTTCTCTCCCCTCTCTTCCTCTCTCCCCTCTCCTCTCTCTTCTCTCCCCTCCTCTCCTCTCTCTCTCTCTCTCTCCCTCGTCCTTTTCTCCTCTCTCTCTCTCTCCCCTCTCTCTCTCTCCCCTCTCTCTCTCTCCTCCCTCTCCCCCTCTCTCTCTCTCTCTCTCTCATTCAGAAAGTTTTTTTCAAAAATTTAATTTTTTTTTTTTTCCTTTGCGTGTTTTTTTTTTTTTTTGGTTATTAAGATTTTTTTTAATGCATTTAAAATGATTGGTTTACTATTTTTTAAACTTCCATTTTATCATCCATAAAGTTTATATTTTCAAAATGGCCTGACCAGTCCCTTGCTATGTTATTATGTATTATAGCTTTCAGGTCCTATAAAAGCTTCGGCTTATTAGACCTGGCTTTATCACTATATGTAATATGTTCATATGTACAAAACTACATGGCCAAATAAATATATCAATATCAATATCAATATCTCAATCTGCGTAATACACTTGTGGAAACCATTTGAAAGTTACGCAAGTCCCCCATAAAAGAAAGACGTCAAGCTTTCTCTCCTTCCACTTACTTTCCGGTCAGGGACGCGACGTTTGATTTCAGGAATGGAAGAGAAGAAAAGGAAATCTGATTTTTCTCACCTCATCCTCGTCTGGTGTAAAAAATTTAGACGCTTTTTATTTAAAATTCTTTCTTCGCTCTCCCCACACTTTTTTTTTCGCGGAAGGGATGCTTGTGTTGTGATCGAGGCTGCTGTTATAAACCCCGCGCGGAAACAGTGGAAAGAAAGTGAGAATAGGAGGAGGAGAAAGAGGAAGACATACAAGAGATGAGTAAAAAGAGCGTGTGAGAGAAAGGAAGGAGCAGTAAAATACATGTAGCAGAACGAGAATAAAGATATTGTGCGAGAGAATAGAAGGATGAGGAGGAGGAAGGAGAATAAAAGGAGATGGTAGATAATAGGAAAATAATATAGTTAGATGAAGGAATGAGATGATGGTGGTGTAGTGATGATGAGGGTGGTGGTGGTGGTAACGGAAGAGTAATTAAAAAAGAAGAGAGGGAATATCCTGGCCAAGTACTTGAGAAAGAAAATTCAAAGTCCTAACTGTTGAAGCGTGACTCACGTGAACTGTTGCTAATTCACGAAACACTAAAGAAAGGAGATATGAAATTGTTGATAGATTCTTCTTTTTTCCCTTGGCCAGTCCTTTGTGATGTAGAAAATAAAAATAAATAGATAAAAATGCAAAATGTGTGAGTCGCTTTCTGCCTGGAAATCGCCTCATCATGATTTTTTATTGCATTGACGACCCCCCTTATGTGTCAATGACTCCCTTATGTGTCAATGACATCCCTTTGTTCAATGACCCCCCTTATGTGTCAATGACCTCCCTTATATGTCAATGACCTCCCTTATGTGTCAAGGGAACCTCCCTTATGTGTCAATGACCTCCCTTATGTGTCAATGACCTCCCTTATGTGTCAATAAACCTCCCTTATGTGGCAATGACCACCGAAAAGTATGTACAGGAAGGGGAAGAAAAGAGAACAAGGATTTTTAGAAATTTACAACCGTTGTAATGAATACTTAAAAAGCCCTTTTTCACACACACACACACCACACACACACACACACACACACACACACACCACACACACACACACCACACACACCATCACCACACACCACGCACCACACATGCACACACACACACACACACACACCACACACACACACACATATGCGGACACACACACATGCACATACACACACCACCACACACACACACACACATGCGGACACACACACACACATGCACACACACACACATATACATTATACACACACACAAACCTCGCCCATTGGATTGTCAACTTTAATGTTAGTGTTCGTTCGGTCCATGACATCACTGCCTCCCCTCCCCCCTCCCCTCCCCCTTCCCCCTCCTGTGTTGGGGTGGCCGCTAACTCCATTAACAGGTGGTGGTGGTGGTGGTGGTGGTGGCAATGATGGGGGGGGATAGTATTGGTGTTGGTGATGGGTGGTGGTGGTGGTAGTGATGGGTGGTGGTGGCAATGATGGGGGGGGATAGTGTTGGTGTTGGTGATGGGTGGTGGTGGTGGTAAAGTGTTAGGCGGTAAAGTAAAACTGACACTCACTCACTACTCAATCGAGAAATAAAAATTAGTTAAAAGCGTAAATTAGTAAAGAGCCGCAAGTGTTATGATAAATGTGTAAATATTTAGATATGCAAAATGTTTAACAGATGAACATTAATGAAATAGAAAGTGTTAGGAAATATTATAAATCTTTTTCTAAATATTGCAAATGAATGTGTTACAATAAATGACAATAATTATATTAGTGATAATGATGATAATGATAATTAGTAAATCTCATCAGGTAAACAGTAAAGCTTTTCAGTAAATTGCAACATATTATTTTTGTTTTTGTTTTCTTACTTATCACCGAGGCGTCAAATGTTGAAGTCACTTTCGTATTTGTGTGTGTGTGTGTGTGTTGCACGCACAAAGTCGCACATATTAGGATAACATTGTGTTGCGTGAAAAATTTTGAAGTCTTGTATGCTGCGTTTTTTTTTACGAAGCTGGTGTGAGTGTGGATAACTTAGTCCTCCTCTGTGTGTGCCTGTGTGTGTGTGTGTGTGTGTGTGTGGGTGTGTGTGGTGTGGTGTTTTAAAATCTAGTTGTATTTATCTAGTTGTTTTTTTACAGGGCCTGAGCAACGCTCGGGGTGTGTGTGGTGTGTGTGTGTGTGTGTGACGGTGTGTGTGTGTGTGTGTGTGTGTGTGTGTGACTGTGTGTGTGTGTGTGTTGTGTGAGTGTGTGTGTGTGACTGTGTGTGTGTGTGTGGTGTGACTGTGTGTGTGTGTGTGTGTTGTGTGCGTGTTTATGGTTTAAGTCTACGGTCACGATTAGCCGTGTTTGAATAGTTTAATTTTGCTATATTATTTTGTTGGTAATTTTAACTTTTTTTTTAATGTGTGTGTGTTTTCTATTTCATTGTCATAACAAACACACACACACACACACACACACACACACACACACACACACACACACACCCCAAAAACACACACACACAACACACACACACACACCCCACACACACACACCCCAAAACACACAACACACACACAACACCACTCACACAAAACCCACACACACAACCAACACACACCACACACACACACACACACACACACACACAAAAACACACAACACACACACCGTCCGTGTGACTGAGTTGGTTAGGGCGCCTGGCATCATTCTGTGGTCCGGCGTTCGATCCTCCGACCCCGCTCATTCCTGGGGATTTTTCCACTGTGAAATTTGGGCGGTACTGTCCCTCTTGAGCAAGGGGATGGGGATGTATGGTGTGTGAGGTCCCAGCATTGCCCAAAGATCGCTAATAATGAGCTCCAAGCTCGCATTGAGAGGGTGAAACCGGCAATCGCGAGCCAGCTCGCGTGGACAAGACCATGGGTGAATTACACACAATATATACACACGCACACACATAAATACACGCACACATACACACAAACACACATGCGCGCACACACAAACACACACACGACCTCGAAACTCAGTGTCAATTAGATTATTAAATCATACATACAAAAAAAACTAAACATGAATACAAAAACAAAATACAAGAAAGTGTCGCTAAACAAGATATTTCATCACCTACAATACAAAGAAAACAAAACAAGAAAGTAGACAAAAACAACAACAAAATTTAAGGACATATAATGGGGAACACAATTGTCGTTGCGTTAGATCTGACACTTGTTTTTGACTAACTTTCGGCCTCTGAATCTAAAAATGACTCCAGTTTTTCGCTTCACGTCAACTTTTTGAGCTACATGATACCCTCGCTTTGTCTCAAAAACCATAAAAATACCGCATCTAACAAATTTGTGCTTATTTTACAGAATGTTTTAAAAATGTACATGCAATGGAAAATAATAAAAATTGCTTGACTAATATTTATACAAAGTTATGCTGTTCATACAAAGGATATTGATACTGTATGATGTGAATATCTGTCCGCTGTCTTTAGTCATGCATGATAGATTTTTGTTTTTTTTCTCTCAATTTTTATTACTATTTCTTTTTATGATAGTTCTTCTCAAGGTGTCGAAGAGTTCACACAGCTATATTAACTCTAGTAAATGCCTTATCATCATTATTATTACTAGCAGAAGTTACCCGTGATAAGTATGATGCTCTGAAATACAGTCGTTGTAATCAATGATCATTAATGATAAATCACAATTTTCTAGCCTACTTTCCACTGTAGCTTACACGAAAATTGTGCATCTTCCACCCACTTCCACCCCTCCACCCGTCCCCTGTCTATACCACCACCCAAAGTAACTAAGAACTGTCTATTGGTACTATGCCACCACCCATTCCACTCTGTCTCCACTCTCCTTCTTTCCACCTCACACGCTCCTCCACCACTACCATCCATTTACTTCTGGACTAACACCATTTCACTTCCACTCCTCGCAGCCTCACTCCACCTTCCACCTCCACAGATCCCCTTGCAGCTCAGCCTTCTCCCACCCCCGCAAAAATTGATACATCCCCAACATATGAAATAAAAAAATTACCTCCCCTCTTCTCCTCTCTCTCTCTCTCTCTCTCTCCTTCCTCTCTCTCTCTCCCTCCTCTCTCTCCTCTCTCTCTCATCTCTCTCTCTTCTCTTCCCCTCTCTCTCTCTCTCCCCTCTTCTCCCCTCTCTTTTCTCTTCTCTCCCCTCTCCTCTCCTCTCTCTCTCTTTTCCTCTCCTCTCTCTCCTCTCTCTCTTTCTCTCTCTCCCCTCTCTCTCTTACATACACACGCTTCTTTCATAACAATATATTATATACTATTTTTTGTTTGGAATGAAGTCAATTCCCTTTTAGTC
Organism: Chionoecetes opilio; assembly: GCA_016584305.1. Taxonomy (NCBI): domain Eukaryota; kingdom Metazoa; phylum Arthropoda; class Malacostraca; order Decapoda; family Majidae; genus Chionoecetes; species Chionoecetes opilio. The sequence continues at coordinate 28,780 of JACEEZ010005325.1, read as the reverse complement.
TTATTATATCTCAATATTTGTCATCTCTCTTCCTTGCCTTTCCTCCTTTTGTTTTTTTCCTGTGTAATACTTTGCTCAATTCCTTTTTTCTTTTTTTGTTTCTCATTCGATCGTTTTTCTCCTTCCCCTTTTTCCTTTTTTTTCCCTTTGTTTTTTCGTTCATTCGTTCGTTTGTTACTGCTTCCTTCATCCCATATCTTTCCTTCTTTTCTTTCTTCATATTCATTTCCTCTTGTTCTATCTTCTTTCCTGCCTTCCTTCTCCTTCCCTATTTTATTCCATTTCCTCCCTTTCAACCTTTTTTCTTCCTCTTTCACAGTATCCCTTTCCTCCCTCTTTTCCCCCCATCCCTCCTTCCATTCCCTCCTTTCTCCCCCCCTCCCTCACTCCCTCCCTTCTTCCCTCCCCTTTTTCCCTCCCTCCCTCCCTCCCTCCCCCCCCTCCCTCCTTCCCCCCAGAGAGAGAGAGGAGAGAGAGAGAGAGAGAGAGAGAGAGAGCGAGAGAAGAAGAGAGAGATAAGAGAGAGGGGAGAGAGAAGAAGAGGGGAAGAGAGGAGAGAGAGAAGAGAGAGAGGGGGAGAGAGGAAGAGAGAGGAGAGGAAGAGACACATTTGCATAATAATCCTTGTTTAAGACAGGGGATAAAGAGAGACAATGGTGGTGTTTAGGGTGACATTTTTTTCCTGTATACGTGTGTGACTGGTTGTGTGGGTGTGGTGTTGGGGGTGTGTGTGTGTGTGTGTGTGTGTGCGGCGATGCGTGTGCATGCGTTTTGTGCAGAATATCCTTGCCCAGGTACCACAACCCTCCTGTCTACCTTCCTAACATTGACGTTGTTCAGTTTCTCTATGACCTCAACACTCGCTAAGCCGCCGCCACACGCAACACTGCACAGTCACAGTCACGGCGAGGCTAGGCGGCGGGGTATTGTTGTATGTAATTGCTCAAACCTTGGTTGTTTGGAGTTTGTAAACCCTTT
>JACEEZ010005325.1:0-17500 GCA_016584305.1 Chionoecetes opilio | reverse complement strand
CCCCAAACATGTGAGACATACTCCATACATGGGCGGATAAGGCCCCTGTAGAGAGCAAGCAATTGGGGGGGAGAAAAAAAGGACGCAGACGCCACAGCACACCTAACTTCTTAGAAGCTGTTTTAGCAAGAGATGAGATGTGAGATTTCCAGTTCAGATTTTTAGTAAAGGATAGTCCTAGAATGTTCATTGTAGAAGAAGGAGACAGTTGAGTGTCATTGAAAAAGAGGGGATAGTTATCTGGTAGGTTTTGTCGAGTAGATAGGTGAAGAAATTGGGTTTTTGAGGCATTGAACAAAACAAGGTTTGCTTTGCCCCAATCAGAAATTATAGAAAGATCAGAAGTTCGGCGCTCGGTGGCATCTCTCCGTGAATCACTTAGTTCCTGTTGAGTTGGACGTCTAATAAACGATGTTGAAAAATGCAGGGTAGAATCATCAGCGTAGGAGTGGATAGGGCTTTGAGTTAGACCTAGAAGATCATTAATAAATAATAGAAAGAGAGTGGGTGATAGGACAGAACCCTGGGGAACACCACTATTGATAGATTTAGGAGAAGAACAATGTCCGTCTACAGTAGCTACAATAGAACGGTTTAAAAGGAAACTTAAAATTAAGGTACAGAGAGAAGGATATAAACCGAATGAGGGTAGGTTGGAAATTAAAGATTTGTGACAGACTCTATCAAAAGCTTTTGATATGTCAAGGGCAACAGCAAAAGTTTCACCGAAACCCCTAAAGGAGGATGATCAAGATTCAGTTAGGAAAGCTAGAAGATCGCCAGTAGATCGCCCTTTACGGAAACCGTACTGACGATCAGATAGAAGATTGTGAGCAGATAGATGCTTAAGAATCTTCTTATTAAGTATAGATTCAAAAACTTTAGAAAGGCAGGAAGTCAAAGCTATAGGACGGTAGTTTGAAGGATTAAAATGGTCACCCTTCTTAGGAACAGGTTGGATGTGAGCAAACTTCCAGCAAGAAGGAAAGGTGGAAGTAGATAGACAAAGACGGAAAAGTTTGACCAGGCAAGGTGCAAGCACAGAAGCACAGTTTTTGAGAACAATAGGAGGGACTCCGTCAGGACCGTAAGCCTTCCGAGGATCTAGGCCAGAAAGAGCAAAGAAAACATCATTCCGAAGGATCTTAATGACAGGCATACTATAGTCAGAGGGTGGAGGAGAAGGAGGAACAAGCCCTTCATCAGCCAGAGTGGAATTTTTAGCAAATGTTTGAGCGAAGAGTTCAGCTTTAGAAGTAGATGAGACAGCTGTGGAGCCATCTGGGTGAAGCATAGGAGGGAAAGATGAAGAAGAAAAATTGTTAGAGATGTTATTAGCTAGATGCCAGAAGTCACAAGAGGAATTTGATTCAGAAAGATTTTGACATTTTCTATGAATGAAAGAGTTTTTGGTAAGTTGAAGTAAAGATTTGGCATGATTACGGGCGGAAATATAAAGGGCATGAGTTTCAGGAGATGGATGCTTACGGTACCGTTTGTGAGCCACCTCTCTATCTCGGACAGCATGAGAACAAGCAGAGTTAAACCAAGGTTGACGGGCTTTAGGATTAGAGAAAGTATGTGGAATGTACGCCTCCATGCCAGAGACTATGACCTCAGTTATGCGCTCTGCACAAAGAGATGGGTCTTTGACATGGAAGCAGTAATCATTCCATGGAAAATCAGAGTAGTACTGCCTTAGGTCTTCCCACTTATAGTACAGGAGCATTAGCTAAAAGGTGGAAATAAATAGTAGAAAGCTGATTTTTTCAGGAGAGCTCCAAAATATTGTATATATCGCCCTTATGCAAAGTTCTGCAAATTCAACCTCGTGGCATTTTCATAACTCAAAATGGCCGCCATCATAATTAACGATAAAATTAAAAGTACTATGATCATCCATCCGAGTTCGTAGTAATAAGATTTTTGTGTGTACATCTATGTTTTAGAGTGTGTTGAATACAATGGAGCCATACAAAATATTTGAGTTGACATAATTAGCATAAATTCAATAAGGTGAAGAAAAATCATTTTCTAATTTTTTTTAATTTTAATAATACCACAACTATGTTATGTACGTTACATTTATAATAGCCAAACTATGTTATATTGTACAAAACACCAATTAGAAACCACAAATAACCCAACCATATGTTGAAGAAATGTCTAATCAGTGGTATCCCCTTCGCCTTGCACATCAAGAACATGCGAATTTTTACAATTGTACCCACTGCAACCAGTGCACATTATGGTACACTCCATCCGTGCCTTGTAACAACGACATGACTTTCCACACCCTACCTTGCAGTCGCAAGATACCATTTTCAGTACCTTCTCGGGAGCAACAGGCCTATCGGTATAGATTGGAACAAGTATCCCCTCTCTGTACTCCCACCCCCACTCATTTGGTGGTAGCTCATTTCCCTGCCATTGCTGAACAGCATGGTATGTTCTGTAGCTATGGAACTTGGCAGCTGCTGAAGTTGGAGGGATTGATTCCAACTTGAAACCAGATGAGGATAAGGATGCTCTACGTGTAGATCGGAAGTACATAACATAGCGATGATTGAGGTCGACACGCAGACATTATGCCGTGTGCAAGTGCTGTACGGCGGCGTTCACAGCCGACACTCTTGTCAGATTTTGATTTGATTATACCACTCAGTAGTCGTTTCAAAGAGTCAGGCACCATTTTATCACTGTCCTGCAATTGTGTCATTGTCGGGTATTCAGAGTTAACATATGCTACAGACTTTACATCATCTTGTATGATTGCAGCTGCCATATATATGATTGAATCTTTTGTCATGTTACTGGACTCATAATTACTTCTAAAGATGTGGTTACTTTCATCTAAGAAAGTATATATGGTCTGTTTTCCGATATCACAAGTCCGAACAATGTCCTGCCCGAAACATTCCTCCAATTTCTGTCCTAGCCTTTTGGGGTTGTAGCCCTCTTCTCCATCTAAATAGTCGTCCATCAAAGTCATAAGTTCTGCAAGTGAATATTGACATTCATCATTGTCGCGTATAAATTGGCACAACTTCTGGAATGCCGCGTGTTTTGTGGCATTGACAGGTCGGCCCCGTTGATATCCATCACGGGTATTCTCGCTTGGAAATTGTTTGCCAGCATAGAAGAGAACCTGACAGTCATGGTGGTACTTGACTTCAGCAGCAATAAAATCTAACTCATTGGATACGCGAAGTCTAACAGCATCTCCCCACTCATCATGGCGATCGCCAGCTTTCTCAATTACGCTTTGAAGGGTGGCTTTTGTCATAGCATCAGGTGCCCGTACCCGACGGTTGCGGGGTATCTTTGTTTCTACATTGTAGTCTATTACAGTTTTTGCACAAGAGAGACAATCTTCTTTTATATTGAAAACTCGAGTTCTTGAACGTAATTTTGAAGATGATGTGCCCCAATCAGAGTCCAATGGCTCTTTTTCCCTTTTCCTTTTGTAAGAAGTAATACTGCATGGTCGAATGTATTCGCGACGACATTTACCATGGACTGGGACTGGCAATTGTGACCTCTTCCTCTCAAATACAGACTGCAAACCATCTTCTCTTTCAATGCTGGCTCGTAGGAGTCCCTCAAGGCCCTTATCATGGACCTCTGCACGATCTGATGTGATCTGCTTACCGCATGTGGGAATACTGCAAAACTCGGCCATCATGACAGCACCTGAAAAACGAGAAAATTATTATTATAATTATTATTATTATTATAATATACTATTAATTATAATTTATGCTAATTATCACTCACTATTATTATAATATACTAGTAATTACACTTTATGCTAATTATTTTAACTCAAAATGAACATGGCATGGGTCCACTGTAATAAGTTGCCAGTTATGCCGATTTTGGTATTTTAACCATTTATCGCAAATTGTTATAGCGGCCATCTTCAATTCTGAAAATGCCATCAGGTTGAATTTGCAGAACTTTGCACAGTGGACATGCTTATGGTTTTCTGGAGCTCCCCTGAAAAAATCAGCTTTCTACTACTTTTTTCTAGGTTTTCGTTAAATTTTTACTAATGCTCCTGTACTATTAGCTGAGTTGAAGTGCCAGAAGCACCTCCGCTTAGGTGGGTCCCGAGACGGTACCGGAGCGATAGGACAGTATATATATATATATATATATCTATATTAATAAAAGCGAAAGTGTGTGTGTATGTCTGTGTGTGTGTGTGTGTGGTATAGGTTCCGCCCTCCGTGTCGGAATCCCATCATATACCACATTTTTGGAACCAGGTTGACGAGGGGAAGGTTTAAAGCCCACTTATGATATGATCCGATCACTTTTTTTTCTCTTCTTTTTTTTAGCAGCCTATTAGCGATAATTGTGAAAAAAAAGTGGGTTGCGAGAATTGAGGAAGCCTTGATGTAGGGTGATGGGTAAAGGGTGAGTGAATGGGTGGGGTGATGGGTAATGGGTGTGGGGTGATGGGTGACTGAATGGGTGGGGGATGATGGGTGAGGGAATAGATGGGGGGTGATGGGTAATGGGTGAGTGAATGGGTGTGTGGTGATGGGTAATGGGTGAGTGAATGGGTGGGGGGTGATGGGTAATGGGTGAGTGAATGGGTGGGGGGTGATGGGTAATGGGTGAGTGAATGGGTTGGGGGTGATGTGAATGGGTTGGCGTATGGGTTACCCATACATACATTTCTACATCCATGATTTCAGGAAAGTTAGAAGGGGCTACCTGGAGAGTCTGTGTTTGGTGGGCCGAAGATCCACCAAACACAGGAAGGCCCACCAAAAGCCCTCCGCAGGAGCTAGTCAAAAAGTCCGCCCGGAGGGCGGCTTTGCGGCTGGTATATATATATATAATATATATATATATATATATATATATATATATATATATATATATATATATATCTATATATATATATATATATATATATATATATATATATATATATATATATATAGTTGGTATTCTTAGGTAGATACATCTTGACATTTCAGGGTGACAAAGACACTCGTCATTCTTGGGGTTGTTAACAACCCCAAGAATGACGAGTGTCTTTGTCACCCTTAAATGCAAAATTACATATATATATATATATATATATATATATATATAATATATATATATATACATATTATATATATATATATATATATATATATATATATATATATATATATATATAGATATATATATATAAATAAATATATACATATATATATATATATATATATATATATATATATATATATATATATATATATATATATATATATATATATATATATATATATATATATATATATATATATATATATACTGTATAATGATTATATACTGTGTCATAGAGGACTATACTCTTGAGGGAGACCCCGGGGCGACTCTCTTAGTATGGGCCAACTCCCGCCAACACAATTCAAAATGCTTTTAAGTTTCAAAATTACCTTTCATTTAAAGATTTTGACTGAAATTTTTACCATGGTATTTTTCAGACTATATTTATTTGACACAAAGCTTTTAGTTAAAAAGTTTGGCAGCTAATTGATCAAGAGAAGCACAAAGCAACATTTCATTCATAAGGTACTTAGGAACATATTTTGTTAAACCTCAAAAAAAAGATTTTTCCTAAAATTTTAAACCCATAGTTTTTCCAAAACTATTATATACATATATATATATATATATCTATATTAATATATATATTATATTATTTATAGAATATATATATATATATAATTATAATTTTTATATATATATTATATTATAAATAAAATTTAAAATAATAAAATTATATAATTTATTTTTGGTTTGCAAAGACACTTGATAGCACATGTCAAAGTTGATACTCAAAAAAATGGGGAAAACCCACATATATCAATATACATAACCCCTCAACCATTTTTTTATTTGTGTAAAATTGAACATTTTTAATAAATAATTTTAATGAAACCTAAAACTATACAATGTTAAATTGATATTTTTTTTTATATTGGGTCGTTTTTAAACACGTTTTACTTCATTGACACATAATAGTCACTTTTTGGCATCCTACTTGTTAATTAATCGCAGAGGGTTTGCGTTTGAAGCAGTCACTTTTTGCTCCCTACTCCTCCCCCCCCGGGAATTTTTTTTTCTTCCGGGTGTACCTCACTCTTCTCCCCCCCACGGGGCGCCCTGAAGACACATCAAACTGACATACACCTCAATACACTGACAACACCCCCCACATACACTACAGACACCTCCAAAACCTGACAGACACCTCACATACCTGACAGACCCCTCACATACACTGACAAAACCATCAGATACTGACAGACCCCCTCACATAACAGACAGAACCTCAATACACTGACAACACCCACATCATGACAACCCTCACATACCACGACAAACCTCACATACACTTCAGACACCTCACATACACGCAGACACCTCCATACACTGACGGGGCAAAATAAATACTGAAGCCCTCACATACCTGACAGACACCTCAATACCTGACAGACACATCGAACTGACAGACACCTCACATACCGACAGACACCTCACATACCTGACAGACCCTCCCATACACGACAGACAAAATCAGATACTGACAAACCCCTACATACACTGCAGACACTCAATACTAACAACCCCTCACATCCTGACTACACCTCATTTACCGGCAGAACATCGACACTGACATACACCTCACAACCTGACGACACCCACATACACTGAAAACACCCTACATAACACTACAGAAAACCTCACATACACTGACAGACACCTTCATACACTGACAACACTCACATACCTGACAGACACCTCACATACCTGCAGACACCTCATTTACACGACAGACACCTCACAGACACATCAATACTGAAGACAATCACAACACTGAAAAGACCCCTCACATACACTGACAGACCATCAGTACTGACGAACCTAAAACATACTGACAACACCCATTTAAAAACTGACAGACACCTCCATACCTGACAACCCTCACATACATGACAGACACTAAATCTGACAGACACCCCACCCACATGACAACAATAGTACTGACAGACCCCTCCATACAACGACACCTCACTACACTGACAGAACATCGACACTGCATACACCTCCATACACTGACAACACCTCCTACACTGAAACACCAACATACACTGCAGACCGTCAAAATACACTGAAACACTCGATACTGACAGACCCACATACATCCCGGACACCTCACATACACTGACAGACACATCAGACACTGACTACCCCTCACAACACTGACAGACACCTCACATCCCTGACAGCACCTCACTACACTGACAGACACCTCAATACACTGACGTAAGGATTTTTGGTTGTTAGGGTCGCCAACTGCTCCGAGGCTTCAGAGTCGGCGGCACGGCTAAACAAAGTCGACAGCGGGCCCCCCCTGTTACCGAGGGGGAGTTCCTGCCCAGCCGTCACCCTGCCCCCACTCCCTACACCCCAAATCGAAACCGCACTTAAATTTTTGCACTTGAAAAATTTCCTTTTACACAATAAATTTGCACCTACGTGCTTTTTACGTACCTTATACCATGGCGCGTGACTACGGAGCAGCGTAAAATTTGGGTACCCCGCCAAGACCCGGAGATAGGATAAACCCGACGCCCCAGGACCACCCGCCAGCGGAGTTTTTACGGCGAAATTTTGTGGACAAGCTTTTTTCTTGTTAGAGCAGCAAGCAATGCCACAGAAGATCGCCGTGTGATGCGGAGCTTCTGTAAACTGTGTTGGAAACCCGGGGGATGGTGCGAGGGGCGGGGGGGGCTGAGGGGGGGGACGCCGATACCCGCACCCTCACCCCTTAGCCGCCCCCAACCCCCAGCACCACACAAGCTTTCCCCCAACGTTCCCTGCGTGAGTAAAGGTGTGGCGCAGGGGCATGGGCGGACTATGAGGAACTGTTGCAGCTTCGGGACAGCCCGTACGGACCCGCGGGCACATTTTCCCGGTCGCCTCCCCCCTGAGATGCGGGGCACGTTGGCGCACGCCGTCGGCATTGCTAAAAGAAAAGGGCACTTTGCCAGTAAAGGAGGTTCGGGACGACTCTTTAACACCCAGGCCGCGGAATGTTGCCCTGCTGCGTGGAAATTTGAGGAACGCCGGCAGCAGGGAAGGTGAGTCTTTTGAAGATTTTTTTGTCACCCTAAAGGGAACTTGTGACGACGCGGACTGTGCAGCATTTCCCGGACGATAGATTGGTCCCCCATCACGTCCGGTGTGGGGACCAAAACCTTCGAGGGAAGCTACTGCGATAGATCCCCCCCAAAGCCTCCCCGGGGGCCTTGCGGCTGTGTCGCCGGGAGTCTGCTTTTAACACCGAGCGGACCTCACCACACTCGCAGGACTGTTTGGGGGAGCAGTAAGTACGAGACCCAAACCCAAGCGAATCTCGCCACCCCATATGAGGTTGGCGAAAAGTGTGAAGGTGGGAGGTGAGCCTCACCCCAAGGACCCAGAAGCATGAAAGGCATGGGGTAAAAGCTGTGACCCTGCGGTATCACAGGACACTACAGCAAGGTGTGTCACAAAAAGGCTCCACCAAGGTCGTACTAAATGAAGGTAGGGGTGCCCAACCTCCTGGTGCCCGAAAAGCCCATAGTTTAACGGATCAGGGACGTCAGACTCGCCGTACCGAAACATCGGGCGCCGTAGGTTTTCATCGGGGTCGCCACTCAGAATTCCCTATAACTGGCCAGTGTAAGTTGGCAGTTCACTCCCCGACACAGGGTGCCGAAGCAAACGTGATTGGTTTAAGTCAACTTCGTTGTCTCGGCCTTAGTGAAAGTGATCTCTCAAACTGCCAGGATGAGGTGTTGGCCGCTAACAAGAGCCGGCTGAGCCCCGTGGCTCGTTTAAGGCCACACTTACCTCGGGAAGCCACTGTTAATACTGCCATCGGTGTGTTTCGGGGTGTCGATGATGCTCTTCTTTCCCGGGATGATTCCGTGCATTTACACATAAGTCCCGAAGATTATCCTAAACAGATTTCTGCGGTGCGTTGTAACGAGAACCCTCCTCCCCCCATGCAGAGACCTCTGCATCATATTCCAGCACAGAGGGAAGACAGGTAAAACAAGGATCGCAAAAGCATTCCTGAAGGAGTTCTCTGACGTCCTGGTGATTCCGAGACTTTGACAACGGTGCAAGCTCGCCTCCATGGTGGGGCCCCCCCCCGATGATCTAAACCCTTTATCCTGACTCCCAGCCCTTTGCTCGTCACACGCCCAACAGTATTCCGTTGGCTTGGCAGGGGGGGATACGAAGGCCCTGCTGGATACTATGGTTAAGCAAGACATCATAGAGCCGGTAGGTGCTGAGGTGTCTGATTGGTGTCATCCCATGGTTTTTCGCTCAAAAGCAGTCTGGCGGTGTTTTGAATCCCCGTTGACCCTTTTCAAAGCTTAACCGGCAGGTGCTTCGCCCGACGCTCCACCCCGTCGCCCCGCTCCGCGGCGATGCAGGTAACCCGGGCTCCCAAAAATTTTTCCACCTTAGACGCTATGTGGGGTTATTGGCAAATTCCCTTAAAGGAGGAGTCTCAGCCTCTCACCACATTCATCACACCCTGGGGACGGTATAAGTTCCTAAGGACCGATGGGATTTGTCTCTACAGGTGACGAGTTCTGCAGGGCTGTGGGACATCGCATTTGGGAAAGTGTTGACAACTGCACAAAGGTCGTCGACGATGTGCTTGTGTGGGACATACTTACGAGGAGCACCTCGACCGGGTAGGCAGATTTTGGAGCGCTTCCGGCTTTACCGCATCACCATCAACCGGAAAAAAGTTCCATGTTTGCCTCCCCAACCGTCCATTTCTGTGGGTACATCATCTCAGAGGACGGTGTTAGTGCTGACCCGGGTAAAACAAAAGCGGTGGCAGATTTTCCAGTTCCCACCAACCTAACAACCCTTCGCTCTTTCTTTGGTGTTGTCAACCAACTAGCTGATTTCTCCACAGAGGTCGCCGGGCAGCAGACACACTTAGGGGGCTTCTCAGCCCAAGGAAAGAATTTGTTTGGACTCCAGCTCATCAGTCCCCCCTTTCAGGCGGTGAAAAAGGCCCTCTCGTCGACCCCAGTCCTGCTCACTTTGGACCCTGCTCTACCTACCCGTCCTGCAAACTGACGCCTCCCGTCTCAAGGGACTTGGTCTGGACGCCCTGCTCCAGCGTCACGGGGACCAAGTTGAGGTTAGTGCAGTGTGGGTCAAGGTTCCTGAGCGGGTACTGAAACTAGATATGCCTGTGGTGGAACTAGAATTGCTTGCTGTCGTGTGGGCTATGAGGAAGTGCCGGATGTACTTGCTTGGCCTTTCTACCTTCTAATTGGGGGTTGACCACAAGCCCGCTCGTTCCCATCCTTGACCACCACACCCCTGGACGCCAAATAGACAATCCTCGCATTCCAGCGGCTGAAGGAGAAAATAGCACCAAAACGTTTTTTTCCCCCATCTGGCGTAAAGGTAAGAGGCACGCACTCAACCAGAAGCACTGTCCCCGCGCCCCCGTTGCTGTTTCCAACCGCACGCTGATAATGGAGGGCCGGGGTCTCAGGTCGCCCCACCCGTTTCGTACATGTGTGTTGGCCCAGAGCCTGTGAGATTTCCCGAGCCTAACTCGGACCCTTAAAGCAGACCCCATTCATTTATTGACATACGCGAAGCTGCGCGGACGGATGACACATACCAGTTCTAATTAATAACGTCCTCTTCAGGTTTTTTCCAGCAAACCGGCCAATTTACCGGCTGCCCTGCAAGATTACTGGAAGCTCCGCTACGACCTGTCCACTGAGGATGGACTGTTTCTATATGGCTTTGCGGTTGGTCATCCCTACCTCGCTCAGGAGCCATGTCCTTTTTCCTGACTACATGACTCCCATAGAGCATCGAGGCGACGAAGCGTCGGGCCCGTCAAACCCGTGGGTGGGGGGCCCGGCATTAACAGCGACATCACCAGCACCCGGGCAGGGGCTGTGACGCGTGTCAGGAGATGCTGCCGTCACAGCCCAAGGGCGCCACTACTCTCGGACCCTCTTCCATCACGGCCCTTCGAGGAAGTCTCGGCAGACCTCTTCACCCACGCTGGTAAAAATTACCTAATCTACTCCGATCGCTTTGTCTGGGTGGCCAAAGCATTGCAGAATATGGTCGGGAGGCGGACGTCGCGGAAACACGATTTAAGCTGCTGTGTGGCATCTTTAAGGATGTGGGTGTAAACCCGTTCGGCTCCGGACTGACGGAGGGCCGCAGTTTTCAAGCTTTGGGTTTCGGTCCTTCGTGAAGAGATGGGGCATTAATCATGTCTTATCTTCCCTAGTTACCCCAGTCTAACGGGGCCCCGCAGAGGCTTTCGTGAAGAAGGGCGAATATTCTCATCGCGAAGGTCCGCACAGCAGGTGGCAACGAAGATGAGGCCTTATACAGGGGCTTGATGGAGCTCCGAAACACTCCCCGCCCTGATGGTCGATCTCCAGCCCAGATGCTTTACGGTCGTCCCTCTCCGGACGGCAGTACCGGCACACCGGCGTGCATTCGCTCCCCGGAATGGGCAGGCAGCCCGTGAGGAGTGCGAAAGCCAAACTGTCCGCGGGAATGGAAAAGGCGGAGTGGTACTATAATCGCTCCCCCGTGCGCTAAACCGCCGCTTCATGTCGCACCCCTGTACGCATACAAGACTGCAAGTCTCGGCGCTGGAACAAGCAGGGGTGGTATTGGTGTCGTAAACACAGAGATTACCACGTCCAAGTTGCAAGTGGGGGATATTTTGGGGGAAAACCCCGCCGCTACCTACGTCCAGCACCAGCTTCGACCTCAGGTGAACCCCAGGGCCGCTCCTTCTGTAGGTGATCGCCCCCAAGGTGCGTTTCTCGTCGCCATCGCCAGCCACCCAGCCGGCAGCGCCGAAGCTTACGTGAACGCAGACATCCGGACCGCTTCGTTCCGTAACCTCTTTCCCCCCGGGAGGGAGATGTAAGGAGTGTTGGCTTGTTTTCGCTCGCCAACTGCTCCGAGGCTTTAGAGTCGGCGGCACGGCTCAACAGAGTCGACTCGGGGGCCTGCCATGTTACCGAGCGGGAGTTCCTGCCCAACCGTCACCCTAGCCAGCCACACTACCTACACCACCAACTTTGTATTTCCTGCATTTCAATTTGGCACTTGTAATATTCCTATTACACAAGTAAAGTTTGCACCTACGTGCTGTTTACGTGACCTTATACCAACATACACTGACAGACACCCTCACATACATGACAGACACACTCACATACACTGACAAACACATCAGATACTGACAGACACCTCACATAACACTGACAGACACATCAAATCCTGAAAAACACCCCACATACACTGACGGGGCCCCTTTCCTTACACTAAACAACCCCTCACATAACTGACGAAACTTTCAGTTTACGGGGGACTACAACCTCACAACACTGACAAAACATTCCCATACACTGGGCAGACCCCCTCACATACACGGGACCCCCCACCCCCCTTTACACTGACAGACACCTCAAAATACACGGACAGCCCACATCAGATCTGACAGACCCCTCACTTTACACAGACGGGACACCCTCCTTTACACTGACAAAACACCTCACATACACTGACAGAACCATCAAAACCCTGCAGACACCCTCACATAAAACTAAAAAACAGACACATCAGCCCACCTCACATACACTGACAGACCACCAGACACTGACATACACGGACAACCCCTCACAGAAAAACCTGACAGACACATCAGACACCTCACAGTTTCTGACAAAACACCTCACATACACTAGACTCCCCAGACGGGGCACTTCAAAAATAAACAAGACAGAAAAACCCTCACAGACTCTGACGGGACCCTGAGACACCTTCACATGTAAAATATACACTGAAAAGACAGCTCACGGGACGACTGCCAGACCTGACAGACATACCCCGCCCGGACACCTCACATACACGGGACACCCCCCCTTTCACATACACAGACAGACACCTCACTACACTAAAAGAAAACATCACATACACTGACAGAAAATTTCGGGACACTGACAGACACCTCAGAAACTGGGGACACTTCACATCCACTGACAGACCCTCAACACGGGACCCCTTACATACACTGAAAAGACACTGGACACTTCACATACACTGACAACCCCTGAAAAATCTAAAGTGGGGGGCTGACGGCCCATTTTCCGGGGGGGAAGGGAAGCCTGCTTATCCACCTAAATTTTTGGATTTGTACTAAAACTTTATCAAAAGTGTTTAAAAACAATTGAACACGGGGCATTATGTTATGAATTTAAATTTCGTAAGTTTTCTGCGGGTTTTGTGCAAAATTTTACCACGGGGTGTACGGTAGTTTATGTTATTAAAAAAAAAATTTTTTGGGGATCTTTCAGGGGGATTGCGTTAAAGGGGCGCCCACTGTTTCAAGTCCCCTCCTTTCCAGAAAACCTTTTCCCACACCCCAGCCATTCAAAATTTTTTAACCCACTGTTGTCGGGGGTGTGTCGGGGTTGAGGTCCTTTTTTTCTGGGGGAAAAAATTTTTCTTCCCCCCTCCAAACTTTCATAATTTTTTAAACACCACTGTGTGTCAGGGTGTTTTTGGGTGAGGTAAACTTTTTTCTAGCAAATCTTTTTTTCACCCCTCAAACATTCAAAATTTTCTTACACCACGGGGTGTGTAAAGGAATTTCTCTCAAGGTGACCCCTTGTTTTTAAAATTTTTTGGTTGCTTGGCACTTCAGCTCACTGTCGGGCCTTGGGGGCCTGAGCTCCCTTTGCCATGTTGGGGTATTTACTGAAGGGGCCCCTCCGTAAAAGGGACTCAGCCACCCTCGTGGGGCATCCTTTTAAACTGCCGGGCAGCGGGACAACTCTCTGGGTAAGCTAAAGACCAAACATTTTTTTGTGTCTCCTTGGGGGCCTGAAACAGTTATGGAACTATGAAAAGTACAGCAATGATATGTCAGTAATGACAAAATTTAAAAATATTACGTCATTATTGGGCTTGTGGGGGAATTTGATGAGAGAACTTTAAAATTTTAAAAATTTTTAAAGACAAAAAAAAAAAAGAAAGTGGTTATGTATAAAAAGGGGATTTTTTTTTTTTATAATTTTCTTATATGTGTTTACTTCTATGGCTTTTTCAAACAAGAAAAAAAGAAAATAAGCACTATTAATTTTTTTTAAAAGAAAATTTTTCCCAAACGTTTTAATTTAAAAGAAAAAAAAATGGATGTTAATTTTTTACTTTAAAAAAAAAAAAAGAAACACTCAAAAAATAACAATTTTTTAATAATTAAAAAAAATTCTCTTTTTTTAGTCAAAGTAAAAATGTTTTTTAAATGTTTTTTTAAACTAACATTATTCGGGCAAAAAGTTATTCCTGAAGGGAAGTCGTTTTTTAAAGGGAAAGGGTTTGGGGGAATTCGTTAAACGCTTGGGGGGGGCAGGGGGGAATTGGGGGGTTGGGAAGTCGGAAAATTTTATAGGGGCCGGCCTTTAATTTGGGGGTCTCGGGAAAAATTTGTTTAAAACCTGGCCTGAGCTTTTAAATGTCCCGCCCTATTTTAAGGAAAGAAAAAAAAAATTATTTTGGCAAAAAGTTTTTAGGCTTTAATTTAAAAAATTGGGCAATAAATTTAAATAAACTATTTTTCCCTTATTTACCTATTTTAGGAATTTACCAGGGCACTTCACTTTTTTTTGGGGTTTTTTAATAGGTTTTTAAATTACTTTGGGGCAACACTCAAACTTTAATGAAATTTATTTTGAATACTAAATCATGTTTTCATGTTAAATTTTATCAGTTTTAAATTTTGGCTTTATGTATGTATGAAAATTTTTAAAAAATCACATGGGAAAGAAAAAGGGCCTCCAGACATAAAATTTGGGGTCGTGAAGTAATGGCAAAAAATCAAACTGGGTCGTTATGAAAACGTTTAAAGAACATTTGCTCAAAGCACTGCTCCGGGCTGTTTTTCTTGGGGATGTGGGGGGGGCGGCAGGTTTTTAAAGGGGGCCCCTTTCCCCACGGCCATTTTTGGCCCCGGGCAGCTACGGGGCCCCCCTTTAAGAGGAAGGAAGGAGGGGAGAGAGGGAAAGGGGACAAAAGGCCGAAAGGGAGAAAAGAAAAGGGGAGAAAGAGGG
Source organism: Chionoecetes opilio (assembly GCA_016584305.1). Lineage (NCBI taxonomy): Eukaryota > Metazoa > Arthropoda > Malacostraca > Decapoda > Majidae > Chionoecetes > Chionoecetes opilio. Next base: position 2,303 of record JACEEZ010005325.1, on the reverse strand, counting down.
GGAGAGGAGAGAGAAAAGAGAGGGGAAGAGAAAAGAGAGGAGAGAGAGGGAGGGGAGAGAGAGAAAAGAGAGGGGGAGAGAGAGAGGAGGGGGAGGAGGAGACAAAGGGGGGGAAACTACTCGCCAAAAAGGGAAGGAGAGAAAACCCGGGGAGGGAAAAGGAAAGGAAGGAGAGAGGGGAGAAAAAAGGAGGGGAAAAGGGAGCCCTTCTCCCCTTCCTTCCTCTCTTTTTATCTCTCTTCTCTCTCTTTTCTTTTCCCCCTTTTCTCTCTCTCTTTTCTCTCCCCTCTCCCCTTCCCCCCTCTTTTCTCCTCGTCTCTTCTCTCTCTCCTTCCCTTTTTCCCTTTCCTCCCCCAAGGAGATAGAGGGGAAAAAGGAAAAGGTAAGAGAGGGGAGAGAGAGAGGTAGAAGAGAGAGGAAGAGAGAGAAAAGAGAGATGAGAGAGAGAGAGGGGGGGAAACGCGTAGTGCCTGGCGAAAAGGGGGCCCTTTAAAACAACTGTTTCACCCACATTCTGGGGCCGAGGGGGCCCTAGTTTTGAGTAAATATGAACGTAAAATTACCCAAACAGTGTCTAACCAAACACAAAACCGAATAAAAAAACGAATCAAAAAGGAAAAAATTTTTCTCCTCACGTACCTTTGCATTCTTTAAAGGGGCGGAGGGGGGAGCTCCCTTGTTAAGAAAACAATTTTCTGTACTTTGAATGGGGCTCCTCCCTCCTGGTTTTTCGGGGAGCCCACCCTGTGTCTTGGCTTTCTCACAAACAAAAATTTGAAAACCCTTTTTAAAGGGAGTGTGGGGATGCGTAAATAAATCCGGGGGGGCGGGGAGCACGTTTTTGAATGGTTCACAACCAAAGGCAAGGTTTGAAAAAGGGTTTTTAAAAGTAAGTTTTGGCGGGCGGGCCAATGATCGTCCCCGGAGGCCACAATTTATTTTTTTGAAATTTTCCGATGGAAATATTATCATATATTAAGAATATAAAATAATCATACCTTCTTTGGGAAACCGTAAATATTCTTATTTTTAAAAAGAAAATGTATCATATTGGGTGTAGGGGGGGAATGTGTTTTTAAATTTGGCCTACTAGGCGGAGATGATGGGGGAAAATTTGTGTTTCCTTTCGGGCCCTCAAGAGTATATTCCTCTATACTGTGTATATATATATATATTATATATTTATATATAATTTTAATATATATATATATTTTATATTATTTTATATAAAATTATATATATATATTTTAATTTAAAATTATTATATATTATATATTTTATTATATATTATAAAATTATATATATAAAAATATATATTAAAATTTTTTTTTTTTTTAATTTTTTTTTTAAAAAGTGGGGGTGTGTGGTTTTGGTTTTTTGTTGTATTTTACCCCCCCCCTCCCCTCTCTTTTCCCCCTAATCCCCCTCTCTGGGGTTGGGAAGTCGCTCCGCTCTTCTCCCCCTTCTCTCTCCCCCTTTTCCTCTCTTTCTCCCTCCCCTCCTCCGGGGGTCCCTCTCTCTCTCTCTTTTCCCCCTCCCCTTATCCTTTTTCTCCCCTTTTCTCTCTCCCCCTCTCTCCTTTTTCTCCTCTCTCTCTCTCGTTTTCGGGGCCCAAAGGCAGGGAAAAGAAGGTTGAAAGGGGAAAAAAAAAAATAAAAGAAATATTAAAGAGCGGATGATGAAAGGGTTTGGGGTTTATCACACACAAAACACAACACACACACACACCACACACAAAACACAAAACAAAACACAACACACCGAACAACAACAGGGGGGACAGCAGACAGACAGACAGACAGACAGAAAAGCCCGAAAAGACAGAACGACAGACACACTACAAGGAAAAGTGAAAATAATGTAAATCATTTTTGGGGTCTTGTCCAGGGGGACCCGGACTCGCAAACCCTCCAGTTTCAACCCTCTCAGGGGGCGAGCTTGGAGCTCTTTAAATTACCGATTTTTTTGGGTAATGTTTTCCTTTGGGGACCTCAAAACACCACACACCCCCATCCCCTTGCTCGGGGGGACAAAAAACCACCCGAATTTTTAAGTGAAAAATCCCCCGGAAAAAAGTGGGGATTCGAACTGGTTCCACAGCAGGGCGGGCCAAAGCACGCTATCGCCTTGCTTATCGGGCAAATGTGTCTGTGTGTGTGTGTGTGTGTGTGTGTGTGTGGGTGTGTGTGTGTGGGGCGAGGAGTGTGTGTGCGGGGTTTTTCCTTCTGTTTTGTGTGTGTGTGTGTGTGGGTGTGTGTGTATGTGTGTGTGTTGTATGTTGTGTGTGGGGTTTTGTGGTGAAA
>JACEEZ010005324.1:0-13960 GCA_016584305.1 Chionoecetes opilio | reverse complement strand
ATATTGGCTGGTGCCTCATTGACTATTTCTACCAAGCTTCCACCCTGGTATTGGGGTCATTTTTTAAACATTGATTTCGGGCCCTCTTTGGGCTACTCTACACAAGCTTCCCCCCCCTGGTATTAGTCACTGTTAAACAGGGATATGCGGTGCTCATTGACTATTCAAAACATTTCCCACCCTGGTTTAGAGTCATTTTTTAAAACATGATATGCTGGTCCCCTATTGACTACCCCAACAACTTCCCACCCTGGTTTTTAGTCAAATGTTAAAACTGGATAGCTGGGGGCCCCATTGACTATTCTTAACACAAGCTTCCCACCCGGGGGATTAGAGTCACTTTTAACCTGTCCAACCCAATCTTTCCCTTTGCTAATAAAAAATCGTCTGTTGTTCCCAAATAAATTACGAAGTTTTTTTTTAATATAAAAAATTAGCAGTGGCCCAGGATACAAAAACTCATATCTAAAAAATATTTTTTTTGTATTTTAAAAATCGCCCCTAAGGGGACCCCAAATTATAATGAAAATTCGTTCGGGGACTAAAGGGGGTTAAAAAACATTGATATTCTAGGTTCCCCATTTTTTAATATTATTTAAAGTAAATTTTTTTTTTTTTAATATATTTTTTTTTTTTCTATTGATAGTATGTTGCTATAATTTTCACAGCTGGGGGAAAAAACAGCACCTACCAAAAACAAACGCAGGGCAAAAGTTGCTTTTTTTTGTGTCTGTAGCCCCCCGGCCTAATAAATTATTATTATTATATTATTATCATTAAAAACTCACCACACTGAAAAGAATGGCGAGGCAGCCGCTTCAGTGCGAGCCCACGGATTTAACTCAAGCACGTTAGTTAACCTGTAATAAAAGAACGATTTACACATTAGTAATTTTTTTCCACTCTCCATATGAGGGCCAGTTATTGTTTCCACTCTCCATATAGCGGCCAGTTATTGTTTCCACTCTCCATAATATGGTTTCAAGTTAATTGTTTCCACTCTTCCATAATAGGGTTCACGTTATTTGTTCCTCTCCATACTATGGTGTCAAGTTATTGTTTTCCACTCTTCATAAATAGGTTTCAAGTTTTATTGTTTCCACTCTCCATAATAGGGCCAAGTGTTATTGTCCAACTCTCATAATAGGGTTTCAAGTTTATTTGTTTCCAACTCTCCATAATAGGGCAAAGTTATTGTTTTCCACTCTCACCACATATAGGGTTCAAGTTATGTTTCACTCTCCTAATAGGGTTCAAGTTATTGTTTCCACTCTCCCTAATAGGGTTCAGTATTGTTTTCCACTCTCCATAATATGGTTTTCAAGTTATTGTTTCCACTCTCCATAAATATCGGTCAAGTTATTGTTTCACTCTCCATAATAGGGTTTTCAAGTTATTGTTTGCCACTCTCCTAATAGGGTTCAAGTTATGTTTTTTCCACTCTCCATAATGGGTTCAAGATTATTGTTTCACTCTCCATAATAGGGTTCCAGTATTGTTTCGCACTCTCCATAATAGGTTCAAGTTATTGTTCTCCACTCTCCATAATAGGGTTCAGTTATTGTTTTTCCCTCTCCGATAATAGGGTCCAGTTATTGTTTTCACTCTCCATATAGGCCAATTATTGCTGCACTTATTTTGTGATGAGATAAAACACTGATGTTATTTGCTGCACTTATTTGTGATGAGATTTAAAACACTGGAATGTTATTTGCTGCACTTATTTGTGATGATATTAAACACTGATGTTTTTATTTGGCTGCACTTATTTGTGATGAGATTTAAACACTGATGTCGATTTGCTGCACTTATTTGTGATGCGAATTAACCCACTGATGTTATTTGCTGCACTTATGTTGGATGAGCTTAAACACTGATATTATTTGCTGCACTTATTGTGATGATATTAACACTGTGTTATTGCTGCCACTTATTTGTGCTAGGATTAAACACTGATGTTATTTGCGCACGTAGTTGTGATAGATTAAACACGGTGATATTATTTGCTGCACTTATTTGTGATGAGATTAAACACTGATGTTATTTGCTGCACTTATGAGATAAAAAGAGATGAGATGGAATAAAATGCACATATTTGTCCATGAGATAAAGAATAAGGTGTAAAGAATACACTATGGGTGCAGAGGTTACAGGGGAAAGGGTGGAGTGTTTAACCCATTCACGCCCCCAATCTTTCCTTTGCTATAAAAAATTGTCTGTTGTTACCATAAAATTACGAAAACTACTAAATATACCAATTATGCCTAGTGACAAGGATATTAGCAGAGTCTTTGCTAATAAAATGTTTCTAGATGTTCACTAAAATCGTCTAATAGTACCCAATTATACAATGGAAATTACGTTCTGGGTCTCAGGGGTTAAAACAAGTTATCGCATCATAAGTTTTTTTACAGTATAACACATAAAAAGCACACTAGTTCATTAATTTCAAACTGTCAATTCCTGTTAAGTGTCCGGGTAAGGGATTCCCATACAAACCTTCATCCTCTCCAACTACAATACAAAGGGTATATTACCTTTCACGCCAGATCATTCCTTTGCTATATAAAAAAATTGTCTGTTGTTAGCCATAAATTACAAAAAGTAACTGAATACACCAAATAGGTTATCGACAAGTATACTAAACAGTTCATATCTATAAAATAATTGCTTATATCTATTGAAATTGTCTAATGGTACCCAAATTACAATGGAAATTATGTTCTGGGTCAGCAAGGGTTAAGGGCGTATAAAGGGTGCATTAAAGGGATGTATTAAGGGTGTCTTAAGGGTTTATTTAAGGGTGGTATTAAGAGTGTATTAAGGTGTAATTTACGGGTGTATTAAGGTGTATTAAGAGTATAGTTAAGATAATATTAAAGGTGTACTTAAAGGTGTATTAAGGTGTTATTAATAGTGTTTAAGGGTGTATTAGGGTGTCTTAAAGGGTGTATTAATGGTGTATTAAGGGTGTAATTAAGAGTGTATTAAGGGTGTATTAAGGGTGTATTAAGGGTGTATTAAGAGTGTATTAAGAGTATATTAAGGGTGTAAGTAAGGGTGTATTAAGGGTGTATTAAGAGTGTATTAAGAGTGTATTACGAGTGTATTAAGGGTGTATTAAAGGGTGTATTAAGGGTGTATTAAGAGTGGTTAAGGGTGTATTAAGGGTGTATTAAGGTTATTAGAGTGTATTAAGGGTGTATTAGGGTGTATTAAGGGTGTATTAAGAGTGTATTAAGGGTGTATTGGGTGTATTAGGGGTGTATTAAGATGTATAAGGGTGTATTAAGGGTGTATTAGGGTGTATTAAGGTGTATTAAAGGTGTATTAAGATGTATTAAGGGTGTATTAAGGGTGTATTAAGGGTGTATAAGGGTGGTATAAAGGTGTATTAAGGTGTATTAAGGGTGTATTAAAGGGTGTATTAAGGGTGTATTAAGGGTGTATTATGGAGTGTATCAAGGGTGTATTAAGAGTGTATTAAGGTGATTAAGGGTGTATTAAGGGTGTATTAAAGGTGTGGTATTAGGTGTATTAAGGGTGTATTACTCTGGTGTATTATAGGTGTATTAAAGGGTGTATTAAAGGGTGTATTAAAGGGTGTATTAAGGGTGTATTAAGGGTGTATTAAGGGTGGTATTAAGGGTGTATTAAGGGTGTATATTAAGGGTGTAATTAAGGGTGTATTAAGGGTTGTTATGTAAGGGTGTATTAAAGGGTGTATTAGGGTGTATTAAGGGTGGGTATTAAGGGTGTAATTACGGTTGTATTAAGGGTGTATTAAGAGTGTATTAAGGGTGTATTAAGGGTGTATTAAGGGTGTATTAAGGGTGTATTAAGGGTGTATTAAGGGTGTATAAGGGGTATTAAGGGTGTATTTAAAGGGTGGTAATTCAGGGTGTATTAAGGGTGTATTAAGGGTGTATTAAGGTGTATTAAGAGTGTATTAAGGGTGTATTAAAGGGTGTAATTAAGGGTGTATTAATGGTGTATAAAGGGTGTATTAAGAGTGTTTAAGTGTGTAGTAAGGGTGTATTAAGAGTGTTACGGGTGTATTAAAGAGGCGTAATTAAAGGGGTGTATTAAGGGTGTATTAAGGTGTATTAAGGGTGTATTAGGGTGTATTAAGGGTGTTATTAAAGGGGTGGTATTAAAGGGTGTATTAAAGGTGTATTTAAGGGTGATTTAGGGTGTATTAAGGGTGTATTAGATTGTATTAAGGGTGTATTAAAGGGTGTATTAAGGGTGTATTAGGAGTGTATTAAAGATGTATTAAGAGTGTATTAAGAGATGTATTAAGGGTGTAATTACAGTACATATTCAAGGGTGTATTAAAGGGTGTATTAAAGAGTATATTAAGGGTGTATTAAAGGGTGTTTACGGGTACTTAAGGGTGTATTAGGGTGTATTAAGGGTTATTAAGGGGTGTCTTAAAGGGTGTATTAAAGGGTGCATTAAAGGGTGCATTAAAGGGTGGTATTAAGGGTGCATTAAGGGTGTATTAAGGGTGTACTAAAGGGTGTATTAAAGGGTGATTAAAGGTGTATTAAAGGTGTATTAAGGGGTGTTTAAAAGGGTGTATTAACGGTGTATTAAGGGTGTATTTAAGGGTGTATTAAGGGTGGTACTAAAGGGTGTATTCAAGGGTGTATTAAGCGTGTATTAAGGGTGTATTAAAGAGTATATTAAGGGTGTATTAAGGGTGTACTAAAGAGTATATTAAGGGTGTATTAAGGGTGTATTAAAGGGTGTATTAAAGGGTGTATTAAGGGTGTATTAGAGGGTGTATTAAAGGGTGTATTAAGGGTGTATTAAAGGGTTATTAAGGGTGTATTAAAGGGTGTCATTAAAGGGTGTATTAAGGGTGGCATTTTAAAGGTGTATTAAGGTTTTACTAAAGGGTGTATTAAGGGTGTATTAAGGGTGTATTAAAGGTTTGTATTAGTGTGTATTAAAGAGTATATTAAGGGTGATATTAAGGGTGTATTAAGGGTACATTACGGGTGTATTCAGTGTATTAAAGGGTGTATTAAAGGGGGTATTAAGGGTGTATTAGAGGGTGTATTAAGGGTGTATTAAAGGGTGTATTAAGGGTGTATTAAAGGGTGCATTAAAGGGTGTATTAAGGGTGCATTAAGGGTGTATTAAGGGTTTACTAAAGGGTGTATTAAAGGGTGTATTAAGGGTGTATTAAAGGGTGTATTAAGGGTGCATTAAAGGGTTTATTAAGGGTGTATTAAAGGGTGTATTAAGGGTTTATTGAGGGTGTATTAACGAGTATATTAAGGGTGTATTAAAGAGTATATTAAGGGTGTATTAAAGAGTATATTAAGGGTGTATTAAAGAGTATATTAAAGGTGTATTAAGGGTTTATTAAGGGTGTATTAAGGGTGTATTAAAGAGTATATTAAGGGTGTATTAAAGAGTATATTAAGGATGTATTAAAGAGTATATTAAAGGTGTATTAAGGGTTTATTAAGGGTGTATTAAGGGTGTATTAAAGAGTATATTAAAGGTGTATTAAGGGTTTATTAAGGGTGTATTAAAGGGTGTATTAAAGGTGTATTAAAGGGTGTATTAAGGGTGTATTCAAGGGTGTATTAAAGGTGTATTAAAGAGTATATTAAGGGTGTATTAAAGAGTATATTAAGGGTGTATTAAAGAGTATATTAAGGGTGTATTAAGGGTTTATTGAGGGTGTATTAAGGGTGTATTAAAGGGTGTATTAAAGGGTGTATTAAGGGTGTATTCAAGGGTGTATTAAGGGTGTACTAAAGGGTGTATTAAGGGTGCATTAGAGGGTGTATTAAAGGGTGTATTAAGGGTGTATTGGTACTCACTGTAGTGGCGGCAGGAGCCCAGTGTCCCGAGCAAGAGTGGAGTGAGAAGTGGGGTTCAGGCATTCCTTGAGAGAATGCTACACCTTCCGTTCGACAGTCACCCCAACATCCCTTCTGCAGGCCCACTGGACCCCCACAAACGGAGCATTGAGGGCAGTGGTGCCCCGGCCCCCATGAAGACGCGTACCCACGGTGAAAACAACAGGTCACAGTCACTCAGGCATGGCGGCTAACACTCTGGTAAAAAACAGACTTTATTAATGGAGGAATTCAAACATTAGCACATTCATTTGTAAAGAAAATGTGCACGTAATTTTCAATAAGGCGGACTGTGTTATGGTAATAATATGGTGTTATAAGTACTATGTGTTCTGTAATATATGTGTTTATAGTAATTATGTGTTGATAGTAATATATGTGTTATAGTAATATATGTGTTATAGTAAATATATGTGTTATAGTAATATATGTGTTATAGTAATATAACTGTGTTATGTGTTATAGTAATATGTGTTATAGTAATATATTTGTTATAGTAATGTAATGTGTTATAGTAATATATGTGTTATAGTAATATATTGGTGTTAGTAGTATATGTGTTAATAGTATATATGTTTATAGTATATGTGTTATAGTAGTATAGTGCACGTAACAAGTCGCACTGGTGCACGTAATGTTGGGTAGTGTGCAGAATGCCGGAGCGTGGGCCGTACCAAGTCACCGTGCACGTAATTTTGGGTATGTGGGCACGTAAAAACAGTCACTGTGCACGGGGGGTACTGGTGGGTAGTGTGCAGAATGCCGGAACGTTGGAACGTAACAAGTCACCGTAGCACGTAATTTTGTAATGTTGGCACGTAACAATTCACTTGTGCACGTAATGGTGGGTAGTGTGCCAGATGCCGGACGTGGGCACGTAACAAGTCACCGTGCCACATAACAAGTCACCATGCATGTAACAAGGCACTGTCACGTAATGTTTGGTAGTGTGCTAGAAAAACCAGTGTATAGGCACCGCACATGTGTATATACTATGCATCATGTATTGTGTAGATTTATAGTACTGTAAATGTCTGGTAACTTTCGGAAATTAATCTTCTCGACAGACTTTACTTCGCCACTGCCAACGTTGTTCAACGCGTCACGCGCCACTCAAAACTCGGTGAGGCGTGAGAGATTTCCTCACCCTCCAACCCCGCACTCTGCAATCGTGTGTCCTCGTGTCTAAAAGAAACCTCGTTACTAAGGAGACGAAGTAGAAGAGGACCTATGAAGCGATACTAAAGCCCGTTCCCGCCTTCCCGCTTGTACTGCCGCCGATTACACAACAAAGACGTCACAAAGACGTCACAACAAAGTCTACCCGGGGGCACCGCCGTACTGCTGTTGGCCGCCGTACAAAGGTAATTCAATGCATCTCTCCCGCTCGGCGGTGTCCGCTCGAGCGGAGTTGTCAACTGTGCCCAGTTAACCACAAATACCACTCAAGCGGTTGATGGATGGGGTGACGTCCATTGTTGTTGTTAATGGCGGCCGTCCAAGCGGGAATGTGGGAACCGGGCTTAAGAGTCAAAGGCCACAAGAAGAAAGCATTGTGACAGTAGTTCATAGCTGTACCGAAACTAAGAACCATTGCAAGACTACAGTGTGTGTGAGTTCCTCCCTATCTTCGCACTGAACGCCGCCGTGCAGTGCTTACCCGCGGGACCCAACCCGTATGTAACCGCACCACCACCTGACCACCGCCACCCCCTGTACAAGGCCGTGTGTCCCTGGTAGCCTAATTGTACAAGTCCACAAGTCACTGGGACATAAATAATAATAATAATATCTAGTAAAGAGTAATGAAGGATATTAAACACGTGGTGATAGGGTCTTCGCGGCCAGGCATACCGCGCGCGCACACTACCACCACCACCCGCCACTTCCAGCCAAGCGTCTTCACTCTCGGAAACCACATAGTCCATAAGAGAACGGGAATATGCCACATGGCACAAATCATCGTCAGTTTGTCACTTATTCAACTGTGGACAATAAAATTAAATAGTAATAAAGAGTCTAGTAAGAAGTGTAATACAAGTTATACAACGCTAGGTAGGAAGCGGCCAGGCATAACCGACGCACGCGCGCAAGGCACACCCCACCGACTTACAACACCCCACCACCACATCACTCATACCACTGACCACTGCCACACCCTTCACACACACGTAACCCCACCTCGCCACGCCCCTGGGACCTCACCCACCTCCAGATATCAAAGGGGGCCGCGGGGAGGAAGAATAAGGCAAGTATATAAAAAAGTGTTAATAATCGGGCTACCTTACGGGAACGCTTTCGTCCATGTCGCCTCGGCACACACACTTTAACTCCTGCTTTACCGCCCTCACAGTATCAGTATACTGCCAGTGCAGGGAAATCTCCCCTGTTAAGGAAATTCAGGTCCACTGACAGGAACGGGGAGAAGATTGAAATGTTCCAATATAGAGAAATTCGAAAGATACGGAGAATATATAAACTTTTGTGGTATATATTTCTGAATTACGAGAGAGAGAGAGAGAGAGAGAGAGAGCGAGAGAGAGAGAGACAGAGGAGATAGAGAGAGAGGGAGGAGAGAGAGAGAGTGAGAGAGATTCGCTGAAGTCTCGAAATAGCCGTATCATTCTCGTCCGGTTTTCCACAAGTGTCGGTACAGTACGTGTTCTGAGGTCATATCTCAGACCTCCCTGAGTTAATTCCTCAGTTCCCGGTAAAGCCTGCCGGGGGGTACTGATTTGACGTTTGGAAGTCTCTGAAGATTTCTGTTACGTTGTTATTGATGTGACCTGTAGTCAATGTCTACTCCTCACAGCCAGAGAAATACCTAGGAATATTTTTCGGTGAGGGGGGGCAGAAATTTGTATTTCGCCACCCAGTAGCTACACAGTAAAATCCGCCAGGATTTAATCGCTAGTCGCTGAATGGTAAATTTTCCGCCATCGGCTGATGGCCTTTTCAGGCCTGATTTCATATTAACTGCTGCTGAAACAATAGTTTTTGGTGCGGTTAGATGCTTGTTTCAAAGACATTTCGGAAGCATTCCGCGACAAATCAGGTATAGGGTGTACACGGTCAAGTGCGCGGTCATATACGCTAAGGTAGAACCTGTAATCACTTTTTGTTTTACTGGGGGGACCTAGTGTATTCTGATTTTCATTTACAAGGAAGGAAATTTCACGGAGAGCCCCCTGGTTGCGCCACTGCCTCCATACAAGCGTAAACGCCAGCGTACACTCAAAGATACACTGATAAAATGGGAAAGTGACCCCAATTTTTTAATTGTGGCTTATATGAAAGGGGTAAAGGACCCTCTGTATTTCCATTGCAAATTGTGTAAATTCTGACGGAAAAACTGATATAAAAGGCGACAGGGGAATACAGGGCTAAACAGGGAAATGTTTGAGTGTGAATTATAGGGAATTTTTGGCAGCTCAATCTGGCAGCACTGGCCCTACTTCCTTATATCCCACGCCCACGGCTGCTCACATGGGGGAATCACCCCACCATGCATTAAACTCACTCTGTAATCCTACTAACCCTATCCTACATGCTACAGTCACAGTTATTAGCCACGTGAAAGGACTGACTGTGCGCGTCGGTCACCTGCACTCGCCGCCAATGTCGCTGAGGACGCCACACGTCGTTTTTTTATATCTTTTTTTATTAATAACCATGAAAAAGCACTTATTGACGTGCTTTTATTAATTATAGTATACGTGGATATTGAAAACTGCATCGAGACATTGATTATAGAGTGTATGTAGGATTTAAAGCCTGTTTCTTTCCTCAGCATCTTGTTCTAGTGAGGCCTACCTAGTTATATAATTGAACTAGAGTGCGCGGCGAATAAACTGCAGTCCCCCTATTGCGGCGACCATGAATACGTGCAATATTCATCGTATCATTTTTTTTAAGCATGGGGGGTTTCCTGAATCTACAAACGCTTTTCTCATGATGTTAATCTGTGTTTATAGGATTACTTCCCGATGTGGAATTGATCTAGAGGGTCAAAATTTGCCTCGGAACATATTATACTATGTGCCTACCTCACCCAAAAACACATGACGACTTTCACCCACACCCACTCTCAAACCCTTTTTCCGAACCACCATATATATTAAGAAAAACTGATAAAAAAATATATATATACAACGGAAATGAGTTAAATAAAGTAGCACAAACATTTTCTCACACTTATTTCCCTTCAAGTCCTTAGTGCTTTGATATTTCTCATCCTAGTTACCTACTTTTTTAAGAACGTTTTTTCCTGAATCTACACGCTTTTCTAATTATGTTAATAGTTGGTGTAGGATACGTCCCCGATGTGTAAATAGCTAGAGGGTCAAATGTTTTATCCGATAGTAATGTCCTTGATTGTGCAGTGTTGATCGAATAGTTATAAAATCCTATAAGCTTTTTATCTATCTATAAAAAGTAGTCTGTCTTTCCCTATATTTTCCAAATTTTATTAATCTTTCTCTCCTCCTTTATTTCTTAACTCTCACTATCTTTTATTTTCATTTATTACTTTTCTTTCTTTTCTCTCTCTATATTTTTTTATCCGTTTTGTCTCTCCTCCTCCTCTTGTTTATTCTTATCTACGCTTCTACTTAGTCTTCTTTCCTATATCTTCCTCTCTGGCCTCCTCCTTTTGCATCTTACTTCATCATCTTATATCTTTATAACACTTTCCTTCACCTTCTTTTCCTTCCTTTCACGTTTTATTATGGCTTCTATTTTTCCTTCCCCAATAGTTATTGTTTATCCTACCACTGTTTTCCCTTTTCTCTTTTCCTTTCTCTCACTTCCCTTTCTTTTTCTTGTTTCTTTCCCTAATACTTTTCCCTCTTGGTTCATTCTTTCTCGCGTCATTTTCTTTGGTCTTTCTCTCTCTTACTTTATTTTTCATCACAGTTTTCCTTGAACCTGTTTCCTCCCTTTCCTTTATTCTCCTTTTCTTTTAACTTTCCTTTCCTTCCTTCCTATCCTTTTTCCAACTCCGTTCTATTTTCTTGACTTTCTCTCCTAATATTTTTTTTATCAACATACTCCTCCTCCTCCTCCTCCTCCTCCTCCTCGCTCCTCCTGCCGTGATATTTAGCTACAAATGTTCTAAACAAGCCGGAAGCTGATTTAACAAAAATCCGTGAATGCGATGCCATATAAGAAGTTAAAGGTTTTAAATCCTTCCCTCCCCTTCTACACCTCATTCCCTCTCTCTCTTCTTCCCTTCTCTCCCTTTCCCCCCCCCCCCTTCTACCACACCCATGTTAAAAGCTAGTTTCTCCACCATTTAGTCCTTTAAACGCTCTGACAGTAACCCTTCCCCCCTTTTTTTCTCCCTCCCTCCCCTTCCCCCACGCTCTGATCTCACGTGTCCCGTAACAAGTGCGCGAGGGCCAATGTATAGGCTGTGTAGTTGTAGACGAACCATTGACTTTATATTAGGATACTGCATATTTTTTTTACTGTAGTGTTCTCTCTCTCTCTCCTCCTCTCTCTCTCTCTCTCTCTCTCTCTCCCATTGCTACATTCCCTCGTCCACTCCCACTTCCTCATACACGTCTCCATCATCACACACCTTCCCTCCCCTGTTTTAGGGTTTTGGCGGTATCAAGAAAATTACCGGTATTTAGAAGTTGCCGATACCGTTTGCGGGAGTAATACGGTTACGTCCTCACAACCGGTATCCATTACGATACTGGTATACCCCGATACCGTACATAAATACCGGTATTACTGGTAATCGGTATTGTGTTTTTTTTCGTGTGTTTTTTTACTTGTCCATTCTCAGACAATTATTAACCTCTACAGCATCCACCCCCCCTTAAATAAAGTTTCCTATAGCGTCGGCATTTTAATTTTTAACAATTATTAACTCCCTAACGTACAGCATAGGTAAAGATGGTAGCATACGCTTAGCTGCGCGTGGCATGCGGTGGCTCATACTCCGTGCATTAGCCTGTGGTGGGTGAGAACCGCGTTACCCCGGGACACAGGCTAGTGTGACTCCCGGTTTACACACATACCACTACAGCATAGAACCCCCTAAAATAAGTTTCCTGTGGCGTCCGGCCATTGACCGTTTTAAAGGGGGGACCGAGTAAACTATGGCCTACCGTAGGTAACAGTTAATTCCGCCAGGATAAATTCAATTTTGATGAGAGTAGGCTAAAAATAGCAATAAATCGTAGGTGGTAAGCGGCTTGGTTCCCATGTCGAGTGAATAATTTGAAGGGGTGTTTTTGGGCTAAAAACACTTAGGAGTATTGAATTCCAGTAAAAACGGCGGATAACGTCTTGCCGCATTCCACACGACCTCAGTAGACTCAATAGGACTTTTGTGGTGCGTGTGTGAGTGTGTGTGTTTGGAATCACACGGAACGACAAAGTGTTGGAAGCACACGGAACGTGGTCTACCCCGAGGCACTTTGACCAGTGACCACGACAGCAACAACACGATTAGAGTTTGCAATCACATGTTTTCTAATATATACTACTACTACAAACATCAATACGTGGGTCCGAAGGGCCACAAGCATTGATATTTTAATCTATCACTTTATAATTGCATCACACTAGGATTGTTTAATTACTACATTGTTATTATTTTCATTATTAATTGATATCCTCATTACTATTACTAAATATTAATCATTGTTTTTTTAATTATTGCGAATCTTATTCATCATTATTATTTATTAATTTTAATTATTACTATTATTATTGGTTATAATAATGAATAAATTTTCTATTGCTAATATTTTCTTACTATCATTAATTGTTTTATAATAATAATAATATTCTTTTGATACATGATTATTACCGATTATGTTTCATTGAAATTTCATTATGAATACTATTTCATTAGCATTTTAGGTAGTATCTACGTAAGTCAGGTAGGCAACTATGCAATATGATTATCATACCATTGGTTAGTTATTATTATTATTATATTATCATTATTGTGTTTATTTTATTCTCAATTATCATGTATTGTATGATCTTAGTATAATATTATTATAGTTATTATCATAAATCATTTATAAATTTACTCTTCTTAATTGCTATCATTACTCGTCATAACCTTATACGTTTTATCATTAATGATATTTTACCAGTTTTCAAATTCTTTTTCATCATTTTTCTTTATAAATATAATTATAACTGTGGATTTTATTGTTTATCATCATTATGTAATCATTACTTATAATTACCATTATTATCTTATTAGCCTATTATTTTGTTAATATTATTACTATTGTTATTACTAATCATAATTACAATCAGTGTCCATCATAAGTTTCATTCCAAACATTGTTATGTTTTTGGACGAGTCTCTCTTATTGTCATTTACTGTAATCAATTATAGATAATGAATCATTATTATTATTGGATTATTAATCCTTTTTTGCTTCCTTATTATCTTTATTGTTATTATTATTATCATCATTTACTAAATATATATATATATATATATATATATATATAATATAATATATATATATATATATATATTTATATATATATAATTATATAATGTGTGGGTGTTGTGGCGAAAACAAAAAAAACCAACACAACACGTGTTTTTGTGTGTTGTGAAATATTTTTTTTCCGCCTGTTACTGCAAAAAACCCTACTTCCCCCATCAATTTTCTTGAAAACACACACACCCACAACATCCTCTCTCTCAAATATATTCATAAAGATATTAAAATTTTATATAGTAATATATATATTAAATTTATAAATATAATATAATTTAAATAAAATATAGAAAAAAAAAAATAAAAATATAGTAATATAAAATATATATATTAATTTTATTTTAATAATAATTTATAAAATTTTATTATATAAGTAAAATAAAAAAAAAATTAAGTAAAATTTTATATTAAATTTAAAATTTTTATTATAAGATAATTATAATTAATATAATATATATTTATAGTTAATTTTTTTTTGTAAATTTTGAAATATATATTGTTTTATTTTATTTTTATATATATTGTTTATTAAAAATTTTTTTATGTTTTTATTTTTTTTTATGTTTTAAAATTTTTGTTAAAATTTTTTAT
>JACEEZ010005323.1:12500-77688 GCA_016584305.1 Chionoecetes opilio | reverse complement strand
ATGATTCAGTTTTTCATTCTTTACTCTGGGGGGTCCCGTCTCCATATCTCAAATGATGTCTTTTTTATTCAAGGTTGGCAATTAATACCTTTAATCTTTCCTCATAAGTTAGACTTTCATTCAGGAACCATCTTGTTGCTATCCTTTATATTCTTTCAATTTTGTATTATTATTTAGTTTGTGAGGGACCACACAATATCAGCTTGTGTGGTGTGTATTTACCTAGTTGTGTTTTACAGGGCCTGAGCTACACTGGTGTGGTCCCGTCTCCGTATCTACATTAATCCAGTCTGTCTTTCAACTAGTGCACATTCTTTGCAGATATCACCTCCTCATTTAGTCCATTCCAAACTTCTACATTTCTATGAGGGAAGCTGTACTTCTTTATGTTGTTCAGACATCTCCCTTTTCCTAATTTTTCTGTATGTCCTCTTGCGTATCGACCTTCTCTTTGCTTCCGAGTCAGTAGTCTTTCATTGTCTGTTTCTTCCATTTTAGTTATCAGTTTAAAAATGGTTATTAAGTCTCCTCTTTCTCTAATTTGCTCAAGTGTTGGTAATTTTATCTCTCAACCTTTCCTCATAAGTAAGTTTTTCTAGCTCTGGTACCATCTTTGTTGCCATTCTCTGTATCCTCTCCGATTTTTCACATGCTTCTTTTTATATGGGGACCATACATTTGCATACTATACATACTTCGGCTATATGGGCATTTTGCACGCTATCATGAAACCGATCCTTCCCACCGGAGTGTATCTGTAAGGGACAATCCGGCGTGGAGGAGGCCAAGGGGTGCCCACAAGGCTCGTGGCTGGGGCAAGTTGATGTTTCCTGTCGAGAGTTGCTTGGTATGGAAGGTAGCCTGCATGGGACCTCGCACGTGGTGACCCCCGGGAGTGCGTCGTAGGGTGGGCGAGGTGACGTGCCCCCCGGCGTATGCCCCCAATGATTGATTGATTGTACAATGGCAGCATATTCCATTTTGGGTCGGATCATTGAAGTAATTCTCTTTTTCATCATAATTTTATCCATGTAATGGAATGCCACTCTAATATTCTTCACAACATCCTGTACGTATCTCCAAATATTTTATTTATGTTTTATCTGGTTGTAGGTTATTTTGGATTATCACTCCCAGGTCCTTTTCTTTATGAACCATAGTAATTACTTAATTTCCCATTTTGTATGGCATTTATATCTTTGCTTTTTCCAATTTCCATCACATGACACTTATTCACATTAAATTCCATTTCCATCTTCTGCTCCCATTCCCAGATCTTGTTCAGGTCATTTTGTAGTGTTTCACAATCTTCATTGTTTTTATTTCTCTTAATAGTTTGCATCATCCGCTAACAAACTTTATATAACTTTCAATTTCATCAGTCATGTCATTGATATAAAATCAAGACATTATTGGTACCAAAACTGATCCTTGTGGTACCCCACTAATTACGTTTCTCCATTCAGATTGTTCTTCTTTACTACTGTTCTCATTTCTCTTCCTCTCGGATAACTTTCCATCCAGGTTTTGATCATAACCTTTGATTCCTCCTATATTTTCCAATTTCCAAAGTAGCCTCTCAAAAAAAAATGGGGAACTTTATCAAATGCCTTTTTTAGATCTAGATATACACAATCTACCCATTCATCTCTTTCCTGTGTTGTATCAATTACTCTTGAGTAAAAGCTTACTAAGTTGGTCACACATGAACTCCTTTTCCTAAAACCATACTGCTGGTCTGTTATTATACTTTAATTTTCCAAATATTCCGTCCATTGTTTTTTTATTATTTTCTCACATATCTTGCATACTGTGCTAGTCAATACACTGGTCTACAAATTAATGGTTCATCCTTCTTTCCATTTTTATATATTGGCACTACATATATCCGCTCTCTTCCACTCCTTTGGTACTTTTCCCGTTGTTAATGAGCACTTTATTATATCATATATTATATTGGTTCAGCCAACTGTTTTCTGCACCCCATTAAAACAACTCTACACTCCATCTGGTCCTATTGCTTTCCTCTCCTCCAATTCCTTCAACAATTCACAAACTTCTC
Source organism: Chionoecetes opilio (assembly GCA_016584305.1). NCBI lineage: Eukaryota > Metazoa > Arthropoda > Malacostraca > Decapoda > Majidae > Chionoecetes > Chionoecetes opilio. The sequence goes on along the minus strand of JACEEZ010005323.1, from coordinate 75,626 downwards.
CTTCTTTATTTTTTATATTTTCCACTCCTTCAGGACCTTTTCATTCCTAGCAGTTATCTGAATTATAATTCTTTTGTGAACACTTGCTGGAAATTTGTATTTCAAATTTCACTCATGATCTTTGGATCTTCATATATTTTATTTCCCTCTTTCAGTCTCTGCTTTGTCCGTATGCTTGATTTTTCCGTGTGTATGTGTGTGTGTGTGTATGTCTGTCTGTATGTATGTGTGTATTTACCTAGTTGTATTTACCTAGTTTTAACATACAGGAAAAGAGCTATGCTCGTACTGTCCCGTCTCCAAATCTACTATTATCCAGTTTGCCTTTGAAGTCCTGAATACTTTTTGCATTAATCACTTTTTCATCAAGGTTGTTCTAGGCTTCTATGCTTCTATACGGGAAGCTGTATTTTTTTAAAGCCCTCTTGCATGTTGTCCTTTTCAATTTCTTCTCATGACCTCTTGTACTTCTGTCGTCCCACACAAACAGATCATTTCTATCAATTTTTTCCAGACCCATTGATGCTCTATACACTGCTATAAAATCTCCCCTTTCTCTTCTTTTCTCAAGTGTGTGTGTGTATGTCTTCTGTCTGTGTATGTGTGTGTGTGTGTATGTCTGTCTGTCTGTATGTGTGTGTGTGTGTGTATGTCTGTCTGTATGTGTGTGTATGTCTGTGTGTGTGTGTGTATTCACCTAAGTGTAGTACAGGGCCTGAGGTATAGTCATGTACTCCTGTCTCCGTATCTGTTTATCAAGTTTTTCCTTAAATTGATGCGCACTCTTTCCTACTAATACCTTTTCTTCTTGCCTATTCCAGGCAAATATACTTCTATAGGAAAAAGTATAATTCTTTTGTGTTGTTCAAACATATTCCTTTCTCAATTTTTCATTGTGTTTCTCTTCAAATATCTATCCTTTTCTATGTAATAGCACGTCTTTTCTATCAATGTCTTCCATGTCATTTGTTAGTTTATAATTACAGTAACTAAGTCTCGTTTTTTGGCAATTTCATATTCTTTTGTCTTTTCCTCGGAGGTTAGATCTTTCAATTCAGGCACCATCTCAGTTGCTTTCCTTTGTATTCTTTCCAAAATTTGTATACTCTTTATTTTAGGTGACCACACAATTTCAGCATACTCTTGTTTGGTTTATTTCTGGTGATTATTTTATTCTTCATATCTTTATCCATGAAGTGAAAGGCTACCATTATGTTCCTCCTCATTCCAAATGTATCATTAAATACTTTATTTATATGCTTCTCAGGTGATGACCCTAGTCCCAAGTCCTTAACCTCATTATTCCGTGTAGATACATCATTTCCCAATTTGCACGTCAGCTAGGTCTCTTACTACTTTTCCCCATTTCCAGAACATGACACTTGCTTTAAATTCCTTTCTCATCTTTTACGCCATACATTTTGTTCAAATAGTTATGCAATTCTTTGCAATCTTTGTGGTTTCTTATCTTCCTCATCAGCTTTGCATCATCAGCAAACAGACATATGTATAACTATTGACTCCTTTTGGCAGGTCATTTATGTATATCAAGAACATTATTGGTACTAATACTGTTCCTTATGGTACTCCACTTGTCATTATCCTTCATTCAGATTTCTCGTCCCTTACTACTGTTTTATCATTTATCTTCCTTTCAAGTAGTCTTCCATCCAGTTTCTAATTGTTCCCTTCAGTCCTCCAATCTCTTCATCTTCCATAATAGCCTTTGTGTATGTGTGTTTGTGTATTTACCTAGTTGCTAGTTGTATTTACCTAGTTGTAACATACGGGAAAAAGAGCTATGCTCGTACTGTCCCGTCTCCAAATCTACTATTATCCAGTTTGCCTTTGAAGTCCTGAATACTTCTTGCATTAATCACTTTTGCATCAAGGTTGTTCCAGGCTTCTATGCTTCTATACGGGAAGCTGTATTTTTTTATATCCCTCTTGCATGTTGTCCTTTTCAATTTCTTCTCATGACCTCTTGTACTTCTGTCGTCCCACACAAACAGATAATTTCTATCAATTTTTTCCAGACCCATTGATGCTCTATACACTGCTATAAAATCTCCCCTTTCTCTTCTTTTCTTAAGTGTTGGGAGTTTTAGTCTTGAAAGTCTTTTTTCATATGTTAAATCTCTCAGGCTTGGAGCCTTTTTTGTGGCTGCTCTTTGTATTCTCTCAATCTTCCTTATATCCTTCTTTTTATGGGGTGACCAAATCACTGCTCCATATTCCAACCTTGGTCGAATCAGAGATGTGATCAATTTCTTGATCATCTCTTCATCCAGATATTTGAATGCCATTCTTATATTCTTCAGCAGCTGGTATGTATCTCCTGTGATCTTGTTTATATGCTTCTCTGGTGACAAATTGTCCTTAATCATACGCCCAGATCTTTTTCGCCCTTTTGTTTTGATTATCCATTCGTTTCCCATCGAATACTTTCCTCTCTGTCTTTTTTTGCTACTGCCCATTTCCATCACTTTACACTTTTGGCATTAAACTCCATTTCCCATTTTTGACTCCATCTGAAAATCTTATCTAGATCCTTTTGTAAATCCTCACAGTCCTCTTTACTTTCTACTTTTCTTAGTAATTTAGCATCATCAGCGAATAAACTCATATAACTGTTTCCCTCCTTCTGCCATATCATTTACATAGACACAAGAACATCACTGGGGCCAATACTGATCCTTGAGGAACTCCACTTATCACACTGCACCATTCTGACTTTTGATTTTTTATTACTGTTCTCATCTCTCTGTTGCTCAAAAAGTCTTCCATCCACTTCAGCAAACCACCCTTCAATCCTCCTACATGTTCTAGCTTCCAGAGCAGTCTCTTATGAGGTACCTTGTCAAATGCCTTCTTTAGGTCCAAGTAAATGCAATTGACCACCCTTCTCTTTCCTGTGTCACATCGATCACTCTCGAATAAAAGCTCAATAGATTTGTTGTACATGACATTCCTCCTCAAAATCCAAACTGGCCACCTGCAAGTGTGTTTGTCTCTTCCAATATTTCAACCATCTGTCCTTCAAAATTTTTTTCACACATTTTTTGCCACTACACTTGTTAATGATACTGGCCCTGTAATTTAGTGGTTCTTCTTTGTCACCTCCTTTGTGAATTGGCACAATATTTGCTCTTTTCCAATCAAGCGGGACTCTGCTCTCCTTGAGTGAACTCTCAATTACACTATGTAATTTTCCTGCTAGTTGGTTACTGCCTCTTTCATTATCCAGTTCGACCTCCATCTGGACCCGGGGCTTTTCTCACATCTTGACTTTCCATTAGCCTTTTTACTTCTATTACGTCTACTTTTATGTCTTCCATTATTTTTTCTTTTGCTATTATATTTTTCGTTTAAATTCACTTTCTCGTGTAAATACAGTCTGTAAGCACTTATTCATCACCTCGGCCTGTTGTAATGCATCTTCATACACTTTGCCTTCTACCTTCAGCTTATCTATTCCTTCCTTGTTTTTCATTTTTCCATTAATATATCTAAAGAAAAGTTTCGGTTCATTCTTACATTTTTCTATTATATTCCTCTCATAGTTACTTTCTTCTTCTCTTCGGATTCTTACATATTCATTTCTAGTTGTTTTGTACTTCTCCCAAAGGTTGCTGCCACCTTTTTTCCTCCAACTATTCCATGTTTTTTCTCTTTCTAGTCTTGCTAATTCACATTTTCTGTTAAACCATTCATTTTTTTTCTTTTCTCTGATAACTAACCTTGGAACATAACTATTTATTCCTTCGGTGTAAATTCGGATGAACTCATCCCATTTTTTCTGGGTACTCGTTGCTGCATGAAAATTACTCCAGTCTGTCTCTCCGAAAAATTTTCTTAATCCGTCAAAGTCTGTTTTTCCATAATTGTATCTTCCTTTTTTATGTTCTTTTCTCCCCTCCTTTTTGCTATCATTTATTTCAAATTCAATAAGTACATGGTCGCTCTTTCCAAGTGGGCACTGATAATTCACTTTACTAATTACTTCCAGTTCTTTCGTCAATAGTAGGTCTAGTCTTGATGGTTCTTCGCTACCTCTGAATCTTGTGTTCTCTTTAATCCACTGAGTCATGATGTTATTCATTACCAAATCCAACAATATACCACCCCCATGAGTTTGCTCCTCCTTCAGTATTTCCATTCTTCCCCAGCAAACTTCTTTGCAGTTAAAATCTCCCATCAAAATTATGCTCTCACTATTTTCCATCGTATTCTTTAAACATTTGCTTGTGTCTCTTATCATGTCTCCGTACTCTTCTCCCCCCCAGGAATTTGTCTTAGGTGGAACGTATACGATTACTAAGTCTCTTATTCTTCCTTTTTTCATCACCAACTCTACCTTCAACACCTCGGCCATTCCTTCTCCTTTCTCCACATTTCCTACTACCACATCCTTCCTTGTTAACACCATTACACACCTCCCTTTTTCTGGTTTCTGTTTCTCCTCCATACATTATATGACCCTCCCCAACTGGCACATCCTCAGAATCACTCAGCTTGTTTCTACTAGGGCCTAATATGTCTGGTTTCTTGGCTCTCAGGTAATCGTTTATTTCTGTTAATGTTGACTCTAGCCCATTTATATTTGTATACGATGCCTGCCATCCTATTTCATTTTCCTTTGGGACTGTCTTCTCTTACTCTTTTTCTTTTAGATACCACTTCTTCAGTTTTTGATCCAAAACTCTCCAATAGAATTTCTGTTTTTCCCTCTTCCGTCCTCAATTCGTTTTTTGCTTTGGCTTTCTTTAACAGTACATTCAGACTGGCTCTTTCTTCCTCATTCATATCTTTTCTTATCCATATTTTCTTGTATTCTTCTGTCTTTGCCAGACACGCCTTAGACAATATTTCTAGTGCTGTATTTTGTGACCTAAACTTAACTTTCAAGGGGCGGGCCCCTCCGTCTTTATATTTTGCCTAACTATGTATTTCTTCTATTCTTCTTCTACCTCCGTATTTTCTTTCTACTACTTTAAATATTTCTTTGACACTTTCTTTTCATCCTCTTCTCAATATTTCTTGGCAGCACTTTTCCTTCAAACCAAAAATGATGACACATTTCTCTTGTCTACCGTGTCTCTTACTACATTTTCCTTTTGTTTGATTACTTTGACTACTACTTTGGTCAGATTTTCTTTTCATTTTCTTGATCTTCATTATTTGACAAGCTTTCTTGGTCTTTTTCTTTTTCCAACTTCCAGTCTTTCTTCGTCTTTCTTTCCTCTTGTGTCGTTTTCCATTTCTTATGGACAGAAACATTTCAGCATGCAGCTTCTTACCTTTCATCGTCTGTTTACCGTTAACCTAATCCCCTCTATTTTTCAAAATAGTATTATCTTTCTCCAGGACGAATACTCTTTTTCATCTTATCTAATTTCTCCATTAGATCGTGTACCACATTTTCCAGCATTATGACTCTTCTTGGTTCATTTTCACCCTAATATGTCCTTTTCCTGGTTGCAAACCCATCAACAGAGTTTTGGCGGGACTTCCATCTTGTTTACTTTTTTTCAGTCTATTTTTCACTTTTAGGCTATCCTATGGAGACGGGACATTTACTGCATAACTCTTACCTGCAGATACTCAAAGGGCTTTGTAGTCAACTGCGTCCTTGTATGCCACGGCAGCCAGTCACAGTGGCCAGTTGTGTTGGGAGCCTCCTGAGCGCATCTGTCCCCAGCCGATCAGCTGGTGTGTGTGTGAATGTATGTATGTGTGTGTATGAGGGAAGATGAACAGGAGAGAGAGGTTAAGATATTTCTATTTCTTTTACAGTGAGGAACTCTTCTATCAAATCACTTTTAAAAGATTTTGAAAACTTTGGAATTCTCAAGCTTTCGGTAAGGTTATTATTACTATCATTATTATCAGTTATTGTTATTTTTCTATCATCATTATTATTTTCTTTTTCCCATATATCATAATTATTGTATATTTACGTGTACTATATACCGTAAGGCCTGAGAAGCATTTGCCTGAGTTAGCACCACTTCACAATACCCTCACTGGTTACAGGCAAGAAGGCAAAGAGAGATGCTGGCAAAGATACAGGTTCAAATATTCTGTGCGGCACCTATCCAAATCAGATATGCGTCCAGTTGCATACTGGGTATACTCATTTAATGGGAGTTTGTGGGATTTCATTTAGCTTAACATATATTTTTGTTTTAAAATGACGTGAAAATGCCCTGCGCCTTACTTTCGCTCCCTCACACAGCACCCCCGTGACGCCCCAATTTTTTTTCATGTGAGAGTATGAGAGTGTCCTATGCTGCCCGCCATCCCAATGTGCTGATTCTCTTTTGAAATAAATATAATGCTAAAGAATAAAAAAAACTTCTACTGATGTTAGAAAATAGATAAATAAGAACTTGAATTCTCCCCCCCTTAAGTTATTCTTGAAAATAGAGGCGTGTCTTATACACTGAATAATAAGGTTATCACTCATTTATTCACTCATGCATATTTTTTTATTTATATATATATATATACATGTATATATATGTCAAGGAATTTGATAGCTATTTTCCCTCTCTTTCTTACTCACTCACAAACATTCTCCTACCATCCACAGAGGCCAGTAGACATAGCTGAACTTGCTTTAGTTGCCCTGAGAGGCCCCGAGAGTGAATGGAGCGAGGAAGATGGGAGAAAAGAAGATTTAGCAGATTTTATGAAGACTTTGTTGGTGTCAAATGCGAAGATGTTGGAAACTTACTTCAGTTTGGAGATAGACGATGATGGGAGAATTTGTACATTGCCTTATCTCCTAGGTTTGTACATGTTGTGTGTGTATTTACCTAGTTGTGTTTTACAGGGCTGAGCTACACTTGTGTGGTCCCGTCTCCGTATCTACTTTATCCAGTCTTTCTTTCAATTGGTGCACATTATGTGCCGATATCACCTCCTCATTTAGCCCATTCCAAACTTCGACATTTCTATGAGGGAAGTTGTACATACTTCTTTATGTTGTTCAGGCATCTCCCTTGTCTTAGTTGTTTTGTATGTCCTCTTGTGTATCGACCTTCTCTTTGTTTCCGAGTCAGTAGTCTCTCATTGTCTGTTTCTTCCATCTTAGTTATCAGCTTAAAAATTGTTAGTAAGCTTCCTCTTTTTCTTCTCTGCTCAAGTGTTGGTAACTTTATTTCCTCCAACCTTTCCTCATAAGAAAGTTCTCTTTTAGCTATGGTACCATCTTTGTTGCCATTCTCTGTACTTTTTCTGTAACTTTTACTGTATGTATTGGAACTTTTTCACATGCTTCTTTTATATGGGGACCATACAATGGCAGCAGATTCCAATTTTGATCGGATCATTGTAGTAATTATTTCTCATCATATTTTTGTCCATTTAATGAAATTACTCTAATATTCTTCAACATCCTGTATGTATCTCAAATGTTTTATTTATGTTTTTTCTGGTTGTAGCCTTTGTAGGTTATTCTGCATTATCACTTCCAGGTCCTTTTCTTCATGAAGTTTTCTTCATGAAGAAATGTTTGTTTTGTTTGAACCTTTTGCTTACTTAATTTCCCATTTTGTATGGCCATTTATACTCTTCGCTTTTTCCAATTTCCATCACATGACAACTTATTCACATTAAATTCCATTTTCCATCTTCTGCTCCATTCCCAGATCTTGTTCAGGTCATTTTGTAGTGTTTCACAATCTTTATAGTTTTTTATTTCTCTTAATAGTTTTGCATCATCGCTAAGAAATTAATATAACTTTTTATATCATTAGTCATGTCATTGACATAAATCATAAACATTATTGGTGCCAACACTGATCCTTGTGTATCCCACTAATTACGTTTCTCCATTCAGATTGTTCATTCTTTACTATTGTTCTCATTCTCTCCTCTCAGATAACTTTCCATCCAGATTTGATCATCCCTTTGATTCCTCCTATATTTTACAATTTCCAAAGTAGCCTCATGTGGAACTTTATCAAATGCCTTTTTAAGATCTAGATATAACAATCTGCCCATCCATCTCTTGTATTGTATCAATCACATATACCATGTTAGTTTTCTCAAAGTCTCTTCTGCTCCTTTTGTACAATTCATCTTCCTCCTTTATGTACTCTTCCGTCTCCATTTATATGGTCACTTTTTCCGATGGGACAACATCATTTGTCTCATTTGCTAGGTCTATACCCTTTGTTAACACTAGGTCAAATCTTGCTGGTTCGTCATCTCCCCTATATCTTGTGTTTTCTGCCACCCATTGAGTCATCGTGTTTTACATTGTCAGTTTCAACAATCTATCTCCCCAGTAATTTTCATTTCCTCCTGGATCGTCTGCGACTAAACCGGCTTCCCCACTGGTTCCACCAGTGAGGAGGGTGTGCTGGACACCCAGTTGGACTAAAAATAAGACTATCTTTAAGGGCAGATGAACTCACTATTGAGTCAATGGCATCCAGCCCCAGCTATGGGTGAAATAGTGGGCAGCCTGGGGATTAATCCTACAGGGGGTTCTGCGTCCCTGGCCACGGTGAGCAGTAAGGCCAATCCCTGACATAGATTGGTTGGGGGGCGGCTTGCACCCCCTCTCTGTAAAAACTTAACTAGCAACGAACATAATAAGAGGTAGAGGCGGGGCATGGTAACCGCGCCCCCGACCCGGTTTTGCCTGGGGGCCTGACCACGCAGACCCCTCCAATGCCGACGCAAGGGAGGGGAGGGGTTCTGCCTATAACGAGTGCGGGGCAAACCCCTCGGGAAATACCGCACTCTAAATCGAGTGTAGGACCCCCTAGCCCATCTTTTCTTTGTGGGGGTGGCCGGGGCGGTGCAGAGGCGGCGCCTGCCCGTCGAATCACTCCTGGGATAAAACTTCCGGAGGGTTCTTCGTGTGGGCTCGTGGAACGTTCTGAGCCTCTCAGACGATCATCGACTACCTCTCCTATAGGGCGAGCTCAGTAGGCTGAGGTGGATATAGTGGGACTCTCTGAGACGAGGGGGCCCTGGCAGTGGCGAGACTAGCAGTGGGGTTACACCTACTACTGGTCCGGCATGAGCAATGGCGACCCATGTCCGGGGAGTAGCTATAGGCATCTCCAGCAAACTGCAGCCATCAGTTGTTGAGGTTACTCCGGTTGATGAGCATATAATGCGGGTGAGAATGAAACACACCCTGGGTTTCATGTCTCTTTTTTGCAGTGTACTCTCCTACCGAGGTGCTTTAAACTGAAGAGGAGATATTCTACGCCAAAACTCGACTCTGTATTAGACCAGTGTCCTCCTCGGGACACACTCATTGTCTTGGGCGACTTCAATGCTACTACAGTTACTGTGAGAGATGGCTACAAGTTATGTTTGGTCCCCATGGCTCCGGTACCAGGAACATTAAAAGTTCTCTGCTTCTGAATTTTGGCGAGGTCCAGAAGGTTGAGAATTGCAGGTTCTTGGTATCAGAGACCAGAGCTGCACCGCTGGACATGGTATAGTAATGCCGGAGGGGTAGCTAAGGAGATCGACCACATCCTCGTTAGTACTCGTTGGAAGATCCTCCAGAACTGCAGGGTTTACCGGATTGCTGAGTTTTTTGGAACAGATCACAGACTTGTTGATGCTACACTTAAGCTTCATGTCAAGTCCAGAAGAATCTCAAGAAGTAACCATACTATATTTCATCTTGAGAAGCTGAAGGTCTTGACATGTGCCCATGAGTACGCGGTGGCAGTCTCAAATCGGTTTGATGTGCTTGGTGCCCTCGAGGACCCTGTATAACTGTGAGATGCCGTCAAATGTGAAACTCCAGGCTGCCAAGGAGTGTATTGGGGAGCGCCTGAGGTCAAGGCGTGTTTGTCTCTACGGAGACGCTGGAAAAATCTAGGAGAGCCGTGCTGCCAAGCTGGCTGGGAACCGGTTACCAGCACAGGGCTCTGTCAGGCTGGACTAGAACCCTCCTGGGGAGAGAGAAGGAGAGGTATGTCAGGAGACTCGCTCAGGATGTCGAGGGCCATTTGAATGCTAATGACCTCCGACCCGACTACCGAGCTCTGAAGAAGCTCCGTTCCAAGTCTCCCATTTTCGGGCGAGTGCTGTTCAAGCAGCAGATGAGCGCCTCGTGTCGGACATGGATGGGCAGATGGCTCGTTGGGCTGAGTATTTTGGGCAGTTGTTCACAGTGGACCCTCCAATTGAGCAGCTTCACACCACTGGGTTACAGGCAGTGGATGCCGATCCTCCCATTGACGAAACCGCACCCTCTCTTGACGAAGTCAGAGAGGCTGTAGCAAAGTTGAGGGGTGGAAAGGCAGCTGGTGTTTGTAATATCAGTGCGGAGCTCCTCAAAGATGGGGTGATGCCATGATCCGCGGGTTGCATGTTGTCCTGACTGCCGTGTGGCAATCAGGTACCATTCCTCCTGACTGGAAAAGGGGGCTGGTCGCCATATTTGGAAAGGGATAGGGGACCGTCAGGACTGCAAAAAATTACCGCGGTATTACACTGCTCAGCGTGCCAGGCAAGGTGCTTGCCCATCTATTGCTGACACGGATCCGCAAGTAATCTGCTGAAGCATCAGAGATCTCAGCAGTCTGGGTTCACGCCTGGTAAGTCAACAACTGACCATATCCTAGCGCTTCGTGTCCTGGTGGAATGCCGACGTGAATTTCGACAGGAGATGCTTGCAGCCTATATTGATGTCAAGAAGGCATTTGACTCAGTGCATCGTGAGTCACTCTGGGATCTTCTGCGACTTCGCGGGATTCCTGCAAGGACTATTGGTTTGATGACTGGTCTGTACTCTGGGACTGAGAGTGCTGTGAAGTGTGGGGAGGTGTATCCAGCTTCTTTCCGTTATTACAGGAGTGAGGCAAGGGTGGTCCTTGCCCATCACTTTTCAACACTTGTATGACTGGGTATTGGTCAAAGTTGTAGATCAAAGGATTGTGGAGCATCCGTCGGCAACACCAAGATCACTTATCTTGTTTTTGCCGATGATGCAGTAATCTTTGCTGAGTTGCTGGAGGTCCTTGTGATGGCTCTGAGGCACTGCATGAGGAGGCAAAGCCTTGGGACTTGAGGTCTCCTGGCTTAAGACCAAGGTCCAGGTGTTTGGAGGCTTACTAGATGAAACAGTAGAGTCTGTTTATGCATGCGGCGAGGACATTGAGATCTTGAAAGTTTTACATACCTTGGTAGCGCAGCCCATAATGACGGGGGGTTTCACGTCAAGAAGTCTTACGGCGGACTGGGATTGCCTACAGTGTTATGGACTCACTCAGCAGGAGTATTTGGCGTTGTCGGTACCTGTGCAGAAGGACAAAGATCTGGATCTTCAAGTCGCTTAGGATTCCTTTCTTACTCTATGGTTATGAACATGGACACTAAATAGTGACTTGAAGAGATGAATCAATGCCTTTGGTAATAAGTGTCTTCGCAGAATCATGGGGCATCGCTGGGATGATTACGTGTCAAACCAGCGATTGCACCATGAGACTGAATCGAGGCCTTTTAATTACCTGCTAGTCCGTCAGCGCCATCTTCGGCTGTGTGGGCATGTGCCACGCTACCCTGAAACCGATCCTTTTCCCATGGGGTTGTATCTGTAAGAGACAATCCGGCGTGGAGGAGGCCAAGGGGGCGCCCACAAGGCTCATGGCTGGGGCAAGTTGATTTTTCTTGTCGAAAGCTGCTTGGTATGGGAAAGCAGCCTGCATGGGGACTCGTGCGTGGTGACCCCTGGGGTGGTGTCGTAGGGTGGACGAGGCGACGCGCCCCCGGCGTATGCCCCCAATGATTGATGATTGATTGATCACTTGTCATCGGATCACACATGTTCGTGTTTGTGTGTCCCACTAGTTTACCTAGTTGTGATATACATGAAATGAGTTATACATGTGGGATCCTATCTCTGTATCTCATTTGGTTAATCTGAACTTAAAACTTAACTTAAAACCCTTTTTTCTCCATCCCTCCCCCCCTACCTTTCCTTTCTGTCTTATCCTACTGACCCCTCTCTCCTCCTCCCACAGATCAATATGTACCACGCATGGAAGGTCTCCCTATGTTTATAATCCGTTTGGGGTCAGAGGTGGACTGGAGTAAAGAAAGCGATTGCTTTGAAGGATTCGCAAGGGAATTGGCTCGCTTTTATGCTGTCCATGCTGAGGTAAGCGAGAGAGAGAGAGAGAGAGTGTGTGTAAAATATGCAAAACAAAGACATCACTACTTAACACTATAATAATTCTCTCTCTCTCTCTCGTCTCACTCTCTCTCTCTCCTCTCTCTCTCTCTCTCTCATCAGGAGTCCGAGGAAGAAGAAGATGATGACGACAAAGAAGATGGAGAAGCAGCAGAAAACGAGCACAAAGGAAGAGGTTTTGGGAAATGGGATATTGAAACATTATTTTCCTGCTGTTAAAAATTTCTATCCACCTCAACATTTTGGGCAAGACACAACTTTTTACAAATTGCCAACCTTACTGAACTGTATAAGGTTTTTGGAGAGTGCTAGAGAGAGAGAGAGAGAGGGAAAAAAAAAAAATGAAGTTTTTATTTCATCTACTCTTTTCTCTACTTTACACAAATAAATGAGCATATATAAAGAAAGTATGCTAGTTTTATCTTTTGTTATATGATTTACCCTATGAGTGTATTTAAGTGAAACATGATTTATATTATTACTACCACAGGTTGACCATCGAATATCTAGCAATCAGTATTCCGGAACCTTCAGTTTTACGGACAAAATCTATGAGCACAATTTCAAAATTCCTGGATTGACGCACAACTGTTTTCGAGATACAGCACTAATTACTGATGTCAATTTAGAGTTTGTATGGTCCGATACTATACATTTCTGATGTTTGTAGTGACTTTCATGGAGAATTTGACTTGACAGTGATGATAAAGTTGGATAAACTAATTGATGTTGGCGGTTAATGGCAACTCATTTAAGCATCAACTTGCTACATGGATGATGGCGGTGGCTGCTGCCAACATTGGATGTCCGCCTCGTCAATCTCCGCCTGAACCACACAGAACTTACGGCTCACCTGCACCGCCTGCGATTATCCCCTGACCCTCGATCACTGCCCCTGGTGCAGGACCCCACCCAGAGACCATAGAACAATTGCTGCTGCAGTGGCTAGCTTCCACTCCACTCTCAACTCTTTGAATCCTCGCCCATGTCACCACCTTTGACCTGCCCACCCTGCTGGAGGCTGATAGTCCACCCCTCACGACAACACTCTGTCACCCGCCTCTTCTACACCTTCCTGAAGAAGACAGCCACGCGTGTTATAACCTCACAGGACCTCGCCAGGGCTGACAATCAATCAATCAGTGGGGGCATACGCCGGGGGGCGCGTCGCCTCGCCCACCCTACGACGCCACTCCAGGGGGTCACCACACGCGAGTCCCAATGCAGGCTCCCTTCCCATACCAAGCAGCTCTCGACAAGAAACATCAACTTGCCCCAGCCACGAGCCTTGTGGGCGCCCCCTTGGCCTCCTCCACGCCGGATTGTCTCTTACAGGTACAACCCGATGGGAAGGATCGGTTTCGGGGTAGCTTGCCACATGCCTATATAGCCGAAGTTGGCGCTGACGGACTATGCAGGTAATAGGCCTCGATTCAGTCTCACGATGCAATCACTGATTTGACACGTAATCATCCCAGCGATACCCCATGATTCTGTGAAGACACTTATTACCAAAGGCATCGATTTGTCTCCAAGTCGCTATTTAGTGTCCATGTCTCACAACCATAGTAAGACAGGGATCACAAGCGACTTGAAGATCCGGATCTTTATCCTCCTGCACAGGTACCGATAACGCCAAACTCCTGGTGAGCGAGTCCATAACACCGTGGGCTATGCCAATCCGCCGTAAGACTTCTTGACGTGACCCGCCGTCATTATTGACCACTACCAAGTATGTAAAACTTTCCAAGATCTCGATGTCCTCGCCGCAACGCATGAACAGACTGTACTGTTTCATCTAGTAAGCCTCCAAACACCTGGACCTTGGTCTTAAGCCAGGAGACCTCAAGTCCCAAAGGTTTTGCCTCCTCGTGCAGCGCCTCGAGAGCCATCACCAGGACCTCCAGCGACTCAGCAAAGATTACTGCGTCATCGGCAAAAAACAGATAAGTGATCTTGGTGTTGCCGAGGGATGCTCCACAATCACTTTGATCTACAACTTTGCCCAATACCCAGTCCATTCAAGTGTTGAAAAGTGATGGGCAAGGACGCACCCTTGCCTCACTCCTGTATTCACAGGAAAAAAGCTGGATACACCTCCTACACACTTCTCAGTCCCAGAGTGACCAGTCATCAAACCAATAATCCTTGCAGGAATCACGCGAAGTCGCAGAAAATCCCAGAGTGACTCACTATACACTGAGTCAAATGCCTTCTTGAGATCAACATAGACTGCAAGCATCCCCTGTTGAAACTCACGTCGGCGTTCCATCAGGACACGAAGCGCTAGGATACGGTCCGTTGTTGACTTACAAGGTGTGAACCCAGACTGCTGAGGTCTCTGATGCTTCAGCAGATGGCTGCGGAATGCGGATCCATGTCAGCAATAGATGGGCAAGCACCTTGCATGGCACACTGAGCAATGTATACCGCGGTAATTGTTGCAGTCCTGACGGTCCCCTATCCCTTTCCAGATAGGGACGACCAGCCCCCTTTTCCTTTTCCATTCAGGAGAATGGTACCTGATTGCCACACGGCAGTCAGGACAGCATACAACCCGCGGATCATGGCCTCACCCCAGCTTTGAGGAGCTCCGCACTGATATTACAAACACCAGCTGCCTTTCCACCCCTCAACTTTGTACACCCTCTCTGACTTCGTCAAGAGAGGGTGCGGTTTCATCAATGGGAGGATCGGCATTCACTGCCTGTAACCCAGTGGTGTGAAGCTGCTCAATTGGAGGGTCCACCGTGAACAACTGCCCAAAGTACTCAGCCCTTTTCGTTAACCCTTAACAAGCTAAGGGTATGCTTTATACACCTGAGCCCTGGGCGAAGGGTATGGTCATTTTGACGACCCTTCCAAAAATCGATAAAAACTACATCAGCGTGTAGGGAATGCTGTAGCGCACCCGGCCATATATATTTGACCCCCCAAAATATGTCTGGGGTGGGTGGGGGGGCGGTCCGTAGTTGAAAAATGTGGCGCGAACTGCATCGTATGGCTAGATTGGTGTCGTGCTGCGAGATTTTCCGGGCGAATATCCGCCCGGTCAGGGGGTAGAAGTAGAGGGAGGAGAGGGTGGGTTAGAGCGTAATATCGCGTATATCTCGCATGTGCTCGCATATCTCGAGTTGCCATGTTGTACTACACGCGCACCAATTTGTAGCCGCCTGGGTTAAAGCCCGCGGTTTTGGTATGCCTTTAAAAACCCCGCTATTAAGAGGCCACCAGAGAAACCTCTTAAGAGTCCACCCGCAGCCCATGGGTTAATGGCACGCCAGAATAAAATCTTCCTTTTAGATCACTATTACTATTATTAGTAATTAATACATTTTGTTGGAGAGAGAGGGGGGGGAGGAGAAAGAGAGAGAGAGAGTGAAGGAGAAAGAGAGAGAGGTGAGGTCAAATGTCACTACAGTGGGATGAGTCAATCAGTTAGGTCAACACTGATGAGTTATATAATGTTTTCGTTAATGGCAAAGCCAGAATCAAAATCTTCCTTTTGGATCACTATTACCTACTATTATTGATAATCAATACATTTTGTTGGAGAGAGAGAGGGAGGGGGGAAGTAGAAAGATAAGTGGAGAGCGAAGGGGAGAGAGAGATAGGTGAGTTTTGGTGAGGTCACATTTTGTTGGAGGGAGAGAGAGAAGAGTCAAAGAAATTCTTCCAAGTGAATATTTCTCGATATATATATATATATATAATATATATATATATATATATATATATTTTATATATATATATATATATATATATGAGAGATATGAATATTGAAATGCTTACCTAGGCAGAATAAACGAGAGCACATGAATATGGGAGTCTCCCATCCCTCCTTCCGTTTTCTTCATCCACTCCACGTATTTTTTCTCCATTTTTTATGATATTTCGATGACGCTGGCCTCAAGCTCCGCCCGTTGTGCGTGGGTTTACTCTGACTGGTTCTCATACAAGTTTGGCCGCTATAATTACCGTATTTACGGCTGATAAGACGCTGCATTTTGGAAAATGCACCCTGCTTTTGGAAATAAAATTTTAAGAAAAAAAAAACAGACCATCAAAATATTTCATTCAGTCATTTTCCCACAAGAACACATCACTATTCATTATCTTTCAGCACTGCTCACAGCCATTTTTATTTTCTAGCTAGTATGCGATATTATAAGTAAATCGTTTGATGAATTCGCCATGGGTGTTAATTTCCAGGACTGAAAAGAGCTTGTGATACGTGTGACAGCCAGGTGGTAAATGATACACGTTGACTGGCTGAACTTGTACACGCAGGTCGGACGGCGGGCGTGAAAAAAAAAGCCGACCGCGGCGGTACGCAGCTGCCTGCCTGGCGTGCTGATCACTGATCCAGTCTGGCTTTGTCGTCCTGACGTCATCCTCGCTAATAGCGAATCACAGCAGTGTTTATGTTATCTATTCAGATCTATCAGCCAATCACAAGGCTGCCACGAGATGAATAGTGTTTACAAACATTAATCAGCTGATTACTCAGCTGGCATCTGGCTTGACACAACAAATCTATGTATCCTGTATAAAGCGATAAGGAAGGGTCCCTGATTTACCAGAAAATAAACAATTTGGAGGGAATGATTTAAGGCACAGACATCCTGATTGACTTTTAATAAATATTTCAAGGGCAATAATGGGCCAGCCATCCTGATTAACCTAACACTGCAGGGACAAAAAGGGGCAGACATCATGGTTGACCATATAATCAAATAATTCAAGGGCGTTAAGAGGCAGACATTCTGAGTGACCTAATCGTATCATTCAGGGATAATGAGAACGATACCTGGTACTCTCGTCTACCGAAATTCTAGTCCCGACACAATCCGGGAACTCTCGCCGAAGGTAATGGTTAGGTTAGTAGGATATTAAGGGAAAGATGCCGGTAAAAATGAACGAGGACTGCGTGGTCATTTTCTGAGACACTGACAAATTTTTCCTTGGGTAAAATTAGTGCTTCTGATAAAAATGGACGAGGACTGCGCAGTCATTTTCTGAAACACTGACTAGATTTTCCTTGCCTACAATTAGTGCTTTTGGTAAAAATGGACGAGGACTGCGTGGTCATTTTCTGAGACTGACTAGTTTTTCCGGTAAATTTCTAGTGTTTGCCCATGCTCTCCCACTTCCCCCAAACAAGTTTGGGGACCTGTGGGAATGCGGGGTTTTCGGGTGGGGAGCAAATAATGCGTCGGAGACACGTAATTTAAGAATTGTGTAGGGGGGACAAACTCCCTAGATCTAAGGTAATTTCCTTATATTTAGAGAAATTTGCCTAACCAAAATTAACCTAACCTAGCGGGGGGCTTGACCCACCGATAACCTAACCTAACCTAACCTAAATCTAACCAAATCTAACCTAACCTAACCAAATATAACCTACCCTAACCTAACCTAACCTAACCTCCTAGGGGGGGGTTCTCGACACTTCAGTCATCATTCTGTGAGGATCGTCAAGTTTACATGTCTCTGGACTCAGAAGAAATCCAATGAATTTTCCCTAAATCTAGGGGTTTTTTTCAACACCCCTAACTCAAAAACTATGTGGTTGTGACGCATATTTTGTACCTCAGCAAATATCCCCGCATTCCCCCAGGTCCCCAAGCTTGTTTTGTGGAGAGGGGGAGTATGGGCAAACACTAGAATAATACCGTTTTTCCTTGCCTAAAATTAGTGCTTTTGGTCAAAATGGACGAGGACTGCGCGGTAATTTTTCTGAGACACTAACTTTTTTTGCCTTGCCTAAAATTTGTGCTTTTGGTCAAAATGGACGAGGACTGCGCGGTCAATTTCCGAGACACTGACATGACTTTTTTTTTGCCTAAAATTTGTGTTTTTCAGATGGATAGAACCAAATGTAACCTAACGTGAGGGCTCCGCCCCCCTCGACCCCCCGGCGAGATTATGAACCTAACCTAACCTCCTATATGGTTGGGGTGCCTCTGGAAGGGGAGGTTGTGTCTTTATGAGTATTAGTCTAAGACAACTATATCATTTCTGCAATATGTATATAAGTTTTAAAGGTTACGCGGAAGTGCATTAATACTGTACAGTATACTAAACAAAAAATAATATAGAAAACGCATGTGGTAACGGTGGTAGTGACCGCGCAGTTATCGTCCATTATAACTGAAACCAACCGAGAAGTCTTGCCGACATAAAAGTTTTCGGCAAGTTCCACTTGTAAAGCCGCGGTCACATGAGCAACTTTTCCGTCAATATTCAGGCTGCAATTATTCAGCAAAGGCAACACCTTGCCGTGTTTTGATCAGACGGACTTTCAGAGGTAGCAATAATTTGAATGGCAATTTTGGCTTCTCAAGATGTATCTGAAGAAGAGTCTTTGGAGAAATAGGGAGAAACTGGTTCACAAATGAATGTGAATGGTGAATGATTGAAATGGATTCTTGTCAATCAGACATATAATATTCAACATTCAACATCAAAGTGATCAATAATAAGTTGGTATCACCTAAAAATGTTAGTTATTAATAGACCGTAAAACAAAGAAAATGTATACCACCCATAAATCTTTAAATTTTTTTTGGGTGTTTTTTTTTCCCTTAAAGATTTGACCAAAAGTACCAAAAACCTTTTGGCCCAAACCCAAAAAACCAATTAATTGTTGAATAGCTAAGATTTTTTTTTTTCAAAATGCGCATTATAAATTAGTGTAGATTGTTTATTTAAAAAGCGTGATCAAAACTAACTTATTTTTTCGTGTAGGAGGTTTTTTGGCATGACTTGGTGGGTTTTTTGGTTTGGGGCGTTTGAAACAGAAAAAAAACAAAATCTGTCATACAGAATCAGGAATTTATCAAACTAAGAAACTTTGACGAAATTAATTTTGGACATGCACGGACTCAGCAGTATCATCGTTCATAATATTGCCGTTTTTGTGAGCGCCTGCCAAAAACCCTGGGGTGCTCCCAAAAAACCCTCTTTTCCTTTTCCCTTTCAAATTCACGCTAATATGATCCCCTAGACAAAACCGAAGATCGAAAAATTTTGGGCCCTTTTATTATTTGACGTCTTGTTTTGGGGAGTCACCCAGCAATGCTGTCAGTGAACCCTTTGGTCCGGCGTTTCCCCACACTTTAAATCTGTTGGGGGGAAAAGAAAAAGGGGGGAAGCAAAACTAGGGATTTTTTTTTTCCCTCCTTCCTCCTCGCATACATTCATACGGGCCCCCCATACTGAGGGGCCCCCTGCTCTCATGCTCTCCCCTAGTGCTCCCAAGAGTTCCCCAAAGAATTTTTTTTACACTCTCAATCACACGACTGTCACTCCTCCACTCAGCACACAACCCAGCAGGACTCCATCTCCACTCTCCTGTCTCTCATCTCCGCCATTTTTCCACTCCGACTCTCCTACCACTACCCCAACATCTGTGTTCTAGCATACTATCCGTTCACATTCCAGCATCAGGCTCCCTTTTCATCCACCCCGTCCACACATCTCAAAACCCCTTGCTGCCATCTTCCCATCTGTACATCCTTTTTTACCTCCAGGACTTTTCCGGGCTTAAAGAGTAGGTCCCCCCCATAGCCACCATCAAAAAACCTTTTTCATCCCGTGGCTGGTCCTTTCTCCTGTACCATTCCCCTGTTTATTTCTCCTATTCCCCTACCTTTTCTTTCCCTTTTCTTCCTCTCCTATTTATTTTCCTTTTTTCATACAGCCATACTCCCTGTCTCATCACCCTGTCACAAACATTCCCCGTTTTACCCGTCCCCTCTTTTCCACTTTTACTGAGTCTTTCATCCCTTCCCATACATATTCCATTCCCCAAACCTTGCTTTTTCCCCATTTGCTGTCATCCATTTCCTTTCGTGCAGTCTAGCTCTGTTACCTCAAGTCCTGCCGTTTGCTATCCTCTTCTCTGGAACCGTGCTCCATCCCATGTCTCCTCTAATCGCATTTCCTCCTCTTCGCTTTTGTGTTTGTGATGATCTTGAATCTTGATCTTGGAGTTGGGGAGTCACCCAGCGGGATGCTGTCCAGTGAAGCCTTGGGTCCGGCGTTCTCCCAACACGTAATTCTGTTGGGAGAGAAGCAAAAGGGGGAAGCAAAACTAGGATTTCCTTTTTCCCCTCCTTCCTCTCTCTGCAATCACATTCATACGGTTCCCCATCACTGAGGGGCCCCCTCCTCTCATCGCTCTCTCCGACGTGCTCTCCAAGAGTTTCTCCCAAGAATTCTTTTACACTAGCTCAATCACACTACTGTCACTCCTCCACTCAGCACACAACACCAGCAGGTACTTCCATCTCCACCTCTCCTGTCTCTCATCTCTCGCCATGCTTCCACTCCGACCTCTCCTTTCCACTACCTCCAACATCTTTGTTCCTAAGCATACCCATAACGTTCACATTCCAGCATCAAGTGCTCCACGTTTCATCCACTCCTGTCACACACATCCCACACACCCTTGCCCTGCACCATTCTTCATCTGTACATACCGACTATTTACCGTCCAGCGGACTTTGTCCTGGCTCTGAAGAGTAAATCCCCTCCCATACCACCATCTAAGAAAAAAAAAAAAAAACCTTTCATACCGTGGGCTTGGTCCTTTTCTCCTGTACCATTCCAGTGTTGGTTTCTCACTCAATTCCCCTCAGCCAATTCTTCTGTTCCCTTTTCCTCTTCCACTCTCCTATTTATTTCCTTTTTGCATACAGGCCTACTCCATGTCTCATCACTCCCTGTCACAACATCCCCAGTTCACTGTCTACTTTCCACTTTTACTGATCTTTTCATCCCTTTCCCATACATCTTCCAGTCCCAAATCTCGCTTGCCCATTTGCTGTCATCCATTCGTTGCATCTAGCTCTGTACCCTCCAGTCCTGCCTTTGATATCCTCTCTCTGAACGTGCTCCATCCCATGTCCTCCTCTAATCACGCTTTCCACTGCCACATACTTTATTGGCTCCTAAGTCTATTCGCCTGCTTTGTTCTGTGTTTTACTTCCAATCTGTCCAACCCTTCCTAGACCACACCATTGTTTCAGGCCCCCATACATAATGCTAGGGACTGCCACAAAACCCTTCCATAGTCCCTCTCACCACTTCATACTTGTTGGCCCGACATCTTGGCCACACTGCCTAGCCTTTGCACCAACCCCTGGTTGGCTCTAGCTATCCTCTCATGTTTAGTTTTACTCATAGCCTTTATCATCCAAACCAATACCCAGAATACTTGTACTCTTTCCGTTTCTCTTTAATTTCATTCCCACCCACCACCAAATCCTGTCATCATCATAGTCATCCCCATTCACCACCAACACTTGACTCTTCTCCTTACTGAGCCTAACGTTTGAAGTCCCTTCCATACTCAGTCACAGCTTCAGCAGCTCTTGTAGCTCATTGGTGGTTTTTCACTAAGGATCACTCACATCATCTGCATACATCAGTACATCTCAACACTTCATCTCCAATTTTCACACCCAGACCTGTACTCTTCACTCTCACTGCCATTTTCCTCACATATATCCAAAAGTATAGGAGAAAGGACAAGCCTGTCTTACTCTCTCTTACTATTCAAAGCCATCCAGTCTCGAGGTCCCACCCATACTGAACCTTGGCCTGTGTGTGTCTCATACATAGTGCTTATTATTTTAAACAACCTTCTCAACTTCATGCCCATCGTCATCCAATAACCTTACATAGGCATTTCTCCTATCCATCTGTCATACCGTTTCTCAAGTATCTAGAAAGGCCTAGATATTTCTTTCTTCCCTCCTTCCCTTGTTCTCACCTCAATCATTCATTCACTACAAACATATTGTCCCCTCACCCTCCTGTTTCTTTTCTGAATCCATTCTGCTCTTCAGCCATCACCTTATTCTTTCCCTACAACTTCACCTAGTCTTTCATTCAGTACACCACAGAAAATCTTACATACCATGTGCCCATACCGCTATTGGCCTGTAATTTTTAATCTCCTTTCCTACTCTTGTTCCTCCCTTATGTAGAGGGTCACTCTAACTGTCCATTCAGGCACCAGGCACCCTTCCTCTCTCCATTTATGTCCAACCACTCATGCATTCCCTCAATTAATTCCCTCAACCTCCCTCTCTAGTAACAATTCATTCGGATACCGTCCTCCGGGCCTTTTTTCCATTTTCTGTTTCCTTACATACCCTTCAATATCTCATCCCTTCTAATTTCTTCATCCATTCATTTCCTCTTATTTTCCTCCCTAAGGTGACGTTCCCTAAGTCACTATCAGGCTCATTCACACCTCCATATCTTTCCAGAAGTCTTCTACAGCTCTGGCCATTTCCTTTTTCCTCCCTTAGTGACCTGCAATTCACCACAAGTTCTTCTATCATTTCCTGTATGCTTACTCTCTTCTCCTCTCAGAACTTTACCATTCCCTACCTCCTTCCTCACCTTTTTTCCCTAAGTTCTCTGATCACTTTTCTTCTTCATTCACTCTGCCTTCCTCACCAAGCATTTTTTCACCTCCTTTTTCTTACTCTTATCTCCTTCCCATGCGGCCACCTTTCATATACTCTATTCTTTCAGCTCTTCCTGTTTGACCTATTCCTTTCTCAGACTCCTCACTTCCCTATTTGACTGTTTTCCTTTCTTTCCTTGGCCTTGTCGATCTCATTGTTCCCACCAACCTTTCTTTCCTGCCATTTGCTCTCTCTTTCTTGTTTCTGCCTATGCCTCTTCTGCCCACTTTGTTTAAGCTTCCTTAACAATCTCCTCATTCATCTCATCCACACCTCTCCACGCCCTCCTCTCAAACCATTCTCGTCCCAGCTTCCAGTCCTCATTACTCACCACTTCTCTGAAATATCCCATCTGTGCATCTCTAAGTTTCCAACGTCCATTCTCTCCTCTTTCAACGTTTCACTCTTTTTTTACCTTCAAACACTCATACTCCCATTACCATGACGTTATGGTCACTACTCGCTACGTCGATTGTCCTTTCCTCATCACGCCACATACTTCTCACCCGTTCTTCTTAGCCTTCCGGTTCACTAACATAAAGTTCAATGGCCTCATTCATTCTCCCTTTCCCTCCAGGTCACTCTTTCCTTCAGCAGGGTCACCATTCAAAATTTCTAATTCATTCGCTCCTCTGCAAGATATCAAGCAGCATTGGCCATTTCCATTTACTTCCTCTCTAACACAGACCAATGTGACCACATTCATGTCTTCCCTAAAATCACATTTCACTTCTATTCTGTTCTACAAACCTTTGCACAATTCTATACTTCCTTTCAATTCTCGGCTCTCTCTCCTGTTTCCTTTCCAACTGTCATGTAAACACACTATCACCAAGATCCGTTCTCCTTCCCTTTCGTACCTTACTATTCCAGAAACGTACTGCCATAATATCCTCACCCATTTCACACCCTCCTACATCTAGCTCCTCTAACATCCTATACTGCTTCCCTGCCTACACAAGTTACTTCCCACTCCTCCACCCTTGTTTTCTGCTGCTTACCTTCTGCCCTTGCCGATCAATACTGTAAGTCTCAGATCTAAGTTCAATTCTCCTCTCTGCATTTGTGTTTTCTGTTCACTCCAACTACGGTCAATGTTCCATTCATTAATTTCTCTGCCTGAGGTCTTCCTTTTTTCAACATTCATCCTCTAACATTCACACAGCCCAACCTCACCATTTCCCTTTGTTGTCAACAGTCACGTCATTCGCATTTGTCACCCTCTTTTCCCTCAACTAGCAGAGTCTCTCAGTCGCGCGTATCCACTCAAGCATTCTCCCGCACATCCGCCTCTCTCCTTTTTTTTCCCAGTTTAGGTTCACTTTGTCTCCCTGCAAAGACCTCCTGTGGGAGTGCACCTCAGGTCTAATGAAGCTTACTTCCATGTCCACCTGGATCCTTGCTGCACTCCATCGCTTTCATTTTTTACAACCTCCTCTTGGAGTCGCTTGTTTGTGTCGCCGTCTCATTTCCCTCATACCCTGCATTTTCCCGAGGTCGCCTCATGCTTTCCCACCACAGCCACTCGTACTTTCTTCCCTGTCCTTCTTTATATCCTTAAGGCCTCCATCACCTTGCCCAACCGTCTGCTCGGGGCCCTAACCTCCTAAGGCTGTTCCCCCCTCCCTGCCTTATCACCATTCACTGCTCCCGTCACCCTCCTTCACAACATCCTCCATACCCTTGCCACTCAGGCTAACCAGCCACTCTTTCTGGTCTTTTCATCGCCACGTGCTCGTCTAACATTCTTCACCATCCATCTCCTATACACAGTATGGGGGCCACTTCTTTGCTCCTGCGGTTGCCCCCCGGTTGTTCTATCAGGTCCTGACCCTCCCTGGGTTGGTAATCTCCACTACCCTCATCTTCTCCCCCACTCCGGGCCTGTAGCGGCCCACACCCCACCGGAGCCGGGGCTCATCAGTATTCTCTCGATAACGAGAGAGAGAGGAGAACGAGGAGAGAGAGAGAAAAGAGAGAGAGAGAGAGAGAGAAGAGAGAGAGGAGAGAGAGAGAGAGAGAGAGAGAGAGAGAGAGAGAGAGGAGAGAGAGAGAGAGAGAGAGAATAACGAGATATAACGCAGCTAGCTGCTTATGTGGGGATCATAATCAAGTTTAAGATCGCGGGAACGCATGGCTACAGCAGCCATGTATGCTTCTTTTATGCCCGTCTGTGACATCCTCTCCGACTCGTGCATTCGAAAACCCTTCACGTATAAGATAAATAGGGCCCAATGCGAACCATTGTTTGTTATGACGGAAAACCTACCCAAGCTACGACCCACCTCTCAATGTGAGTAGAGAAGTTCACAGGGTTTTGCTGAGTCATACTACGGCTCTTTGCCCGGACCCAGGTTTTCGTGGCGCAAATGGAAACGCTTTGAAAATCTTGTGTTCCTGAACTGGTTCTTGAAATGTCGCAAATGGAAGAGGCCCTATTTTTTTGTAGTGTTCGTAGCCCAAGATCTAAGATTGCCGCTATGAACACTCCAGATGATCTTAGAGGCTGAAAGTTACGGAACCATTCGAACATCCAGCCCCAGACCAGAAAAATAGGCAAGCATTGGTATAAACTGTAATTAGATAAAAAATGATATAATTTAGATATAAAATGGCAAACAAAAAAAAATGCTTAGAAATATAATGATAATAATAATGTGATAAATGGGGAAGACAAAGGGAGGGGAGTAGCTACAAGTAAGACCGAAAGAGCATAAATATAATAAGAACGAAATGGTAAAGGAGCCTAAAATAGAACGAGAACCTACGAACTGCTAAGAGTGGCAGGTGTGAGAAAATCCAAACAAAAGTAGTCACTGGACCGCCGCTGATTGCTGAATCAAGTCTATAACTCGTCAAAACCTCCTCCTCTCCCGTCGCCCGGCATCCTCCACTGTCCCTCGCACACACCCTTCACCGGCACTCCTCTCCCTCACGTCAGTTGGGCTGGAAGTCACCCTGCAAGTGGGTGCCTCCCCATTGCAACTCCGGGGCAACGAGGGTTGCTGATGCTGCCGCCAAGATGGCAACTCTCGAGTAACATCACCCCCTCCCGCTGCCGCTCTCCACCGCCAAGCGTCTAATCTCCAAAAAATGCCGCTCCGCCTGGGATAGGTCGCTCGGCGAACGCCCTTCGTGCCACCTCCATGGTCAATACCGCCAGACTCCTCCCCGCACCCCATGGATAAGACCAAACGTTCCGCGTCTTTTGGATGTCGCCCTCACCCGCGTGAGGATCGGGCACCCCAACACTCACGGCACAAACCCGCATCGTCTGCAGCTCACGCCCGACCCGCACTGCCCCTGGTGCAGGAACGTCCCCGGGTCCATTGAGCACTTTCTTGGCTGCAGTGGGCCTCGCTTCCACTCTCACCGACAACTTTCTACGTGGTCAATCATCGCCCCGACGTCACCACCTTTGACCTGCCCACTGCTGGCAGCCGCTGGGCCCTCCACCCATCACAACGCCCCCCCGTCATCCGCCTTCACCTGTGCCTTCCTGAGGAAGACTAATCAAATCTCGAGACTGTGATTCCTTTCACGGCTGTACACCAGGGCGAATATCGTCGACTTCGACATCACTGCCCTTCAAAAACAACAACAACATAAACTCGTCAAATGTGTTACAAAGCAGATAGACAGAAGAAAAGGAAGCGATCGCCACAATGTTGGTCCAAAAGACTCTGAATTGTAAGAACCTTCAAGAATACCTCAAATCCCTAAACCGGGAAACCTTGAATAGAACTGTACAACCATCCTGCTACCTGTCTGGCTGTGTTCAGGTAACCCTCATGTCATTTGCCTCTAATTTACCTGGATTAAGATTGATATTGGTTAATATTCCGCTGGAGTTGGCGGACTCAACAGGGGTACCGTTGACTCGGGCCGCCAGTTGAAACAGGCCGCCTATAGTAGCATGCATACCCAGCAGACAGGGCAGTTTCGCGGTCGTTTTCAGAGACGCCGACTATTTTTCTTGGCCCAAAATAGGTGTTTGTTCTAATGGAGATCGCAAAACCCATAAAAAAAAAAAGGTATACATTGTGGTTAAGGTTAGGTTAGGTTACATACAAACCTATAAGGTTAGGTAAGTTTAATTTTTTTCATATTTTTGTTTGTTTTGTTTTTTGCGCAAAATAAAACTATCTCCATTAGAACAAGCACCTATTGGAGGCAAAGACAAAATAGTCGGTGTCTCTGAAAACGACCGCGAAACTCCCGTCCAGTATGCATTTAATATAGGCGGCCTGATTCAACTGGCGGCCCGAATCAACTGTATCCCTCAACAGGCCTTACAGCTTACTTTTTCTCTATTATTTACAGCTCGTATAATATGCAGTACTTATTCACTTTCGGAAACCAAAAATAAAAAATTCTAGAGTCCTTTCCCGCCCATATTAGTGGTGTTATTGTTATTATTTTACACTAGGACCGAAATTCCCCTCATAATTGTTAGTGGTTTCTTTTTACTTTATTGGATTTTAAGAAACATTCTTCTCTATGAGCTTTCGTCGAAAATAAGTATTTTTGAAGATATGATTATGTTGGGAAAATCTTATGAACAAGGGCTCCACGTTAAGCTGACCCAAATGTTGGCTCTACGTATTATACTTACTGTCCTTAACACATCTGTTTAGTTTTTAATGAGTGCCGATCCTTACTTTGCCTACATGGCCGATATTAAATTTCAGGTTCTTGAGAAACACTAAGTCCAGCGAGATGCGCAATGGACGACGAGTTTGAGTAGGTTTGGGCAGGTTAGGTTAGGTTAAGTTTGTGCACAGCACGGGGGGGTCGTGAGGGGGAGGAGCCCCCCCCGTTAGGTTAGGGCAGGTTAGGTTAGGTTAGTGCACAGCACTAAGCATTAGAACCATACATAAATTAGCGTTAACTAAATAAATAACCTCATCAATCGGGAAAAATTACCCGATTTCAT
Organism: Chionoecetes opilio; assembly: GCA_016584305.1. Classification (NCBI taxonomy): domain Eukaryota; kingdom Metazoa; phylum Arthropoda; class Malacostraca; order Decapoda; family Majidae; genus Chionoecetes; species Chionoecetes opilio. The sequence continues at coordinate 48,025 of JACEEZ010005323.1, read as the reverse complement.
GATGTTATTTACTTAGTTAACGCTAATTTATGCATGCTGCTAATTCATTTATCAGAAAAGGAAATATATCAATGGAAAGCTAATGCGATTCCGCTTCTATTGATGTTCTCCATGTAAAAAGCTTTCACGCAAAATATTAAATGGCGAAGAGTTTAAGTTAATGCATATTTCTTTGAAAGTCTCATAATGGCATTTCTTTTGAGTGTTTTATGGTTTTTTATTGGATAATATAGAACAAACATTTCCAAAGATAATAGTATATCTTGTATACTAGGGTGCGTCAAGTAGGTAATAGAGGTTGAATTTCAAAATGAAATTAAGTTAACGAGGAACGCTTTATTCTTTTACTTTTACAACAAAAACAAAGTGACAGAAAAATTATATTGATTGGACGACATCTTCATGTCGCGCAGTGACCATACTTCTTGGCCGTCGGATACATTTTCCGGTGGTCTTCGACAACTTGAAGGAGGCATTGCAGCTGGTCCTCCAACTTCGTGCGAGGGTTCTTAGTGAAACCTTCGTTCCGCGGCGTCGTTGGTGACGAGAAGGCCACGTACTCGCCTTGCCCCGGCCTGGTACATGGGGTTCGTCCCCCACATGGCAGGATCGACATCGAGGAACCCTTTGTCGATGTCCAGCAGATCCAGGAATTTTTCAGTGTTTTTTGTGACGAAGGAGGCAACGGTCTTGTTGTCTAAGTCAGCCTCCTCGACGCAAACCTTCGGTGGAGGTTCCTCTGATCCCTCCATGCTTCGGAGGTTGGCAACAACATTCCGCTTCTCCTCCAGGGGCATCTCATCGTCAAAAAGCGCAAGTCCAACTGTCACTTCAGACAGGTACCACATGTGACGTCCCAACGCTTTCAGGCCTGACTCTCTGATCGCCCTTGTTCGTCCTCTTTCGCGGAGGCTTTGTAAAGGTCAAGGTCGTTTCTTGGGGCGTTTGCGGGAACACACGCTGAGAACCACGCTCGAATGTAGTAGGAAACGATGAAGATGCAGAACTCGTCCAGTTTTGGGGGAACTGCGGCCTTGACTGGCCGTGAACTGGACGGCCATTTTTTTTTGGTATTCTGCGAAATGAGGCGCGAAGATCCACATTTTCAGAGCGTAAATCGCCCCTTTTTGCCATCCATTGAGCCCGATGGACTGCTCCCGGGCTTGTGAAAAAGTTTTTTCTTGCGTCCATGAGGGATTCCACCAAGGAACCAACGGCTATTTTCTAACAATTCCCGGTAGTCCGTCACGTGGGGGGTCCTTTCGGAGGTAGCCTTGGGGCAGATTTTTGGGGGATGTCGTCCACCCATTCCTCCTTGAGCTCTTCGTTTGCTGTCCTGTACTGGTCTTGTTCAACATACGGCCAGAACTCTCGGAAACGGACAAAAGGCAGCGATATCTGGACTTTGAGATTGTTTCTGGGATGAGGGCCGAGAAACAGTTCCCAGCAGAATTTCCAGCATATTGGCGACAGGCCAGATGCAGCAGATAAACGACCAAGGTTTTTGCTGCAGTCGAACGCACACTCCACCCTTGGATCCCGTATTCGTCCCCCGGGTTGTGTCGAAGCACAGCGCTCGAATTGATCGGAGATAGCCCACTCGGATATAACGGAATGGATGGTGTTTGCCGTAGGTTTCCGTTTTTGGGCCGTCAGTGATGGGAACTGCGAGGATCTTCTCCACGCCTTCTTCCAGAAACCAGGATCAGCAGTCGGTCCACAACGCCTTCGTTTGGGGGAAATGGCATTAGTTTTCCATCCCAGTGGAGTGTGAGCGGTATATCGGAGCAACTTTTCTTTGAGCTCTGCAGCCTTTTCCTGGCGATGACGTTTTTCGCTGCCGATTGATCGTGCTGCGCGCTCAAAAGACAATTCTTTGAGTGTTCGCTCCAAGCTCCTCCGCGAATGGAAGCAGCACGTTGCAGCTTTACGGTCACTTATGTGGGCCCGGTCCAGAGCAGCCCGAAAATTGTGGGATATGATTTTCTTCTGCGATGGTGCAGGCGGATCGTTTTGGTGGAGGAGATGCTATCACATCTTGCTCTTCAGGCGAAGAGGACGAGGGCGAAGACTCGAGTTTCAACAGTGGCCTGCCTTTTTGCGAACAGCTTGACTTTCCTGTGCAGCTCGACTTCCGTCATCGTCCCTCCCCGCTGTGGTGTCCGGGTCTCTTTTTCCACCCAGGCCCGATCCATACCACCCATCTTCCCTGCCTGCCCGGCTTCCTCTGAGCTTCAAGGAAGTCACGGTCCTCCTTGATCGTGACTTGGACATGGCATCACGATGTGCTACATCGAACAAAATTTTTCAGGCAAGCCACGAATTGGCTCGGTTTTCCTCAGCCTTTCCCTGTTGTCCCGGGATTTTGATTTCTTCAATCCGTTGTAACCCTTCGTGGGAGACGCCGTTTCTTTCTTGAGGATATCACACGGATCAATGGTCGAAATTCGCCTTAGAGTACTGATGTTGAACATTGAGTGCCGTCTGCCGAACTGAGAACGCCAAATCACGCGGGTTTAGCTTTGCGTGGTACTGCAAAACACACAGGACTTCCTCACGGTTCGGGAGAACACTCGATGGCAGCTCTTGAGTTGCTGGGGCTCCTACGAGCCATAACTTGTCAGTGGACCACGTGGAAGACATCTGTAAAAAAGAAAAACAGGTCAATAAACAGAATAATAATAAAAAGGAGAATAAACACGTCAATAACAGGATAAACCAATACTGAAACAACTTAAAACCAAGTCTATAAACAGAAGAATAATAAACAGGAGAATAAACAAGTCAATAACAGGATAAACCTATGCTGAAACCACATCTTCCCCACCCCACAAAACTGTGCGAAGCGGGATCATGCCTTCGTTGCATGGGGTGGTGCAATAGGGACAAACTTTGAAGCGTCTGCGCGACATGAAGATGTCACGCTACAAGACTAAGATTTTGCTGGTAGTGCTTTCTCATCAATACACATGAACTGCTGGGGTCCGCGTTAAAATCTGAACACTCAATTTTTTGACGCACCCTATTGTATACTGATAAACATATATTAGGTAGGAAATTACCCGATTTCATGATTTTTAATATTTAGTTAATGCTAATTTATGCATACTGCTAATTCATTTATGACTAAACGAAATATATCAATGGAAAGCTAATTAAATTCCGCTTCTATTGATATTCTCCATGTAAAGAGTTTTCGAGCAAAATATTAAATGGCGAAGAGTTTTAAGTTAATGCATATTTCTTGAAAGTCTCATAATGGCATTTCTTTTGTGTGTTTTACGATTTTTTATTTGATAATATTATAGAACAAACATTTCCGAAGATAACAGTATATCTTTTATACTGATAAACATTATATTAGGTAGGTAAACTTGTACGGGGAGCGGAGCAGGGGGGATCCGCATGGTGTGACGTCACGGGCGATGTAGCAGGCCTTGTCATCTCGGTGGCCACGGTTATAGTGAGGTTAGGTTAGTAACTTTTAGGGGGTTATAGTGAGGTTAGGTTAGTAACATTTAGGGGGTTATAGTGAGGTTAGGTTAGTAACATTTAGGGGGTTATAGTGAGGTTAGGTTAGTAACTTTTAGGGGGTTATAGCGTGGCCACCGAGATGATAAGGCCTGGTGGATCGCCCGTGACGTCACACCATAAGGATCCACCCGCTCCGCTCCCCGTACAAGTGTACCTACCTAATATAATGTTTATCAGTATAAAAGATATACTGTTATCTTCGTAAATGTTTTTTTCTATAATATTATCAAATAAAAAACCGTAAAAAACACAAAGAAAAGGCCATTATGAGACTTTCAAGAAATATGCATTAACTTAAACTCTTCGCCATTTAATATTTTGCTCGCAAACATTTTACATGGAGAATATCAATAGAAGCGGAGTTTAATTAGCTTTCCATTGATATATTTCGTTTAGTGATAAATGAATTAGCGGCATGCATAAATTAGCGTTAACTAGATATAAAAAATCATGAAATCGTATAATTTTCCTACCTAATATATGTTTATCAATTATAAAATATATACTGTTATCTTTCGGAAATGTTTGTTCTATAATATTATCAAATAAAAAAACCGTAAAACACACTAAAGAAATGCCATTATGAGACTTTCAAGAAATATGCATGAACTTAAACTTTTCGCCATTTAATATTTGTGAAAAAACTTTTTACATGGAGAATATCAATAGAAGCGGAATTTAATTAGCTTTCCATTGATATATTTCCTTTTTCTGATAAATTAATTAGAACCATGCATAAATTAGCGTTAACTAAATAAATAACATCATGAAATCTGGGAAATTACCCGATTTCATGATGTTATTTATTTAGTTAACGCTAATTTATGCATAGTTCTAATTTATTTATCAGAAAAGGAAATATATCAATGGAAAGCTAATTAAATTCCGCTTCTATTGATATTCTCCATGTAAAAAAAAATTCACAAAATATTAAATGGCGAAAAGTTTAAGTTCATGCATATTTCTTGAAAGTCTCATAATGGCATTTCTTTAATGTGTTTTACGGTTTTTTATTTAATAATATTATAGAACAAACATTTCCGAAGATAACAGTATATCTTTTATACTGATAAACATATATTAGGTAGGAAATTACCCGATTTCATGATTTTTAATATTTAGTTAACGCTAATTTATGCATGCCGCTAAATTCATTTATCACTAAACGAAGTATATCAATGGAAAGCTAATTAAACTCCGCTTCTATTGATATTTCTCATGTAAAATGTTTGCGAGCAAAATATTAAATGGCGAAGAGTTTAAGTTAATGCATATTTCTTGAAAGTCTCATAATGGCCTTTTCTTTGTGTGTTTTACGGTTTTTTATTTGATAATATTATAGAACAAACATTTCCGAAGATAACAGTATATCTTTTATACTGATAAACATTATATTAGGTAGGTAAACTTGTACGGGGAGCGGAGCGGGTGGCATCCTTATGGTGTGACGTCACGGTCGATCCCCAGGCCTTGTCTCTCGGTGGTCTCGGTTATAGTGAGGTTAGGTTAGTAACTTTTAGGGGGTTATAGTGAGGTTAGGTTAGTAACTTTAGGGGGTTATAGTGAGGTTAGGTTAGTAACTTTTAGGGAGTTATGGTGAGGTTACTCTCCGAAAATAGACCAAATCTTTACAAATAATAATCAAAGTAAATTCCCTAACAATGGATATCTTGGGAAATCCCTAATTTAGGGAATTTCCCTAGATTTTTTGCATATAGTCATTTTGATTATTTTTTCGGGAGCCATAAATCAGTTATATTTGCTTCCCCCACCCAAAAACCCCGTATTCCCGCCAGTTCCCCAGGCTTGTTGGCTATAGGGGGAACAAGAAAAAGATAGGGGTGAAGGGCTTCTTCTTCAGATTTACCATCTCATCGTGTAGATCTCATTCTGAGTCTTTTGAACCCCATTTCCCATGGCACAATTGAATAATAATGGTGTTACATGCACTACCAAAAATCTACAGTTATTTCTGCCAGGAACGGTTCAGTTAGGTTTAATTAGATTAGGTTAGGTTAGAGGTGGGGTTTGGTTTAGTAACAAGATGACATCAAGAAAAACTGAAAATTTATCAAAACTGTGGCAGTGCGAGGCGGAACAAGGTTTGCGGAGCTGGCCGGGAGGGGCGGGGGCGGTCCCCCTCCACATCTATAAATAAATTTTTACTTCCGGCAAAAACGAGTGCTAGATTCATTCAAAGCACATCTATATGCATTAATTTACATTGAACAATGAACAGTAGGGTGTCCCAAGATCATAGAGGGAAAAAATGAAACATGTTTTTTTCACTTGCTCGTGTTTTACTTCTGTTCACACATGCATAAGAAGAGTTCCTGTGAAATTAGATGAAATTCGGAGAATATTTAGGGGTCGCGACAAACTGAACAATTTTCTAATAACCTTAAAAAACAAAGAAAAAACTCAAAACATCCCACATTTTTAGAAAGAAACTTATAAGGAAACCAAAACAGACAGTTTTCATTGTTTCCATTCAGAAAGCCTTCTTTTGAAGGTCCTTCTTCTTTTCCCGCCCCACAAGTTTCCGATGGTGGTGGACTAACTGGAGGAGATACTTCTCCTGTGCGGCCGACTTCGTGGACCCCAGGTAGCGCTGGACTAGGGCGATGCCCCGCTCCGCGGCATTGTTGACCACTCGGAGGCCAAGAGCCCGTTTCCGAGCGTCCTTGAATCGGTCGTCCTCCTCCCACAATGCGGGTCCTTTGCCAGGAAAGCCCTCGTCCGCGTGAGTTTCTGAAAGAAGGACCGTGTCTTCGAAGTGACGAAGGACGAGAGGGAGGAAGACATTGTCATCTTATTTCCCTCCAATCGCTTGAGTTCCTTCTTCGAGGCGAGCTTGTCCAATGCCTTGACCATCTGCTTCTTCTCCACATCAATCCTTGAGTCGAAGAAGGCCAGTCCCGCGTTTTCCTCAGAAACGTACCACAGGTGGCGTCGCAGGGCTTGTTCTGCTGCCTTGGCAACGGTTTGGTCAGGGTATGTCTTGAGGATCTCGAGGAAGAGCACGTCGTTCAACGGAGCTTTCACAGAGATCGGTGCCTCATGCCATTGCTTGCAGTACACCAGAGCAACGAAGAGGGCCACTCGTTCCATTCCGGCCTTCTCTCGACCAGTCAGCGACAGCTGGTTATTTCAGCATCTGAAGCTTGAGGCAGTAGATGGCCTTGGCCATCCACCGGGCTTGATGGAGAGCTCCAGGACGGCGGAATGGTTTGGCTGAACCTTCACCACCGAGGAACAGGTAGGAGAGACGGAGAAGTTCTTCATAGTCCTCCCTGGGATGGTTCTTCGACATCAGAGCCTTCTTCAGTAAGGCCAATGCGTCATCCTTCAGCTTGCTGGCAGTGTCATTGGTGGCGAAGAACTCTACGAGGTCCTTCGATGTTTCCACCGTCTCTCTGCGAGGAATCCACGAAGGACCATCGATCACGGAGTCGTTTGAAGATTCCAATTTCAGGACCAGAGGAAGAGCCGAGGCTGGCTTCGAAGACATCCTTGAGGATCACCTCGTGGACATGATGGCGGCAGGCCAACCAAAGCAAGCTTCGTCCGAGTTCTTGCTCAATCCGAATGCAAGCACCTTGCACCATGCCAGTGTTTGAAGCCGTGGTGTCGAAACAGAAGGCGATGATCTTGTCCCTGACGCCTGCTTCGTCCACCTCCTTCAAGACCACTGCAGCCACGTTTCTGCCAGTCGAATCCGAGCTTGCCGGGACCCCAAGAAGGAACTCGGCGTCATCTTCCCCTGTGAGGAGGACGGCGATGCGGTCCTCCGTATCGCCAGAGAGGGACGGGAGTAGTTTTCCGTCCCAATGCAGGACCAACCTCTCAGGGTATCTCCTGGTTCCGCAGTTCCACGATCTTCTCGGCGGCTTGCTCTCTCCCGCAATTCGTGCTCAATGGACCGTGCTCTTCGAGACCGCCATACTCCCAATGTCCATTCCAAGAACTTGAGCGGTAGCTGCGAACGTTGACTTTGCTTGCCGCACCGACAACTTCTCTCGATCCCAAGTTGAAATGAGGTTAAGATCCTTCACGAAGATCGATGGCGACTGTTTGAGTTTTTTCCTCTGGCTTCGGGATCCACGAGCCGGTGATGACGTCGTCGACACAGGACTGCTGCTGCTGCTACTGCTTTGGCTTGGGATTTCCGCCCTTTCAGTCAGCCTGGCAATGTCGCTGTCTTCACGTTCCCGGAGCCGCTTGAGTCGAGTTCCGCGCTCGACCTGCTTCTCCACCTTCTTCGCTGTCACGAGGTCAATTCCAGCCATGGATGATTCCCCTCTTGTCTTCTCTCTGACTCCGTAGGAACTCCTTGTCCTCGTCCTTCACGTCTGCCCGTTGGAGAGAGGAGGAGTGTGCGAGGTCGAAGATTTCTTGGAGGTCTCCTTTGAAAATCTCCTCATCCATACGATGTTTCGGCCTGTCCTTGTTCTTGTTCTTCTTGAGGTCATTGTACGCCTTTACCAGCTTTGACAGCTTCGTGCCGGCGTGTATTACTGTAGCTTTCGGAATCCCGGCGCGCGACCAGAAGGGGAGAACCTCCTCCACCACCGTCTTCCTGCTCCCGCTCGCCGTCTTCCCATCTCCCGGTGGTGGTGGTAGTAGCGGAGGAGGACCTGCTCCTTCGATGGTAGCCGGGCTCCGGTGATTTCATCGATTGGAGCCTTGTCGATCAGCCAAAGATTTCTAGCGGCTCTTGTTGCCATGTTGATAACCTGAGGGAGAAAAAAGGTGGAAATTTAGAAAAATCCTGAAATTCGAGTCACGTCACCTAAATGTTCACTTTGTCGGGACCCCTAAATATTACTCAATTCGCCCAAAATTTCAACGCAATACTGTTTTACTATGAGAGAACCGGAATAACACACGAGCGTGCAACATTTCAAAACTTTTGCATTTTGGGACACCCTGATGAACAGGGATTTAACATTTGAACGAAGAAATGTGCATCCTCTATATGTATAGCTAGGTTTTCCCTTAAGTTTAATAGCAGAAAGTTATGTATTCAAGGCAGGATGAAGAAAACTTACCATATGCAACTTCCAAGTCAATGTGTAACTTCACTGCAACATTCAAGTTACAGATTATGCTGATCATAGTTATTAATTTGATTAGCAGTTAATGGAGAGAATATAATACTTTATTTTCTAATTACAGAGTAGAGTTGGTATGTTTTGGAGGGAGAGAATGGTTGTCGAGTGGAGGAGATGGTTTGATCATCTGAGAGTGAAATGACAAAAAAAAGACATGAGAGTGGAGTAATAATGGCAATGTGAGAGGATGACCTCAGTAAAGTGTGGAGAGAGAGAGAGAGAGAGGAGAGCTGGTGTGCATCTTTTGAAACCTAAATAAAAGCTAAATCATTTTTCAAGCAACTGCACAAGCTATTATTTTCTAGGCACACATCGACAAGAACAAACAAATACTACAAATACAAACTATAATCCATAAATGCAAACATCACAAACAGTTTCATCACAGGCAAACCAACAGAAACAAACACACTATACATCTGTCAGGATTAAGCTTGCTTGTATCACTAGGCTGATTGTCTGGCAGAAAGTAGGATAAGCAAGAAGGGTGAATATTTCCTTCATTGTCGTTTCCTATTTTTGGTAGCTTGTTTCTTCCATTACATAAATTTCTAGTTCCTTTGAGTGTTTTGATGCCTCATTTATTGTGCAAATGAATAATAACCATAATATAATTATGACAATCTGGACCCCGATAGTGGAGAAGGCTATGAAAATCAGGGATAATTAATGTGGGTAAAATGTGAAAAAAAATGAAATAAAAAGGTGAATAGAACAAAAACCAAACCTGAAGTGAAGATGAAGTATATAGATGAATTGAAAATGAAAGAAAAAATAATAGAAGGCGAATTGAAAGAAAAATAAGTGAATGAAGCTAACCAAACCTAACCTAACGTCATGTACCTGAATAAAAATAATTAATTGCAATAAAAAAACCCGTACATTATAGTAATTATGATGCCAAAAATCCACCGGCATGGTAAGATTGCCCGTTAAAGTAAAACTGCAATGAAAGAAAGAAATACCGCAAAAAGTTGAAGAGAGTTCTTGGTTGACGGCATTTGAAGGTGAAAAGGTCCAGTATAACACCCTTTTAGCTTATATTACCAGAAATAACAGTTACTGTTTACAGCAAGTAGCATGAACAAGACAACACCTGAAACTCTTTGCAGTTGGAATGCCCCATGTAAAAGTAGCTATACAGTATTCATATATACAGCCCCACAAATCTATAAATCCATGCAGCATAACATAAGGTAACCAGCATAAACAAGAAATACTACAACCACCACCATGCTGGTTCAACACATGTCAAGTCTTTCTCTGGATATTAGAGAAATATTTATTTAATGTAAGAGGCATTTCTATGTGAAAATCCCCCAAATTCTGTTTTTCTCTCACAAATATTAATACTTTTGAAACAGCCTGGCTAAGTTAAGACACTATTTGAATTTGAATACACACAAACCTCGTTTTCCCGGACTAATAGGGGAAGCACTGGTCCGGGAACTGGAAAAATCCGGGAATCGCAACAGTCTGATGCCATTACCCACCCCGGACGTTTATCCTACTCTAGTATTTACTGTCCGTCAACCGCTAATATCAACTACCCCGCCACGGACTTTTACGTCCGCTGATCATGCTGCCACCCCAGCAGAAAGTATTCAATAGTCTCAAGAGACATTCCTGCACCAGGGGCAGTGGGGTCAGGGGACTAACGGAGGCGGTGCAGGTGAACAGTGAGTGTTGTGTGTCCAAATGTAAACAATACGACCGCTGAGCATGCTGCCACCTGGCGGGAGGCAGGCAGAAAGTGTTCAATAGTCTCAGAGATGTTCCTGCACCAGGGGCAGTGGGAGTCAGGGGACTGACGGAGGCCGTGCAGGTGTACTGTGAGTGTCGTGTTCCCAAATGTAAACAATACGACCGCTGAGCATGCTGCCACCTGGCGGGAGGCGCGGGACACTGACCAGGAGTGACAGGAGACGCTCAGACTGCCGGACAACTTTGTCAATTTACGAAACAGGACCAGGCATTTCAACGTAAAATAAAAATTTGTTCGGGACTCTGACATATCCCCGGACCTCAGATTTTGTCCGGCAAATCCGATATCCGGGAAATGGAGGTCCGGGAAATCGAGGTTTGTGTGTATATTAATTGAGCAGCATCAAAACATTAGTTATTACTTGTAGCTGCATATAATGCATTTACCGTAAATGGCGGAGTACAAGTCGACTCTTTGAGCCTGAAAAATCTGTCTGCACTACTAACATCGCTGTACACCCCCTTACCATAACTCCAGTCAGACAACTACGCTATATGCGCCACTACCAGAGCAACAGCGACAACTGGAGAAGACGTTTAGCGGCAAATTCCACCTACAGCTGTTTCCACAGCTGATACACAGATTGAAACACTGACCAATGCAAATGGCGGAGGGCACCGGTCAGTGCAGTCCAGTCATAGGTACTACCGTGATTTACTATAATATACAGTATGTAGTGGTACTATTTAGGGGACTATGGTGTTTTCAGTGAAAACAAGAGGCGGACCTATAGTAAAGATTCATATCTTCATATAAGTGGTGTGGTGTTATGTGTTTTTTTGCGACACGTTTCCGTATACTGTACCGTAGCCTATCCACATTCAAGCTTTGGCCTACCAGTAGCCTACCGAATTTTTGGGGTCGACTTATACGCCACAATTTACGGTACCAGTATATTCTGTCTTTGATTACCTCAATTTAATGTTTAGAAATTATTACTGGTGCATTTAGCAGTATGTGACTGCAGTAAGGCGACTCAGTAGCGTGCTGAAGCCACCAAGGTTTGCAAACTTTTCTCATATGTTTTTGGGAATAAATAAGTGTTCATAATATTTCTGGTGACACATCAAGAATCGTACATTCCAGTAATAGGACTCGTTTATGTGTAAAAGTCATGAAAGAGAAATTACAGGTGAATTCCTTGGAATTACTCCTAGAACAAGTATCTACATTCTATTAAAGCGCTCTTGATCTAGCTAGGTTTTCTAGTCTCTTAAGCAATGTTTCGCCACGAAATCTCTCTAATTTACTGTATGGTGTCCCAGTTAGGATAGAGAAACTGGGGGTGGAGCGGCGTGCGTCTTTACTGAGTCCCGTCCTGAAGCAAATGCCACTACACATGCCCACTAGGGAGGTGGGGGCTGAGTGGTTTTTGTCTTGGAGTGTGAGCTCAATGTCCCGAGTTTGAATCCTGCCGGGGGAACTCTTTCAAGAGCGGTAAGGGGCAGAAGGTTCACGTCCCCAAGGAGCAAATTGTCAAATCCATCGTGAGTAGCTGGGAAACCGCATGCTGTTATAACCTGTCCGCTGCGGTGCAACGAAGAAACTCAGGGACAGCGTTGGCCTATACTGAAGATCCAAACGTCAGAGAAACGGGATCTTCACCTAAGACCTCAGGTGTCACTATAAAAATCCACCTGCGTCACCACGGGCGGACAACCAACATCAAAACCACTATACCTACAGGCGCTAGGCTCCACTAAAAAAATAAAAAATACATCGCCGCGAGCTTATGCACGCGGGAAAAATATTCGGAGGTCCCGAAGATACGAGCGTTGGCCACCGGCTACAAAACCCTTATACTCGCACTGATACTGGAATTATATATCGGCAGGCAAGACAAAGTTTTTTTTTTTTTTTTTTTTTTTTTTTTTTTTTCCCATCTATGCCATAGCGGTGTGCATGAGCTCCAGGGTGGGAGGTAGGCCCTGGAGGCCACCGAGGGCTGATGGTGGCCCCGCCAGTGTGCGCAGGCAGGATTCTTAGTACCTGTAATTAGAGGCTCATGCCGCCCCCCTGTGTCCTCCAGGCATCACGTCGAAGTAAGTATGCGGATGTGGTGTTCTAGCCACTCGATGGTGCAGAAAGATTTCATGGATTATGGGTCTCACTCGGATCGACTCGGTTTTCGGAACGCCACTCGTGACGCTAACCCTCTGCACGCCCCTAACTGCATCTCTGGTTTTCACTCGGTTCATGCCCTCACAACTTTGTGTGAACGTAACAGAAGTGGCAAAAATAGTATCTCAGATATTGCTGTTATAACTGTCCTTTGCTTCACTGGCAAACCTAGTCGCTAATGTATTTTTGGGCTTTGCCTTTCTGCAGGCTCGCTCTCAATTTCATGAGTCCCTTCCTGGGACCCCTTGCGTGATGGACTGACATCTGAAATACAGTCTATGTTATCCAAACGTAAATACTGCAAGTAAGCAAGTCAGAACCAGCGCGTAGCTGTCACTGCTGAGCTGTGTTTTGTCGTCCAAGCCCCGATTTGGATACAAATTCCGTTTTTGTCGAAAATTAAAAATGTTTGATTTACTGCTTAAAAACGCAACGACTTAGCTAGGAAGCCAACAATAATTGCAAAACATTTCCTAAAATAATAATTCAAATTATAGTAACAAAACCACATTTCAGTAAAGTGTTATTGGAGTTGGGATTCGGAATTCCAAGAATGTGCTTGGACGATCAAAAACAACGGCTCAGCCTAAGCTGGTTCGCAGACCTCTCTTTACTTTGGTCCCAGTTAGGTTTAGGAAATTGACGTCGTGCGCTTTTTTGATCTCCAAGGATGTCGCTGCCCACGAAGGGTGGCTCAGCGGTAAGGATGGAGTTGAGAATGCCGCGTTGAACCTGCAGGAAAAGGTGAAAGTACTCCCCGAGCAAGAACCTGGGTGCAGGCTGCATCCTGTTTGTGTGCGTTGTGCTGAGTATGAAAATCAATCCAGCGTAGCCTATCTAAACCCGTTTACTGGAAAGGTATCTTCTAAGCTTTGACAATAAAATTTCCTTTTTTTTTTTGATCAACCACATCAAGGGGACTTGCATACACTTCGGCACATTAAAAAACTCGGCAAAGGGGTTTGAGCCAACTATCGGGGCCCGAAGTATACGGGTTTTACCCGTACTCGTAAAGCGAAATCTCGTATAACGAAACACATAACCAAAGGTAAAATATAGGTTTAGTTCCAGGACCTCATCAATTAAAAGAAAAAAGAAGAAAAAAAAGACATGTTTTTCAAGCTAAAATAAACTATAGCAAACACAACAAACTATGAAACTCAAATATAGGGCTCTATATACCACACCACCGCACCACCACACAAAACATAGTGAATTAAGAGTGTGACAGCACAGTAGGACAGAGCACAAATAAGTCACAATAAGCACATTAAGTAAAACCAGCAAATCACTAAAATTGACTCACAAGGCACAATACATGCAAGCAACAAAGATGTTGTATGTACTCTTGGGGGCGCCGCGTGATACTCTAGACTCGAGAGGGTACGGTAGGTAAGGGACAAGGGAGGGGTGGGCAGACCACTGCCCACAAACTCGTCTCTGCGCATCTGAATCATTGTACATTGTCCAGGGTTGTGAATTTTTGTAGGCCACATTGTCGTACCGAGCCACCAGAATTATCATATTTTTTCCTCTATTAGGAATTACCTCTATTACATATTTCCTCTATCTACCCTGATACCCTATTGTATTAACCCTCATACACCTATTTCAGCCGAAATCAGGTGTCATATAGGCTTGTAAAATGTTTCCACGAATGTGTGGGAAAGAAAGATGCAGGCGCAAAGGAAGAAATTTGGCACAGAAAGTTATATTTCGTCTCTTAAAATCATTGTCCCAAAGCGAGCGAAGCGAGCTTTTAGCATTTATGCAAAAATTTGTAATATATTGTGCCTGGCGACATTAGTGCAGTGGCGAAAGTAGTGCATTAGTGCAGTGGAAATAAAATGTGTTCGTAGCCTTCACAACAACAGTGTCTTATAGCGTCGCCGAGAGGCAGACGGCTTGTGTTAGGCCTCATATAACCACTATAACTCGTGTTTCTAATGCGTTATAGGTGTTATTTAGGGTTAGCGTGGTGTTATATACGTGGTAGGGTGTGTGTGAGGTGTTAAATATGCCATTTCAGCCGTGGGTACAGAGAGGAGGAAGAATAACAATTATGAAATACCACCACCACACTACCACCACCATCAGATTGATTATCGTACAACCTTAGGTAAAATCATATAGTCAGTAAATGACTTTATAATTTTAGTAAATAACTTTAATTTACTTAAGTAAATAACTTGGTAATTTTACTCACCCCAGTTTGAATGTCGTAGCATTGGATTTTCGATCTCGTATATTGAAAAAGACCCTAATTTACACATCTCGTATCATCGGATTCTCGAATATCGATGCTCGTATAACGGGACCTCCCTGTATACATGTACATATGTAACATCCCCCTCCCAGATGAATGCAGGGTTACATGACATGAATCTTTCATTATCCTGAGGCAAATCTGGTAGTACATAAATGCAACATTAAAAAGAAAGCGAACATAACACTGGCTGTTCTCGCCTGCTCAAATTATACATACACAAAGAATAACATAAAACATACAACGTAAATCCTTTAAACGTAATCCTGCAACCACTGGGACGTCTTGCCTCCCTCCTGGGGCGAGTTGCCTGTTGTGGGGGCGGGGGCGGGAGGTGTGATGGTGATGATGGGTGAGCGGGGGGGGGGGGGGGCTGCATGTGGTGGTGTAGCGGGCTCAGGTGTTTCCGGTTCCTGAGGGAGAGGCGGCCGCTACCATCTAGCCGAATTGGTATACTGTCTGTGCGGGAGTACCTCTACTACGATTCCCAATCCTGTCCCACAGATGGAAGCCTGGTTCTGCACTCGTACAAAGTGCCGAGCGACAGGGGCTGTAGTCCTCGGGTGTGTTGCCAGCTGTGAGCGCGTCGTTATTTTGGGATATTTGCACTCCCGTCTGCGTAATATTCGGGCCCCACTGATTGTCCACCTGAGGTGCAGTGGGGCTGTGGGGACCCCCGTCTCGGAGGGTCTGCCTGCGGCAAGTTGAGCTGGCATCTGTTCACCCCTCCAGCGGCATGTTGAGGTACTGAAGCATGGCCAGGGAAGCCTTGTCGGTGTCAAGGCTGCCTCTACCGTCTGTGTTTCTCAAGATGATTCTCTTGGCTGTTTTGACCGCTGCTTCCGCCCTGCCATTTAGATTGGGGATACTGTGCTGATGACAGATGTACTGAGAACTCCCCCTTTTTTGAGAACGCTTTTTCATTTCGTCGCTCGCTAGATTTTTTCCCCAATCTGGGATATTGCTCTGGGGCGCCCCACTGCGTGAAGTAGCGTCTCAGCTGGGTCTTGATCCTTAGGGACGAGGGGCCGTGCGGGAAGTGAACCCGCTCTAGCCAGCCCGTGAGTTTCACGTATGCCATGTACATGTGCCCCTCGTGCTAGAACATGTCTGCCACCGTCCTCTGGAAGGGGTAATCCAGGGATGGTGTCATTTATTGAGCACCTCCGCAGGTTGTGTTTTGGGGCATGAGTCTGCATGCTAAAGCACGGGGATCTGTGGTGCTGAGAAACCCCTTCGACCCCCGGCCAGTACACAGACTGCCTGCCTCTCCGCAGCATGGAGTCGAGCCCCTGGTGACCGGGCGTGAAGGTTCGCTGATACTTGCTGGCGAAGGGCTTCGGGGATGACGAGACGTACACAACCCTGATCAAACATGTACGTCACCAAGTCCTGGGCGACTGCCAACCTGTCTCTCACGCCGTAGAAAGGGACGAAGGCAAGCTATTTCCTGGGACTTTTGTTGGTGCCAGTCGTCAGCCAGGACTTTCGGCAGCTGCTCTCCTGACCCTTGCTTCATCTATAATGTGCCCCTCGTGCCCAATCGCGGCAACCATTGTGGCTGCTACTGCTGCCTCGGTGAGGTCCTCTTCCAGGTCAGTGTCTGTCGAGCCAGGTGGATCCTTAAGTGATGGATAACGTGACAGGAAGTCCGCTGCACTGTTTCTCTCTCCAGGCAGGTACTTCACCTGGAAGTGAAACTGCAGCGTCCTCTCTTTAAGTTGGAAAGCCTTGGTTTACCACGTCCGTCAGGGCCCTGTCACCGAGGAGCCTGGTAAGGGGGCGGTGGTCGGTAATGATGGTGAGGTTGGGGCACCCTAAAAGGAACAGTCTCGCTTTCTGAAGGCACCATACCACAGCCAGGGTTTCCCCCTCCACTGCAGAGCGTAGCCTGCCTCGCGGTGGTGAAGTGGCGGCTGCCGCACAGAGTGAGGCGCCACCCTCCCTTACAACAAAGGGATTGTGTCGTTAAAAACACACTTGTTTTCCGGGGGACGTCTTGGGATGGCGCCCGTCAAAGCTTTTCGTGTAAGCACCCCCCCGGCAGAGCAGGGGCCTATGGGGTCCCGGCAGTCCCTAAAAACCCCCCCCCACGGCGTGATGAATGTGGTGAGGCTGGGGCCCTCTCTTGGTCTAGCTCCACCTGATGAAAACCCCGTATGCGTCCGCTACAGCTTAAAGGGAGTGCTTGGGCCCCCCGGACACCATTCAAAAGGGGCTGGGGTAGGGTTGGTTCCCCCTTTAAAGCACACTTGAGGCGCTGGAAAATCGAAGTGCTTGCGGCTGGCCTGATTTTTTTGGGCTTTCAAATTTTGGGGGCCCAAACCCCAAAATTCCGCTTTTTTTTTCAGGCATCAGCATTGCGCAATTCCCAAAACCAAATTACCCATTCCGCAATTTTGCGATTGGGGGAATTGCGCTAAAATTTGCGAAATCCCCCCTTTGCATATTACACTTACTGTAAAAATTGTTTCCATTCTTGCTTCTCTGGGTCAACCATACGCGAAAAAGCCGGCATAAAGGGAAAATTGTGGGGGTCGTGGGGGCGCACGTCCTTTAAAATTTGCAGTGTTTTGGGTAACTTCTGTATTCTTTGGCAAAGGGGCGGGGCCAGAGCTTTTCACTGAAATGCGTCATGCCTCTCCTCTTATTATACTCCCTGGGCAGGACAGCATGCACCCGCAGATTGGCCTCACCCCCATGCTTTAGGGGCTCTGCCTGATTTACAACACCCGATTCTTTTTTCCCCCCCTCAACTTTTCTACACCTATCTGCTTCGTCAGAGAGGGTGCGTTTTATTAATGGGGGGATCGGCATCCACTGTCCGTACTTCACTGGTGTAAACTGCCCATTGGGGGGAACCCCTGAAAAACGCCAAAAAATACTCATCTTGAGCTTCTCCCATCCATGTCTGACACGTGGTGCTCATTTTTGCTGGATAGCCTCGCCCAAAATGGAGACTTGGAAAAGAGCTTTTTTAAAACTCGGGAGGGGGGTAGGAGGTCATTACCGTTCAAATGGCCCTCGACATCTTCAGCGAGACTCCTGACATACCTCTCCTTGTCTCCCCAAGAAGGATCTAGTCCTGCATGACAGAGCCCTGTACTGGTCCTGGTTCCCAGCAAGCTGAGCAGCGATATTCTCCAGCGTCTCCGTCGAGACAAAACCACGCCTTGACCTTGGGCGTTCCCCAATACACTCCTTGGCAGCCTGAAGAGTTTTCTCGTTTGAAGGTATCCCACAGTTATACAGGGTCCACAAGGGCACCGAGCACATTAAACCAATTAGAGACTGTGACAGCGTACTCATGGGCACATGTCAAATCCTTCAGCTTCTCAAGGTGAAACACAGTATGGTTACCTCTTGAGATTCTTCTGGACTTGACATGAAGCTTAAGTGCAGCAACAACAAGTCTATGATCAGTTGCAAAGAAACTCAGCACCCTGGTAAACACTGCAGTTCTGGAGAATCCTCCAACGAGTACATTGCAGAAGAGGGAGACAAATGTGTGTCATTGAAGAAGAGGGGATAGTTGTCTGGAAGGTTATGTCGAGTAAATAGGTGGTCATAAATGACGTGAGTGAGGTGCTTGTACTAATGCAATCAAGTGTGTGCATAGAAATGCAGATGTATGGTATGCTCAGTTTTAGAATACTGTTAACTGTAGACTGAAATTCTGTCTGGATTTCCTGAAATCTGGATTTTTTGTATTAAATGAATAAAATGTTACTGTTTAGCATTATATGCTAATTCAAGAGAACACTCCTATTTCATGTCAACTTATTAGCTGCAAAATAAGAATCTTTTGAGGCAGCAAAACTAAGAAATGCATGTACAGACTAGATGCTAATAATAATGTCATAACTTCATGATTTATTTTTATATTGTTAGATAATTGATTTCACTTTTATATTAAGAGCATGCATCTCATGCAATATAGATATTTTTTTGCATCATGTAAACTTGTACTGTATTGTGCCGTTTATTGGAATTAGGAAGTATGCATTCATACCTAGAATTATTAATCTTCCACAGGGAACTTCCAGCCCTGAGTCGACAGTTCATCTTACGTTTGCTGTTCGTCAACAAGCCAGTTGCGCAGGTCCTGCTGGCCTCATGGATTCCCCAGCATGATTCAGGCCGGTTAGTAAATTATTAGAGCAAAACTGATGCGTACATAATTTTAGATATTTGAAAATGTCTTATATTATTCATTCACACTGTAGCTTTTATAAATGGGTATGTATTTGATGTCCACTTTAACCCCCAGGGTGCCAGGTCCGTATATACAGTATATGGACAAACCATCTCAAATGTGTCTCGTAGTGCCAGGTCTGTATATATACGGACTAGATTTAAAATATTTGCCCACCCCAAACCAGTTTAGATAGGCCACTATTTTTTTTACCCCAAGTAGGCCATCTTATGACTTTTCCATCCCCCCCAACCCCACAGTCGCTGCGCTTGAAGGCAAGCAAAAAATGTTGTCGAAAAAAAGACAAAAGAAAATATTCGGACAGTCAAAAATAATTTAGTTATCCTTCCAATTTATTTACCCAAAGTAGGCCACCCTTACACCTAACTATATCCCCCCCCCCCTCCTCCCACCCAGTCACCGTGCTTTGGTTACAAGTAATCCCACAATATCGGTGTAGCGGGCCAAAAAACCACCAGATCATTAACTGCCCACGACTATGCACGCGCGGCAGATGACGTCACACACAGTGGCGGAACAAGGGTGTAAAAATGGGGGGGCACAGGTAAATATGGGGGGGGGACTCGGGGGGCCACAGGTATATATGGGGAGTATAACCATAGTTTTCATATACTATACAGTCAACCCTCGATTTAACGGACTAAAAGGGGGGAGAAGTGATCCGTTAAAGCCGATTGTCCTAAGTGCGAGGGTATTTTCCCAAGGGTGTGAAAATATAGGAAAAACACAGGTAAAATTGTGAAATAAATAAGAAATAATCACAAACACAACCAGACCCTGTAGCTATGTTGGGAGTTAAACAGTGTCTGGCGCTACATGCTGGATTAAGCACGCATGCCCACGACTGCTCGGGACTGGTATTAGAAGAGGTAGTAAGTCTCCAGGCTCGCTCATTACTTTTTTTTTTTTTTTTTTTACATTTGTGCCTATAGCGCCTGTAGGCAGTGGTGACCCAGGGCTCGGATGGTAGGCTCTGGAGGTTCACTTGAGGGTTCTGATGGTTGGTCCTCGCCCGATGGTGGCGCAGGCAGTTTTCTTATAGTGACGACTGTGAGGCTCATGCCGCCCCCCTGTGTCCTCCGATGCACTCGCAGTCAAAGGTAGAGTTGATAGGCAGGGCATGTGGGTGTTCTTAGGCCACTCGACGGTGCAGAAAGGTTTTTTGGGTTTCTTCGGGGATCGAACTCGGGTCACCGAGAACGCCAGTCGGAGACTCTAACCGCTCCTCTACCGCCTCCCCATACTGCTTGGTATGCTATGAAATATCATTATTCTAGGTGAATGTAGACATATAATCGCATTTTAATGGCTATTATTCATATCTATCAGTGACGAGCAAGCTTGTCTGCAGCTGCTGTGATCTCTACCCCATGCACCTTGACATTCACTGATCGCTGTTGAACATACCACTTGAAAACTGTTTCCTCAAGCTCTTTACTCTGAGGAACTTTCATGTGTTGTCGAGAATGTATTACTCCTTTCCTATCCTTACTTGCATCAACATTGAATGTCACAGCATATTCTCTGAGTTTGTCCTTAGCCTTGTGAATATCGCTCACTGTTTGTTTCTTTACTACATACTCGTCACACACTTGAGCGACAGAAACACAAGATTCCACCTTCTCAATAAGTTATAATTTCTCTGCAATACTTATATTCACACGCTTTCTTTTATCACTTCCCTTCTCTATCGAAGCCATAATGACATCACCGCACTGAACAAGTCTAAATAAGCATAAAAATCACCGAAAAACAGGCGAAAACACAGCTAGTCTCTCGGCAAACACAGATTAAACTGAGCTTGTAAACATGCGCTCCGACTAGCGGACACTTAAGCCCCGTACACACAACCACTCACCACCGTCGGAGCTTCCCGTTGGTGCTTGCTGACGAGCAATGCCATTGCCAGAGTTGTGTCCATTCAGTTACATTTTGCTCGTCGGCATCCTGTCCACACGTGCCACTTTAGAATAACGAACACTCGATCGACGGGAAGCGCCGACGGTGGTGAGTGGTAGTGTGTATGGGGCTTAAAAGGCGCCGTGACTAGCACTTTTTCCGTCGATGTCAGACGACGAGTCTGACGAGTTCCGACGAGCCAACCATAAATGCATCCATGCGCGTTTTTTAGCTAGTTTGCTTGTCTACGATTGACAATATACATAAGTAAGTGTATAGTAGCGATAGCCTGCCTGGGTGTCGGAGCCATGTTTTTTTACCATCGACGAAAACAGTGCAGGCGAACAGCTGTGTGTGTGACGGTTTGTAGTCAAGAAATTGTAATACTAATATTCACTATTTTAACCCACATACACACCTTCTACCACTAAATCACTAGCAACACAGGCTCATTCCTTATATAACTTAATATCTGATACATTAAAACTCCTTAAAACCCAGCATTCCAAATATAAACGAGAAAAAATGATGAGTTGACGATTCGAGCGGCGATAAGCGGTCTGATATGCCATTCTTGTCTGCAAATTTGTCTCGCGAATGTAGTCCGTTAAATCCAAAATCCGTTAAATCGAGGTCCTTACCTCAAGTGTGAACAGAGTGCACTTGCACTCTGTATGGTTTTATATGTACAGTAAGTAAGTAACTCTGATGGTGATTGTCCCGTATCACTCTGGGGATATGTAAGGTAAGGTCTTCAGTGCTTGAGGTGTTTAATGTGTTGGAGGCGATGTGGAGGCTGTCTGACGAAGTGGATTGCACTGAGGAGGTAAAAGATGCTGCAGAAAAACTCCGACAATTCGAACGATGTGCGGACAATTCAAACTTAAGTTCGGATTATGGAAAGTTGTTGAAAAATTCTAACTGCCTGCAACAGGTCGAATTATCCGAAGTTCGAATTATACGGGTTCGAATTAGAGAGGGCTTACTGTACTTCAATATATGTGTATTATGTGACTATTTTCAATGCCTTTTTGTGTTGCAATTAATTAATTTGTTTTCTATGGCACCTTCTCTTTTGCCCTTTTCAATTATTATAGTTTTGTGAGGATGCAGTTTATTGGTGACCTGTCTCTGTATAGGTAAAGTAAAGGTAAAGATGGGGGCATACGCTCAGCCTTAGTAGGGGGTTAGGTGTCAGCACGCAACGGGAGAGTGTAACTAAACTTAGTGGTGGATCAGACAAGCAGTGGCCCCAACACAACACACAGGCATGCCAGGGCCGTCGTCGCAGGGAAACGCAGTCTCTTCACTACCAGTCACTTAGGCAGGAAACACACAGACAGAGGCGTGCGGGCCAGTCACACACACTATGTACCATAAAGGAACGCAACCTCCCACTATGATACACACCACCTACATTTGTGTGGGGTCAGTAGTAATCCTTTGACCATGATAACACTCCTATCTCAGCAGTGCAGGTCCTTTCTCTCTCTTCTCCTGCTAGCGTCTCCCCTCTGTCCCTCGCTCTCCGGCCAGAGATGCCACTTGTAATTTTAGCGGAAAACAGCGACCAATCCTGCCTGCGGGCCTCTCATGCCACAACCAATCCGATCGCTTCCCGCCTCGTGACGGCACTCTGCAAGGCTGGCTGTCCTTCGTAATAATATTCTTCTCATCACCTCTTTCCTTGATCCTGTCATGATTAGCAGCCTTTAGGGTCACTATTCTCTGGCAACCTGCAGTGACCAAGCTTCTGTGCTGGAGCTAGTGTGGATCAGTAGTGGCTTACATTTCTACTGGCCTGCGGTAATGCATACAAAGAAAGTATATTCAAGAATAATCAAACAGTGACATGTACTGTGAAATACGGTGCAAATTTGTGAAACTAGTTCAGTTGAATTCTCATTTAACGAATGCTTGTATAATGTAATCAAACTGTGTGAGAGTAAAACAGAGGGACAAGTTAAGCAAACAGAGAGCCAGATGACATAGTGTAGGACAAGAATACAACATTACATGGGAACGAATTAGTAGAGAGGAAGTGTGATATGGCATGAATGTATGTATGTAGCCAAACCATCCAAAGGTAATTTCTGCCATAACTATTTTTTGTGTGGAAATGTCAAGCTTTCAGAGATAGTGTTCTCGTTATCCATATTTATTTCAAATATAATCATGTGTCTTATTTTTGCCTCCATTTTATATTTGTCTTATATTTTTATTTGTCATTTCCTTACATGCAACTTTAGATACTGAATACTAATGTCCTTCTAGGGATGTTGGTGTTGGGGATATCGCAGCAGAGCACCGCCAAGGAACGCTGGTACTCCTGGACATGTACATCTGGCAGGAAGTGAAGGACCAGCAGGGTAACGTGGCCATCAAACTGAACTCTACCTTCAAGGAGAACCTCAAGGTGGCCATGCTTGGAGGGTGAGTTATGTTCAAAGGAAGGCTTGTGCACGATATTGGCTCATGGGTTCTGAAGGTAACCATGACTGGAGGTTAAGTTGATGTGATCCTGTTTTTATAACTGGAGCTGTTGCCTAATTGTTCTAACCTAATTGAATATTTACAGGATTGACTCAGGTTTGTAGGATCCCATATCCTCGATCATTTTATCTTATCAATTCTTAAAAATGTGAATGAACTGATTCCACACACTACATCAGCTGGTAGTTTGTTCCATTTCTCTATTTCGCTGTTGGGAAGCCGTATTTTCTGATAACTTTATCTTGTTTTATGTAGCTTTATACTTTGTGGAAGTTTGACTTGCAGATACCTTGTATTTAATTTTTTTCCATAGACATGTCAATCATTGTCATTCAATAAGTTTTTTTTCTTCATATTTCATAGTAAATTTGCGTTACACTCATGTATCAAGTATAATTATTAATACATTATGGCAGAAGATATTCATGGCACTGAAAAAGTGTGTAATTGCGGTGATACAGGTTGAAGTTCCCAAACTCGGCAACCTCGGGACCAGCGCCGAGCCGAGTAATGGAATTTTCCGACTTTTAGAACGTAGATATATTAAGGGGAAAAAAAGCATCCAACTTCTTCAAAAGGTCAATTTTCTCAGAAATAGTTAACACATTGTTCTTCCTTTTCTTTCACTTCCACCAGTAGGTGTTCCTGGACGTTTGGGAGCCATAATACCAATAACAGACCTGTAGAAGTACACAAAATAACAGTGTACACAACTCTAGTCACAACACCATTGAACAATAACAACAAACAAATCGGCGGGAGAAACCAAGCGGCCTAGTGTGGTGGCACCTAGCGGCTGACCGGCAACTACGCGCCGGGTTTTGGGTGTTCTGCCGTGTTTTGGAAAGTCCGGAACCATAGCCGAGTTTTGGGTGTTGCCGAGTCTTGGGATGCCGAGTTTGGGAACTTCAACCTGTACATTGTTGTACTAGTGAAGGAAGTGATGGTAAGGGTCATTGAAGTGATGTGTCAGTGTTAGAGATCTTGCTGTAAGGATGAAGATTTTCTAATATTCTGCTTTTGTAAATGTAGAAAATAACCCATAGAAATTGTGTGCACCCTTAACTCTGTAATGAAGGAAGAAAAGTATGTATACGCCTAACAAATACAGATGCTGTGAGGCTTCTTTTCTTTTCTTTTTCACAAAGGATTGCCCAAGGGAAACAAAAAAAAGAGGTAACACAAAGCCCGCTTAGTTACCAGTCCCTATAAAGAAGACAGTAAGAGAATAAAGAAAGGGGGATGGGCCAATTTAGTTAGGGAGGTGTCTTGTCACTCTTCTATTGAAAAGATTTAAGTCGTAGGAAGGTGGAAAAATAGAAACAGGAAGAGAGTTCCAGAGTTTACCAGTGAAAGGGATGAAAGAGTAAAGATACTGATTAACTCTTGCATTAGGAAGATGGACAGACCCTGTTTAGGAGAGCTATATGAGTGGATCCCCCCCAGGCATGTGAGACATACTCCATACATGGGCGGATAAGGCCCCTGTAGAGAGCAAGCAACTGGGAGGGAGAAAAAAAAGGACGCAGACGCCACAGGACACCTAACTTCTTAGAAGCTGTTTTAGCAAGAGATGAAATGTGAGATTTCCAGTTCAGATTTTTAGTAAAGGATAGTCCTAGAATGTTCATTGTAGAAGAAGGAGACAGTCAAGTGCCATTGAAGAAGAGGGGATAGTTAATCTTAGGCATTAGATTAGTAAATGTTGTTTGTTTCTCAGCTCTGGCAGACCATTTCCACCCAATGACAGTTGAGTGTTGTTGACATCATGTATTTGCCCTCAGAGGCAATCCATGGACCATGTCGGCCTCTCTTGACTATGACCCCCACCTAAGGGATGTGGAGTTCCTTGACAAGTATGCCCAGGACCGCTGGGAGAGTGTGCTGCAGTTCCTTGTACAGCCCGGACGAGGAGCCAAGGCAATATCCCGTGATGCTAGGAGGACATGCTTCATGCTGGTCTCATTGAGAGGGGAGAAGCATTGCCACTCATGCCTTGGATGGGCTTGTGCTTCTTTTTGAATATCTGTTGCTGAAAATGCATGTAGCCTTTACATTTGTTGTTTCTATGCCTATATTGCATTTCTCTATAGTCATGATACAAAAGGTACAATTTGGAATCTGTATTGATTGAATTTAGCATCTGATGGTTATTTTATATGCCATTGGACTCTATTACCATTACCTCCAGGCTCCATTATGAACCATTGAAGAGGATCAGGAATGTAAGTATCTTGGTTTGAGTCTGTGCAGGCATGCAAGCCTGGAAGGTGAGATCAAATAAAGAGCTGCAAGGGAAGAAAGTGATGGCATCTCTAGGATGTAGGATGCCAATAAGGACTGTGGCCAGGGATGTATAGGAGAAGGGAAAAGAAAAGTCTGGCATTTTGCATATTTAGAATGTATTTAGGATACATATTTTTGTGAATGAGCTGCTCTGGGTTCAGCACCATCCAACATGTTTGAGAGAAGGCCTTACGTACCAAAAGGAAAAAATATTGTCATTTTCTTTCTTTTCTTACACCAAAGGTCTTTTCCCAAACGTGAGGCAGCTCTTAACACAAAGCAGATTGTTCATGAACAATGAACATTATTTGCACATTTTAAACTGCAAATGAATGTAGCAATATCACAATTAGACTCAAATTTAACACAAAAAATAGATTTACAAATCCTTTGCAGTATTTTTCACACGCACTCCTTTCCCATTCCTCCTCTTACTGCATGTTGCTGTGTTATTATTGTCTTGCCTGTTGTTTTGTATACTGTATTTAGAATGAGTCAATTGCTCTTTGTCTTGAGTATTTATGGGAGCGAACTGATCTGGGATTTTGTGCCACCCACTTGTGAGAGAAGGCATTATGTATGAAAATGTTTTCCAAGCATTTTTATTACTCTTGCATAGCACAGATGGATTCATAAGCATTAAGGATTTCTTTTTTGCAGCAGTGGAGAGTGTGACAACCTGCAAATCACTAGCTCAGGCTTCCAGTTCCTTCTCTTGGACACTGCATCACAAGTGTGGTTCTTCATCCTCAAGTATCTGGAGACAGTGACTGAACGAGGCATGAGTTTGGTGGCCTGCCTCACCTTCCTCTTCAAGCTGTCCTTCTCAACACTTGGCAAGGTATGGGAGGGACAAGGGGGATCTTTATCAGGGAAAGGTTATCTACATCACATTTTTCATGTGAACATTACTGTCAAGAGGTGGAAGATGATAATGGGTGAATGTTGAAGAGGAAACAAACAAAATGAACTGAATATTTTGAAGAAAAGACTGTTTTATTGATATCATTGTTTTCCACAAATATGGTGGCCCTGTGGTGTAAATAGTTAGCGCCCGCGGCTCACAGCTGATAGATCCGAGATGGTGCAAAATGAGACAATTTGAGCTTGCCTTTTTTCATGCTATAGAGCCATCTTTTATGCTATAGACTCTCTAGCTTTCGAGCTAGAGAGTCGACTTCCGCGCCGTTGTTTGTTTGTATCAATACCATAAATTGGAACCTTTAGCAAAGCCGAGTTGGGGAGCATAGTGCCTCCCCAATGATGCTTACTAACTCTTTTATTCATAAACTTTCCGCTTCAATCTCTAAATTTACTTTATACTCTTCCCATCTTCTTTCCTACCTAATCTGCAAATAACTACCTGTTGTATTCCTCTATTTTTCTCCTTTACCATTTTTTTCATCTCATTCAACTGCCCTTGCTTTGTTCATCATTGCCCAACTTCCTCACCTCACACTCTCTTTTGCTCATCCAGTCACTGTGACATGAATAGGTTTCCATACCTCTTCCACCTCTCTATGCAATGCCTGCTGTCTTGCTCCACTTTCTTTTATTTTTCCTCAACTACTCCAAATTCTACTTCACTTAGCTAACTCACTTTTTCATTCCTACTTCTTTTGGGTCTTCTCTTTACATAAACCATACCTTATTTTCACTTTACAGCTACCAAGTAATGGCTAGAGATCCCTCCAGCTGCTTCTCTTTGAGCATTCACATCTGTTAGCATGTCTATCTCTTGCCCATCCTTCAGTATATAGTCCATCAGTGCTCTCTGTCCTCCATTATCACTTCTCCATCTATACTTGTGAATATCTTTCTTTTTTAATGACTTTTTTTCCTTTTACTAATCCCAGATCTTCATACACATCCTGTACTGGGGGGAAGTTTGGGGTACTTACTTCCTATTTCAGCAACTTAGTCCAGTTGTATCAGCTTACTCAGTCTTTAGGCGGTTAATGATGTTTTCAGGCGAGACAAATGCTTAGGTGGCTTATTGTAGATAATAGATATATTACAAGGTAAAATTTACAACAGGAAAGAGTTTGTGGGGTCGAAGCCCACCTTGTAGCTGGCTTCCCTGCATATCTCTCTCCGGGCAGCGAGAGAGATGGGTGGCAGGTCTCCCTTGCTGACACAGCGGTGTGTTGAGATGCCATTTATTGCAATTTGTTAAGACCTATTATACTATGAATAGTGAGAGGTCCATGAAATGCCCTATCATCTTTAGAAAAAAAGGACATAGAATTAGATTAAATATACATGGGTATTAGGGTGCCAATAGCGCATATGGGTAAATTTAAAACTTGATATTTTTGAACGGCCCTTGGTGGGATACTGTGCAGTAATGAGAAAACCTCTCATGCAAAATTTGAACCGAATCGGTTTATATTTAGAGGTGGCGCAAGTGAATTGAAACCTGTACCATGTGTACTAGGGATTATACCTGTACCGAAGTCTGAAAGGCTAGGGTTCTAAATCACCCATTTCTTTTTCAAAATGGCTCATTCACGGTGCAGCTACGACTGTTTGGCTGGTGGGACAGCCAAACCCCGACCCCATCCTCGGAGCCAAACTCCCCTCTCGTGGCGACGTGCTCAAGCGGGCTTTCTACTTCCACAACTTGGAAAAGAAAACCGTCGCCACCAGCGCCGCGGCCATTGTCCAAGAGGTGCTAAGGTTCTGGGAGACCGCGAGGATCCCAACGATGATGGCAAAAAGTGCCGTTCGAAAGGTGGTCTTGTTCAAGGACTGGAAGGCGCTCGTGAAGAGCAAGGGAAGAGCGACGAAGAAGACGAAGGAGGAAGAGTTTCAAGAGGCCCCTCTGTGACCTCTTCGACGTCGCCCACGCCGACGCGATGACCCTGATGACGATCCCGGCTGATTGCGAGTTCCTAGCGGCGAAAACACGAGAAGGGTCGCCGAGGGGATCATGCAGGGAGCTGACAGGGTGCTGGAGCGCCGAGTTCAGCGCCGGGAGATGACAGTGGCGGCAGAGAAGCGATCACGAGAAGCCTCGACGTCGCAGCTGGACGAACGCGCGGTGCTCGCGTCCTCCTCCTCATCCTCCTCCTCGGTTGAGTCCAGTCCGGCACGCGGCGGGGCGGCTGCTACCGCTGAGCCGACCGGTGCAAGCCCTCCGAAGCGACGAGCGCAGGGGTCACAGGTCGTGCTCTCCCAGGAGTTAGTGAGTGCCCTCGACCGGACCGGCGTGAGCGACCGCAAAGTGCTCCGCATCGTTGCGGCGACCGCCAGTAACCTCGGCCACAATCCTCAGGAGCTGATCCTGAATGCCGAGAGCATCCGGCAGCAGGCTCGCGCCGGCTACCGGTCCCAGCTGGCCGCGGAAGTCAAGACAACCTTCATCCCTGACACGCCTCTTACCGTTCAATGGGACGGGAAGATCCTGCCGGATTGCGATGGTACGCGGGTGGATCGGCTGGCTATCCTCGTCTCCGGCGACGGCGTCCAGAAGCTCATCGGCGTTCCCAAGCTGGCAAGTGGGACTGGAGAGGCGATGGCGAGCGCCGTGACTGAAGCGCTCGACGACTGGGGGCTCGCAGAGCGTGTGGTGGGTATGTCGTTCGATACGACCGCCGCCAACACTGGAGCCCTCGCCGGTGCCTGCACCCTGCTGGAGCAGAAGCTTGGTCGGCGTCTGCTAAGCCTCGCCTGCCGGCACCATGTACACGAGCTGGTGCTGGAGAAGGCGTTCTCTATCTGCATGGGGCTGTCGTCGGGTCCTGACATTGGCGTCTTCATCCGATTCAAGGAACGGTGGGCTTTCATCGACCAGAGCCAGCCGGAGCCGCCAACGCCCGACGAGCTGCCCCCCACCCTCCTGAACAAGCGGGACACACTTCTGCCCGGAGTGGGCCGCGCTGTTGGGCTGCGCGCGTGCCCAAACTACGCGGCGAAGATTACGCTGTTCGCCGCCCAACTGGGGGAGCTCTGCTCGCCGCGTGAGCTGTCCAGCCTCCGCCGGTTCACCTTCGTCACTGAGGTCTACGTGGCCCGCTGGTTCGAGGCGCCCGTGGCCGCCTTCGCGCCGGCGAATGACTTGAAACTGGCCGCTGACCTCGCGACTTCCACGACGCTGAGATCGGCAAGGCGTGCGTGAAGACCTTCTCCCGGCACTTCTGGTACCTGAGCGAGCCACTGGTCGCCATGGCTCTCTTCGACCACCGCTTGCCAACCGCCGAGAAGAAGGCGCTGGCGGAAAGCGATGCAGCGGGAAAAAGGATCCGAGGAACCGCCAAAGCTCATCACCGTCTCCGACGCCCGCCTCGCCTCGTCCACGCTAGCGTCGTTCGGGAAGCCAGGCGTCCGGCGCCCATCTCGACGCCGTCGGAGCGGAGAGGGCGTTCCTCTCGAAGTGTCTTCCTCTCGGAGGAGTGGCCGAGTGACACGGGGTTCGTCGCGGCGTTTCGGCGCGTCGCGAGCCTACACGTCACCAGCGACATGGCGGAGCGAGGGGTGGCGCTGTTCCAGTCCTTCAACCTCAGCCTGACGAAGAACGAGGATCAGCGCCAATTCCTCTTGCAGGTCGTCGAGAGGCACCGTCGACAACAGCAGGAACATCGAAGGCTTCCCTTCCCCGGCCAAGCGGGAGACAATGAGTGGCTTGGGCAACCATGATACCCCCGCCCCTAGAGGGGCTAATACTCGCTTTGAAGAGCGAGGGGGCCCAGCAGCCCAGCTGGAGGAAGAGGAGGTCTCAAAAGGCTTCAATATGCCAACAAACACCCCAGAGACGATGCCCTTTCCTTGTAGCCCCTATCGGAGTCTATAGGGGGAACAATCAATCGACTTGCGCCACCTTTAAATATACTTCGATTGTGCTCAAATTTTAAAACACGTTGTTTTCTTACCACCCCACAGTATTCCACTAAGGGCTGTTAAAAAAATTCAACTTTCGTTTTTATTGGCACCCTAATGCAGGGTATTTACCCTGCATCAGTGATACACAATACATTTCATACGATGATATAAATACCAAGTTGTTCAGTGATTACACTGTGGAAAGTTCTATCCACCCCTGCTGTGGGGTGTGCGGGGCTACCTAGCTATTATATAGATAGATAGACAGATAATAATAATAATGAGGAGAAGAATATGTAAGAGATTTTTAATATATATGATTTTTACTATGGTACATCCTGTAACAATCCACAGGTATTACTCACATATATCCTCAACACTTCCAATATAAGTACTTAAATATATCTCGTCTTACTTTTTACATCTTCGTATATTTTACAGGATTATAGCATGGAGGGGATGGACAATGAGCTACTCACTTTCCTTCAACACCTGCGCGAGTTTGGTCTAGTGTACCTACGTAAAAGGAGCTCTGGAAGGTTCTACCCAACAAGACTTGCCCTCAACATCACTGCTGGCCAGAACAAGGTATGCTGTGGTTTGTGTTTGACCTCATATATTGTACACCTCATCCTTACCTTGGTCCTAGTTCAAGCTGCTAAAGTGAAAGGACAGCTTGGGATTGATAGATAAATTACAGTTGAGTGGTGCAATGAGTCAAGGGATATGTTCTTCATTTAATTACTAAAATTTTGATACAGTGTGTTTCATTGCTAATGGCAGGAGATGGGAAACTGTAAGGATGACAGTGCAGAACAATTTTTAATGAGATAATGTAAAACTAAGTGTTAAAAGTTGTGGAGCTTCAACTTATCTGGGTACGGTAATCTCTCCGGCATAAGAACCATCAATGGAGAAGAAAGTGTACACTTATAAACAAAGTGTATTCAAAACTATTCTATTGACCATTGACATCTTTCTAATTTTGTTTTTATAAGTAAAAACGTAAAAAACCCCAAACGTGTGGGGTGGCGTAAAACCCAGAGCAGTTCGTTCACATAAAATACCTTATGCAACTTTTTAGTGGAAAGACAAAGTTTCTGTCCTGTAATTCTAATGTCTTGAATATATAATGGGAACAGGACCATAAGAACTACCCCCATTTGGGCCCATGTTCACAGGGGCCCTACGCTGGTTCACAATCACGTTAATGTTTTATAGTTTGAAAATCATCAAAAAGTATTACACATGCTTCCTTTAGAACACCGCATGCTGACATTACCGTATAACATCAATGGCAAACTAGCCCACCGGAAAATCAGGAAATTATCGATGGGGAGGGGTCCCTGGCAGGCGCTGGGACCTGTCGCTCAATAGACTCATGAAACACTCGATGAAATTTAGATTGGCTGATGGGGGACTTGGGGAGCCCCCAATGGACTAGGTACTACAACCCTAAATCGAAAATGGCTTATAAGTAAAGATGAAATTGACTCCAAAGATTTTTAATTGTATTATTTAATTTAAATATTTAAAATATTATGAAAGAGAGAGAGAGAGGTTCATAAATGTTAGAATGTCACTCTTACAAAGGTCAGATGATAATTTTTTTATTGTTTATTCCTTTGTAGGGTACCATTGATGTCCCGAAGCAAGGCAATCTAATCATTGAGACCAACTACCGCATCTATGCATACACCACTTCAGAATTGCAGATTTCCCTTCTTGCAATTTTCTGTGACATTGAAGGCAGGTATGTAAGAGGTACAGTAGACACCATTCTTAGTTAAGAATTAATATATATTCTTACCATTTAACCTTTTTTGTAGATTTAAAACCGTATTTCCTTGCTCCATTAATTTCTGAAAGATATTTGCTATGTCTTTCTCTTCTTCAGCCTGGTGTGTAGTGCTGGCGCAATTGATAGCTTATAATGTGAACTTTATTATTATTTCTTACAACAGTTTATCCCCCAAACTTGATGTAGCACTTGAGAGAGAAAAAATAACTGAATGCAGAAATCTACTACTGTGCCAAACATTTACACATGCACTGCTGTGGACATGGAAGTGCGTTGAACTGTACCCAATGCTCCTGAAGCTCATACCCTTTATATTTCTGCCCATAATCATGCCAAATCTTTTCTTCAATTTACCAAAAAACTTCTTCATTCATAGAAAATGTCAAAAACTTCTGAATCACACTCCTCTCATGGCTTCTGGCATCTAGCTAATAACATCTCTAACAATTTGTTTTCTTGATCTTTCCCTCCTATGCTTCACCCAGATGGCTCCACAGCTGTCTCATCTATTTCTAAAGCTGAACTCTTTTTGGAAAAATTCCACTCTGGTGATGAAGGGCTTGTTCCTCCTTCTCCATCCTCTGACTATATTATGCCTGTTATTAAGATCCTTCGTAATGATATTTTCTTTGGTCTTTCTATCCTAGATCCTCGGAAGGCTTACGATCCTGATGAAGTCCCTCCTATTGTCCTCAAAAACTGTGCTTCTGTGCTTGCACCCTCCCTGGTCAAACTTTTCTGTCTTCTGAAATTTTTAAATTTTCCGAACTAACTCATTCGGTTTCTATCCTTCTCTCTGTACCTTCATCTTAAGTTTCCTTTAAAACCGTTTTATTGCAGCTACTGTAGATGGTCATTGTTCTTCTCCTAAGTCTATCAATAGTGGTGTTCCTTAGGATTCTGTCCTATCACCCACTCTTTCCATTATTCATTAATGATCTAAGTTTAACTTGTAGCCCTATTCCACTCCTACGCTGATGATTCTACCCTGCATTTTTCAACGTCATTCATTAGACGTCCAACTCAACAGGAACTAAGTGATTTTCTATAATTTTTGATTGGGGCAAAGCAAACCTTGTTTTGTTCAATGTCTCAAAAACCCAATTTCTTCACCTATCTACTCGACAAAACCTTTTAGACAACTATCCCCTGTTATTCAATGACACTCAACTGTCTCCCTCTTCTACAATGAACATTCTAGTACTATCCTTTACTAAAAATCTAAACTAGAAATCTCACTTCTCATCTCTTCCTAAAACAGCTTCTAAGAAATTAGGTGTCCTGTGGCATCTGCGTCCATTTTTTTCTCCCTCCCAGTTGCTTACTCTGTTCAGTGGCCTTATCCGCGGGTGTATGGAGTATGTCTCACATATTTGACGGGGATCCACTCATACAACTCTCCTAAACAGGGTTTACATAGTTAAAATTAGTCTCATCAACTCCCCTCCTCTGACTGACTGTCTTCAATCTTTAAATCACCGCTGCCATGCTGCTTCTCTTGTTATCTTCTACTGTTATTTTTATGCTCACTGCTCTTCTGAACTTGCTAACTGCATGCCTCCCCCCCCCTCCTGTGGCCTCGCTGCACAAGATTTTCTACTCATTCTCATCCCTGTTCTGTCCATCTTCCTAATGCAAGAGTTAATCAGTATAATTTCATCATTATCAGTATCTCTTTAATCAGTTAATCAGTATCTTTTACATTCTTTTCACTAGTAAACTCTAGAACTCTTCCTATATCTGTTTTCCCACCATTCTACGACTACCGTATTTACGGCTTATAGGACGCACTTTTTTCGCTAAAAAATACCCTGAAAAATACTCGTGCGTCTTCAAGACGAATGTTGTAGAAGGTTTAACTTAGGTAGCCATTCAATTCAACCTCTTATATGATAATAACCTCAGTACTTATCTGTTACAAGTATTGTGAATACCATAAGACATTCAAATCAACTAATCTATCTTCATGCTGTGATGTGTACTGCGGTACTGGCGGGAGCCATCCCGCCTCGGCAGATTGGTGCCAACAGCCATTCCGTGTATAAGGAACTTTGTTTGTTTCATTAGGAAAGTTTGTATATTTATGTACATGCAGCCATCACAAATACTACACGCATACAGGAAAATTCAAACAATACGGGGTGAGGCACAGGAGGCAGGCAACGTAGTGAGGCACGGGAGGACGTGAAAGGTGATTACACTCAGGACGACAAAGTCAGACTCAGCTGATCGGCACGCCAGGCAGGCACGCAGCTGCACACCCCTGCGGTCGGCTTTGTTTTCACTCCCGCCATCCGACCTGCGTGTACATGTTCAGCCAGCCAACATGCTGATTTACTTATACCATCGCATACAAGCTAGAAAATATAAATGGCTGATGAGCAGTGCTGAATGAAGATAATGAATAGTGAATGTGTTCTTGTGTGAAAATGACTGTATATCGGACAACAGTTTTGGTGGTCTGCTTTTTTTATTTTTTCCTAGAAAGTTCTTTCCAAAATTAGAGTGCGTCTTCCAAGATGCAGCGTATTATAAGCTGTAAAATACTGTAAATCTTTTCAAGTGAGGAGTAACAAGATACCTCCCGAACTAAATTCCCCCCTCCTTTCTTTGTTCTCATGTTTTCTTTATAAGGACTGGCAGCTAACCGGGCTTTTTGTTACCTCTTTTTTTTTTTTGGCCCTTGTCCAGTCCTTTGTGATGTGAAAAAAAAAAGAAAAATGCAGAGAGGGAAGAAAACCAAGAGGGGGCAAATCTGCAATTGAAATTTGAGAGAAAGTCTGGCTCTATGGAAGGAAGAGGAGGCAATCAGTTTTTGTCTTTATCGTGGATCCACTATAAGTATTAGAAACATTCATTACAGTGGGGATTCTTGATAGTTTTATGAGTGTGGCATCTGAATGGTAGTTTACGGTCCACATAAGTCCCTGTCCCAGAAAGTATAATGCATGCATCATGTATGCAAGAATATGTGGGACAAGGGTGAGAAATATCAAGAAGGTGGCGATTGAGGTGATCCACGATCAGTCTGGCAGGAGAAGATGTGACATTCTTGATGGTGCAAAACCTGAAGAAGGACGTGATTAATTCAATCTGTTATCATATTTTGTGAAAATCTGTTTATAGGATGTGATACCAAACTACAAGACAATAAGGGCATTTGGGCCACTTTTTTTCTCCTGACCTCCCACTGACAACAAGAGACCCGC
>JACEEZ010005323.1:0-5000 GCA_016584305.1 Chionoecetes opilio | reverse complement strand
GACTGGGATCACATGGAGAGATGAAGTGTCCAGTGAAGAGGTGGCAAGAAAATGTGGATTGAAGGAGCTGAGTACAGTGCTGAGAGTAAGGCGATTGAGGTGGTTTGGGCACATGAAGAAGAGAGAAGGTGGTGAGGCATTGGGGAGCGCTGTTAGAGTGGAAGTTCCAGGTCGGCGTCCACCGGGCAGGCCAAGAAGACATGGAGGCAGTGTGTTGAAGAAGGTCTGGCAGCATTGGGCATTGAAGAAGTTGAGGCAAAGGATAGAGATAGTTGGAAGCGTATCATCGGTCATCTAACCTCATAAAAATTATGGGAAAAACTGACGTTAAACAGAAAGAAGTAGTGAAAACCTACCACATCACTTGAAGGAGGATTACTGGCCATCTTGCAGTAGTAGGGGTAATGTAAGTTAATGTTACTGTGGAGCTGCCGCTTGACAGCTATGCTGGTACTGAGCAGAATGTTAGGTGGTGACATCACAAAATGGCGCCAGTCGTTTTAGAGAGCACAAATGTTCATGTACTTAAATTGGGTGTATCATCAAAAATACTGTTTGCATTGAAAATTCATCTTCACTGCCCTACTATATGAAGCTTGAAGATTTCCAAACTATCATTACCTCAAGTAGAGTAAACAGGTCCATTGCTTCAGTCTCTCTTCTTTGTTTGGCATTTCAGAAGCCAAGCAGTACAAATGGTACATGCTCCCCCTTTACATTAGACACTAATCTAAATTTCCTGCCTGAAATAGAGGGTCTCAGGAGGCACCTTCTCTCACATTGTTGCCATGTTTCTTGAACTAGGAAGCTTAAAGCAGGTACTGTACTCTTCACTGTAGGAGTTTTGGACTTTCTGGACTTTTGCTTGGGCCTTTTCATGCATCCTTTTTCATCCTTGTGATCCTTAAAGAATCTCATAATGCCTTCATGTGCCCACAATGTGTCAGTCATGAGGTTCTAGCCTTCCTCATAAAGTTGTGTTCCAATACAGTTACCCTTAACACAAAATTGACGGAAACATTCTTTATGTTTTTGCCCTGGAACATCCCACTCAGAGTGCAACAACGCATCAGGATTTTGAGTCTTTCCTTTCACACACCTTATCAGGTGAGGAGCTATCTAGTCCCTGTACACCACCTTCATTTACTCCCAAGTTCTTGAAAAGAAATCTGTGAGAGAGACAGCTTCTGAGGAGTGTGTCTCAAGTGTCTGGCTGAAGAATTCTGCTCTCTTGAAGAAGCACCATAAGTCTAGCCAACAGGAACTGAATTGGTGGGCGGGGTTGTTGTCAGTGGAGGTCAGGAGAAAAAAAGTGGCCCAAATGGCCCTTATTGTCTTGTAGTTTGGTATCAACATCCTTATAAACAGATTTCCCAAAATATGATAACAGATGATTAATCACGTCTTCCGTCAGGTTGTTGGCACCATCAAGAATATGTCACATCTTCCTGCCAGACTGATAGTGATCACCTCACTCGCCACCCTTTTTGATATTTTCCCCCCTTGTCACATATTCTTGCATACATGATTCATGCATTATACTTTCTGGACAGGGACATTATGTGGACCTAAACTACCATTCAGGATGCACACACTCATAAAAACTATCAAGAATCCCCATCTGTAATGAATGTTTCTAATACTTATAGTGATCCACTGATAAAGACAAAAATCTGATTGCCTCCTCTTCTTCCATAGAGCCAGACTTTCTCTCAAAATTTCAATTGCAGATTTGCCCCCTCTTGGTTTCTTCCCCTCTCTGCATTTTTCTTTTTTTTTCACATCACAAAGGACTGGACAAGGGCCAAAAAAAAAAAAGAGGTAACAAAAAGCCCGGTTAGCTGCCAGTCCTTATAAAGAAAACATGAGAACAAAGAAAGGAGGGGGGAATTTAGTTCGGGAGGTATCTTGTTACTCCTCACTTGAAAAGATTTACAGTATTTTACAGCTTATAATACGCTGCATTTTGGGAAAAGACGCACTCTAATTTGGAAAGAACTTTCTAGGAAAAAATAAAAAAGCAGACCACCAAAACTGTTTTTCCGATATACAGTCATTTTCACACAAGAACACATTCACTATTCATTATCTTCATTCAGCACTGCTCATCAGCCATTTATATTTTCTAGCTTGTATGCGATGGTATAAGTAATCAGCATGTTGGTGGGGTGAAAAATGTACACGCAGGTGGATGGCGGGAGTGAAAACAAAGCCGACCGCCCCCGGTGTGCAGCTGCGTGCCTGCCTGGCGTGCCCATCAGCTGAGTCTGACTTTGTCGTTCCTGAGTGTAATCACCTTTCACGTCCTCCCGTGCCTCACTACGTTGCCTGCCTCCTGTGCCCCACCCCGTATTGTTTGAATTTTCCTGTATGCGTGTAGTATTTGTGATGGCTGCATGTACATAAATATACAAACTTTCTAATGAAACAAAAAAAGTTCCTTTAGCACGGAATGGCTGTTGGCACCAATCTGCCGAGGCGGGATGGCTCCCGCCAGTACCGCAGTACACATCACAGCATGAAGATAGATAGTTGATTTGAAGTCTTATGTATTCACAATACTTGTAACAGATAAGTAGAGGTTTTATCAATAAGAGGTTGAAGAAGGCTACAAGTAACCTTCAAAAACATTCGTTTGGAAGACGCACGAGTATTTTCGGGGGTTTTTTTTAGCAAAAAAAATTTCGTCCTATAACCCGTAAAATACGGAAGTCGTTTAGAAGGGGGGGAAAAAACAGAATAGGAAGATTTCTAGATTTTCTAGTAAAAGGGAAGTAAGAGAATGAAACTGATTAAAGGATACTGAAAATGATAAAATTTATACTGTTTAATCTTGATTGGGAAAAGATGGACAGAAAGGGATGAGAAGAGTAGAAAATTTGTGCAGCGAGGCCACAGGGGGGGGGGGGGGGCGCAGTTAGCAATTCAGAAGAGCAGGAGCTAAAAAAAAAAAAAAAAACAAAAAGCAGCATGGCAGCGGTGATTTAAAGATTTAAGACGTCATCAGGGGGGAGTTGATGAGATAATTTTAACTATGTAAAAACCCCGTTTTGGGGGAGTTGTATGAGTGGTCCCCGTCAAAAAGTGAGACTACTCCTACACCCGCGGTAAAGGGCCAATGAAAAGAGTAAGCAACTGGGGGGGAAAAAAGGACGCAGATGCCACAGGACACCTAATTTCTTAAAGCTGTTTTGGAAGAGATGAGAAGTGAGATTTTTAGTTTTGATTTTTTTTAAAGGATGTATAGAATGTTCATTTTTAGAAGAGGGAGCAGTTTAGTTCATTTAATAACAGGGGATAGTTGTCAAAAGGTTTTGTCGAGTAGATAGGTGAAGAAATTTGGGTTTTTGAGACATTTAACAAAACAAGGTTTGCTTTTCCCCCAAACAAAAAAAAATAGAAAATCATTATTTCCCGTTGAGTTGGACGTCTAAAGAAGACGTTGAAAAATGCAGGGTAAATCATCAGCTAGGAGTGGAAAAGGGCTACAAGTTAAACTTAGATCATTAAGAATAATGGAAAGAGTGGGGATAGGACAGAAACCCAAGGAACCCCCTATTTATAGACTTAGGAGAAGAACAATGACCATTCGTAGCGCAATAAAAAGGTTTTAAAGGAAATTAAGATGAAGGTACAGAGAGAAGGATAGAAACCGAATGAGGGTAGTTCGGAAATTAAAGTTTTTCAGAAGACAGAAAAGTTTTGACCAGGCAGGGTGCAAGCACAGAAGCACAGTTTTTGAGGACAATAGGAGGGGACTTCATCAGGATCGTAAGCCTTCCGAGGATCTAGGAAGAAAGCCCAAAAAGAAAATATCATTACGAAGGATCTTTAATAAACAGGCATAATATAGTCAGAGGATGGGGGGAGGAGGAACAAGCCCTTCATCAACCAGAGTGGAATTTTCCAAAAAGAGTTCAGCTTTAGAAATAGATGAGACAGCTGTGGAGCCATCTGGGTGAAGCATGGAGGGGAAAGATCAAGAAAACAAATTGTTAGAGATGTTATTAGCCCAGATGCCCGAAAGCCATGAGAGGAGTGTGATTCAGAAAGTTTTGACATTTTCTATGAATGAAGAAGTTTTTTGGGAAATTGAAGAAAAGGTTTGGCATGATTATGGGCAGAAATATAAAGGGTATGAGCTTCAGGAGCATTGGGTACAGTTCAACAGCACTTCCCTGTCCACAGCAGTGCATGTGTAAATGTTTGGAAAAGTAGTAGATTTTTGCATTCAGTTATTTTTTCTCTCTCAAGTGCTACCATCAAGTTTGGGGATAAACTGTTGTAAAGAAATAATAATAAAGTTCACATTTAAGCTATCAATTGCGCAGCACTACACACCAGGCTGAAGAAGAGAAAGACATAGCAAATATCTTTCAGAAATTAATGGAGCAAGGAAATACGGTTTTAAATCTACAAAAAAAGGTTAAATGGTAAGAATATATATTAATTC
This sequence comes from Chionoecetes opilio, assembly GCA_016584305.1. NCBI lineage: Eukaryota > Metazoa > Arthropoda > Malacostraca > Decapoda > Majidae > Chionoecetes > Chionoecetes opilio. The sequence continues at coordinate 547 of JACEEZ010005323.1, read as the reverse complement.
TTAACTAAGAATGGTGTCTACTGTACCTCTTACATACCTGCCTTCAATGTCACAGAAAATTGCAAGAAGGGAAAACTGCAATTCTGAAGTGGTGTATGCATAGATGCGGTAGTTGGTCTCAATGATTAGATTGCCTTGCTTCGGGACATCAATGGTACCCTACAAAGGAATAAACAATAAAAAAAAATTATCATCTGACCTTTGTAAGAGTGACATTCTAACATTTATGGAAAAACCCCTCTCTCTCTCTTTCATAATATTTTAAATATTTAAATTAAATAATACAATTAAAAATCTTTGGAGTCAAATTTCATCTTTACTTATAAGCCCTTTTTGATTTAGGGTTGTAGTACCTAGTCCATTGGGGGGCTCCCCAAGTCCCCCATCAGCCAATCTAAATTTATCGAGGTTTCATGAGTCTATTGAGCGAAGGTCCCCGCGCCTGCCAGGGACCCTCCCCATCGATAATTCCTGATTTTCCGTGGGTATTTGCCATATTTATACGGTAATGTCAGCATGCGGGTTTTGGTTCTTTAAGGAAGCATGT
>JACEEZ010005322.1:0-28014 GCA_016584305.1 Chionoecetes opilio | reverse complement strand
TTAGTTGATCGCCCTTTTTCGTCTAAGAGGCTCAGAACGTTCCACGACCCACACAAAAACCTCCGCGGGTTGCCCCCAGGAGTGATTCGACGGGCAGGCGCCGCTTCTGCACCGCCCCGGCCACCCCCATAGAAAAGTTGGCTAGGGGGCCCTACCACTTGATTTAGAGTGCGGATTCCCGAGGGCTTTGCCCCGCACTCGTCATAGGCAGACCCCTCCCCTGCGTCGGCTTGGAGGTGTCTGCATGGTCGGGCACCCCCGGCAAAACCGGGTCGGGGGCGCGATTACCGCGCCCCCGGCCTCTACCTCTCAGAGTGTTAGTGGCTAGATTTGGTTTTTACAGGGAGGGGTGGCAACCCCCCCCCCCCCCCCCCCCAACCAATCTATGTCAGGGATTGGCCTCACTGCTCTCCGTGGCCAGGGAAGCAGAACCCCTGTAGGGATTAACCCCAGGCTGCCCACATTCGTAATCTTCGTAAATATTTGTTCTATAATATTATCAAATAAAAAACAGTATAACACACTAAAGAAATGCCATTACGAGACTCTGAATGAAATATGATTCACTTCAACTCTTTGCCATTTAAAACTTTGCGAGTCAACTTTTATCAATAGAAGCGCAATTTTATTACCTTTCCAATCCTTTTCCATTCCAATTTCCATTACCTCTAATCCATTAGCTTCCATTGATGTATTTCGTTTTCTGATAAATGAATTACCACCATGCATAAATCAGCGTTAACTAAATAAATAAAATCATCAATCGGGTAATTTTCCCGATTGATGAGGTTATTTATTTAGTTAACGCTAATTTATACATGGTGGTAATTCATTTATCAGAAAACGAAATATATAAGTAAATAAATGCTAAAATAGGTAATATATGGTGCCTGGCGACATTAGTGCAGTGGCGAGTGACTGACGACTATAAAGTTATCTACAGTAGTATCCTTGTCTACTAACTAATTTGGTATATTCAGCTACTTTTCGTAATGTTATGGGTAACAACAGACGATTTTATACTCACGCGAGCTGATCTCCATATTCTCAATGAACATGGTAAAAAATCTTGTTTCTATTCTCTGCTACCCGTATGTCTAGCGCTTTACTGTCTGTCTACCCATCCATCCATCCCTCCATCTATCTATCTGTCTATCTATCAGTTTTTAATCCACTCTTCTTACTGTAACTCACCTTTCATATTGTCCTTCCATGGCTTACCGCCGCTTTTATATTAGATACAATGATTATATGTGGCCTATGTCTCCTTACTGCACGTCAAAATTGTGTGGTGGGGATTGTGGCTAATGTGGTGGAGGCTGTGGTTAATGTGATAGGGTGTGTGGTTAATGTGGTAGTGTGTGTGGTGGGGCCTGTGGTTAATGTGGTAGGGTGTGTGGTAGGGGTGGCCGGGTGTCTGTGTGGAGGGTTTATGGAACTGTCGTCGATGGGAATTCTCGCCGAAACACCAACCTAGAACTCTCGCCGACGTGGAAATGTTAACCTAACCTGGACATTGGTACCTAACTTTACCTAACTGATCAAGCTATTGCTGGTTTTTCCCTCCCTGAAATAAGAAAACGGATAAATACTGATTGAATGTAGCCTATATATTGTGTCCTGTAATATCAAGAATTGGAACACTCGACGACGGCGGCGAGAGTTCCGATCGGCGACAGTTCCAGGTACCGTGTGGAGAGGTATTTGAGGTGCGCCTATTGACTTCTGATTGACTCCTATACTCCTATGTTTGTTTGGGTACGGGATTTTCGTACACAAGTTAATTCGTACCCAGGTTTTGTTAGTTTTTTTGTACACTGATTTTGAGTTTTTTCGTACATACCTGGTGTCGAATCGTACCTCTAGTAATCAAGTTCAACTCTGAGCCGAGTGTACGAAACGTCTAGGGTTTTTTCATATAGACTACTAAACAATTTGTATGTGTACGAATCTACTGGTGTACGAAACACCTGTGTACGAACTGACTGCATCCGTTTGTTTTCACTGGTTATTTTTTTTTTAAGGAGTGGGTTATTCTGGTTTTTAAATGGTGGAAAGAGAGAGAGAGAGAGAGAGAGAGGAGAGAGAGAGAGAGAGAGAGAGAGAGGGGAGAGTGTGTGGGGCAGTGGTGGGCCTCTACCATCAACTACGGGTGGGCCTGGGTGGGCACGTGCCCACCCACGAAAAAGCCGGTGCCCGCCCAGGTGCCCACCCACTGGCCATGGCTGCCGTGTGGTGTGGGAACCGTGTTCCACTAGGTAGGACGGGAGGGAGCATGCATGGAGTATTAGAATAATTCTACTGACGACTTCCCTCGCCCTCAAATACAATAAATATTTTTTCCTCTGCTTGAAGAAGAAACATGCCTCTGAGTGATTAAATTCATATACTTTCTATTGATCACTTTTAACCCCAAACGAACAAAACTAAATTACACCAGTTACCCCTCCCAATTTTCTATAATGCCTTGTGTTGGGTACTTAAATTTGGGTTTACGTGTCTCCCTCTTGTACGTGTCTTATACGCGGTCTCGGGAACGACATAACAACACAAAGTAAGTGACCGATCATTGGTGGCCTTGAAACGGCTGCTACGGCAGCGACCACCCCGGCTCTCACGTGAGTCACGTCTCACCCAGCCCTGATTCGTATCATCTTTCACTTTCAGGTACTGAATGTTAAATATAACCAGAAATTTTCTAGTTTACATTTTCTAATAAGGTAGCTACTATTACAAGGGCGAGAATGTCTCGAAATGTGAGGGGAGTTATTTGAACGAGGTGGCACGCCGCAGTCACCGTGTCACTGCTGGCGTTTTTCAATGTTTTTTTTCATTTTTTACTTGTGTCACTCTCCGTGAAAGGGGTTTTGGATCACTGCTACACTCTTAAACCATCAGAAATGGATTCATCTTAACTTTCCGAACCAATTTTTTCTACTTTTTCTGGGGCCAAACGCCTATGGCGGTGTGAGAGGGAGATACACTGAGGGGAACAGCTGACCGACTCACGACGGGGACACACACCGCCACCCACAAGATAAGCTGGCACCCCGCGCGCCGCCATTCATCGTTTCAGCGTGTCTGTACCTGCTTCCTCGCCACTGTCAGCCCCTGGTGCTTCTCCAGACTCCCTCGAGTTAGTGACTGGTAAGAGACAGTGCACTGTTTTTGTGGTCTGTGTTAAGGAGAGAACAGTAAACATGAGAGAGCTGAGTGAGGTCAACTGTGGTGACGCGTTCCCCTTTTGTTCCTGCCCGCTGCCTACAGTGACCTTGAACTTGTAATTACTGGCTACGTGAGTATCGGCAGAAAAAGGACCCCTGTGTATGCCTAGGCCTTCCCTTGACTCGGGGGAAGGGCCTAGGACTTATACACACTCGGGGCCCTGAGTGTGTGTGAGTAGCCCCTACAATTCCAGCACTAGCCCGGTAATCTTGCTACGCGTCCCGTCCCTGTCTCCCGGGCCCCGGTGGGCCTCACCTCCCTGCCCATCTGATGTCCCCGAGACCAGCCAAAACAGGTGTTAGGAGCCCACCTGACGACAGTAGGGGCGGGGACGTGGGAGTAAGTTGTTGTTAGTTCATTCACACACTTCTCGCCATCCACATCTTTATCCAATACCCATACAAAATTTTATTTATTTTTCTCTATAAAATGGTTTTATAAAATATCTCTAAAAAAAAAAATGATCACGTTAATCATGCCTCACTACCATAGTCACTTTTCACAAAATTGTGAAAACGAAATGCCGACTGTACGAGATGTCGATACTTATTTGTTTTCTTTTTTTGGTCACAGACTGCCTGAAGTGCCTGAGATCTGACTGTTTTCACCTGTTTCCCCGACCTGCAAAATGACTTCCCAAAAAGCTTCCATCAAGGATTATTTCAAGTCGAACGTGGGGGATGAGATGGTGGAAGAAAGACTGCGAAAAAGTAGAAAAAATTGGTTCGGAAAGTTCAGATGAATCCATTTCTGATGGTGAAGAGTGTAGCAGTGATCCAACCACTTTCAGGAGATTGACACAAGTAAAAATGAAAAAAACATTAAACACACCAGCACAACCCAAAATCTGATAGAGGCGTGTTCAACAACAGCGGTACCTACTGATATATCGCTTCTCCCTCGTTGGGCCCAGCACACCTAAACTTGACAAATATCCTCAAACTTTATTTTGAAAGAAACACCGCTCTTTTCGCCAGGATTGGTATGAAGCATTTCCCTGGCTGGAATATTCTCAAAGTACAGATAGTATATATTGTTTTGCTTGTCGACATTTTGTATCACCTAGTGTAAATGTTGAAAAAACATTCACCACTGCAGGGTAGGGTACGCCGTATAACAAAAATTCTTTTTCTCAACTTTGGCATGCCAATTTCCTATGTAAAATGGAATTCTAAGACGATTTTATCTTATTCCATTTTTTCATTTGAGTAATTCTTACTATGCAAAATCGCACTTTTATATTGCACCCTTATCGAATAATGCTTAAATGAGTACGCAGTGTCCGGTTGGTCCTGTGTATTGCATCATGCACCAATATGAGTTCCAAATGACTAGCGTGGTAAGCTCTTTCTGATCAGTTGGTTCATCAGGCACTACATCACAGTGTCACAGCCTCTCCGTTGGCCTAGAACGTGTCCATCATGTCCTTCTTAGACCTGAAGCAGGGCATGGTCTCCCGGTGGTGGGCCCGAGCCCGGATGAACCCGTCTCTGGCCTGCTGCCCCACCACTGCTGCCGCAACCTCTGTCACCTGCTTCACGACTCTTTCGGTGCTCTGAGTGTGGATAGAGAACTCCGGAACCTCGTACGGCTTGACCACGATCTCCTGGATCTGATCCCCGGACAGTGAACAGGTGCATGCCGGCTCGTGCACCTGGCCAGGCTGCCAACTGATCAGTGTCTGCAAGCTGGTGACTGACAAGTCACTTGGGTTGTGATGCGAGGTCTTACACTGGTGTCCCCATACTCCTCGCCAGCCCTCAGCTTCAAAATCTGGGTCACGGCGAACCTGCGGTCGTCCTCACTCTGACTCGCCATCAGCGAGAGGAGGACACATTCTGAGTGTGCGAACCATGCTCCTGTCCGCACGTAGAAGGTCACAGCTGTTTGGACCATCTTGGGCTGCGACCTCATCACGCTGAGCTGCGTGAGGATGTGCTTGGGGCCGTCCTCTAGTCTGTGGTGAACCTTGATGTCGTAGTAAAGTTTGAAGTACACCTGCAGGCAGTACTTGACTAGGATTTCCAGGGTGTTCAGTTCTTTGCCAGTCAGTCCATGCTTTCTGGTCCACATGTACGCGAGCGACTGGGCTGTGCTGAGCCATCTGGAGTGGGACACCTTGCCACACTTGACCTCCTGCAGCTCGGACGGAAAAACGCCCCGCTTCACAGCCTGGACCAGCTGGTAGGAGACCTGCTGGTCAGTGGACATGTTGACCAGGATATACTCCGGTATCTCCGTGAGATCTTCACCGCCTGGCACTCCTCTGAACTCTGCGTTGTACTGTATCTCATTCACGCTGGACAGCAGACTGCACACTGGACCCGTGAAGCCAGTGTCAGATGAGGTAGGCCCGTCGATGCTGGTGATAAGGTGGCGCAGGGGCAACTCGTTTGTGTGCAACACGCATATACTCCAGGGCCCATACTTATAAAGATTTAGGATTCGTCTTAGACTCGCTCGAGTCTTAAATATGGCGGCCGGCGTCCTAAATCATTTCGAGCGCATCCTAAATCGCTAAGACTCGTCCTAATTTCGAGGTTTGGCTAGGACAGGGTGTGAGGTGTCCTAGCGAGCAGGGCGGCGGCTAAAACTCGTCCTAAGACGTAAACATGGAGTGCTCCACCCACTCCTGAGAACTTTTCGTGACAGGATAGATGTACTGGACGAACTTGTTGATACATAACTAATCAAGCGATACCGCTTGGACCGAGAAGGGATTATATATGTGACAGACTAGTGGGAGATGTAATATAAAGCAACACTGAAAAAATACGGCGATCAGTACATGACAAGTCACGAGTGTGTTATTATTCACTCTTTGAGGTAGTCATGTACGTACATTCCTCCTGCCTTGATATCATGTATCGTAATACAGATTGAAGTGCATCCTCACCAAACTGTTGATGAAGAATGGTATCATGTTGAGAATAAAAGCGATTTAGAGTAGGCTCACTATAAATAAAAAATTAAAAAATTGAATAAGTCGGGATTTATTAAGCCATGGAACAATATCCATATAACTCTATTCTCTTCCCACTTGCCGTGTTCTTGATAATTTTCTTATTTGTTCTTGATATCATCTGTTAATATACCAAACCCCACCTCTAACCTAACTTAACAGTTTTTGGTTGAAAGAACTAGATTCTAGGTAGTATATGTATCAGCATTATTATTCAATTGCGCCATGGGAAATTGGGTTTAAAAGACTCAGAATGAAGAAATCTACACTATGAAACAGGTTAGAATTGTTAGGCTCGAGGATGACCTAAACCAAACGGTAAATATTCCGCAGGAGTTGGCGGTGCCAACCACCCGAACAATCGTGCACCATCAAATTAGTTTTTTTTAACCTAAATAACTCAACATAACCTAATCCAAATCTACCCTAAGCTTAACATAACCTAAACCAAACCTTAACATAACCTAAATCTAACCTAACTTAAACTAAACGTAACCTAACTCAGCAATTTGGTAATAATGGACGATGACTTCGCGGTCGTTTTCAGAGTCACCGACTATTTTTTCCTGGTCTTCAATAGGTGCATTTTCTAATGGAGATAGTTTTATTTTGCGCAAACCCAAAGTTAAAATAAAAAAAAATCATCACCGGAATTTTATGGTACCGTTTCATTAAAAACACTGTATCTCCATCAGAAAAAGCACTTAAAACTTGGCCGGGAGAAATTAGTCAGGGTCTTATAGGTTTTAATGAAACCTAACCTAACCTTTTAGGTTTTAATGAAGCCAAAACTAACCTGGAAAATCTTAAAAACAAGGTCTCCACACTAAGCTGACACAAATGTTGGCTCTGCGTATTATACTTACTGTCTTTAAGACATCTGTTTATATTTTAATGAGTGCCGATCCTTACTTTGTCTACATGGCCGATATTAAATTTCAGCGATCCATAATGTTATATTATTTAGTTTTGGTTGCGGGTCCCGGAAGATGCCAGTAGAAGATGCTCGTAGCCGAAACGCCGTGTGACGAACGCGCATATTTTTGCCACCACTACGGGCATCTTTTGGTAGCAAAATACCAAAAGATGCCGGAAAAAGTGTCTGTGTGACACGCCTTTAGGTTAGGTTTAGGGCAGGTCAGGTTAGGTTAGGTTTAGGTAAGGTTAGGTTATGGTTAGGTTAGGTTAGTGCACAGCACAAGGGGCTCGAAGAGGGGTGCTAGGTTAGGTCGGTAGAGTTTGTCATCTTTAGAATAAAGGCTCAATCTCCTATCTTCTTCTTATGGCCAACAAGCTTGGGGACATGGTGGAAACCTGGGTTTTTGGGTGGGGGAGCACACACATAAGGGAAATATGGCCCCCCCCAAAAAAAATCCTTAAACTAGGGAAATTTTCCTAGTTCATGGACTTTATCGGGGAAATATTTCCCTTATATGTGTGCTCCCCCACAAAAGGAGCACACTCATAAGGGAAATATGGCTCCCCACAAAAAATCCCTAAACTAGGAAATTTCCCTAGTACATAGACTTAATCGGGGTAATATTTCCCCGATAAAGTTAATGAACTAGGGAATATCTCTAGTTTAGGGATTTTTGTGGGGGGCCATATTTCCCTTATGTGTGTGCTCCCCCACCCAAAAATCCCGGTTTCCCACCATGTCCCCAAGCTTGTTGGCTATAAAAAGAAGAAGATAGAGGGTGGAGCCTTTGTTCTTAAGATTTACCCCTAAACTTAACCACAAAGTATATCTAACCTAACATTATAGGTTTCATTAAAACCTATAAGACTCTGACAAATCTTTCCCGGCCAAGTTTTAGTGCTTTTTCTGAAGGAGATAGTGTTTTTAATGGAAATGGTACCATAATATTCGGTGATAATTTTTTTTTTTTTTTAAACTCTGGGTTTGCGCAAAATAAAACTATCTCCGGTAATAATGGGCGAGAGTTTCGCGGTCGTTTACAGAGACACCGACTATTTTTTCTTGGCCTACAATAGGTGCTTGCTCTAATGGAGATAGTTTTATTTTGCGCAAAAAAAAAAAAAAAAAAAAAAAAAATGAAAAAAAATGACTTAACCTAACCTTATAGGTTTTAATGAAACCTAACCTAACCTCAACCACAAAGTATACATTTTTTTATAATTTTTTTTTTATGGGTTTGCGCAAAATAAAACTTCATTAGAACAAGCACCTATTGTAGGCCAAGAAAAAATAGTCGGTGTCTCTGAAAACGACTGCAAAACTCTCGTCCATTATAACCCTATCTCCATTAGAAAAAGCACCTATTGTAGGCCAGGAAAAAATAGTCGGTGTCTTTGAAAACGACCGCGAAGTCCTCGTCCATTATAACCGGTAGTCCTTGACGTATCTCTCGCTATGGAAGGCGGCGCGGCGATCATGTGGTTGGCGATTGCCTGTCAGGCATCTGCCTTGCTCTTCGCCGATCATCTCGCATGGAAAATTCCCCTCGCAGGACATAGGACATTTTTCCTTGCTTTAAAAGAGCTGGCCAAGATGAAGTCTGTCCCCCCCCTTTTGAAAAATATTATTTTTCTCGTCGATAGAGCGAAGAACAATGTCAATGTTGTGTCTTTTGAACGAGAACGTTGCTTCTGGTACAATTATTCTTATAGATGAACTCATTCGTTGTAGTCTTCATCAATTATCTGAAATATAATCTTTTATTTTTCGATATTTTTTATACCTTTCTGATGAACTCTTATTAGTGAATTTCATGAAATCCAAATTGACTCGTCGCTAAATGTAGGTGGGGGGGGCGTTCAGCGCTTCGTCCTAAGCCGCCGTCTTCGGACGCTTTCTTAGACTTCCTCGATACCTTACGGACGCAGGGTTAGGACCAATCCTAGGCGAATCTAAATCCTTTTATAAGTATGGGCCCAGCAGAGCTACTTGCGTCCCAGCATCTTCTCCAAATGGGCGTGAGTACTACCTTTCCACCCCGTTGTTGGCCCTAGTTGATCACCTGCGTACAAATCAGTGAGTCGGTGGAGTCGTATGTTCACCAGCAGATCATAAGAGAGTCTGAGCACCTTGAACGCAGGCTTCTCAGGTGGCACCGGTCCTCTGGTACAAAGTGCCAGGTACCTTCCAGATGGCTCCTCCTTTTGGGTGCACTGTGACACATGCTCCTCCCTGATCATTTAAAGTAAGTTGATCAACTTTGGGTGCAGTTTCCCATAGCTGTCGGGCACCATCGCCCTGGTTCTTGTCCTTCCTCCCATCGTAACCAATCCACTATTTTGGTAGCCCTGGTGCTTCTCCTGGGTCCCCAAGGTCCCTGCCGATGCCATGGCATACTGCCTGTCCCCTCCTCAGCGTGTTTAGGATCGCAGACCAGGTACGCATGTCGATAGAGGTGACGTCAGCGATAAGGTCCGGGAGGAATCCAGAAGCCAAGGCACAGCAGCAGTGGGCGTACGTCGCAACGGATGCTTGCCAGCCGCAGGTTCCGACTGGCATTGTGTTTCTTTTTGCAGCTGGCCTGGCCAGTACTGCATCACAAGGGTTGCCCCCATGGACCCCAGCCTCTCCCTGAGCAGGCGGGAAGATGGTTAAAGGGCAAACAAGTTAGTGAACGGGGGGAAAACATCTACCATTATGGCAGCCGTCCTGTTGCTCTGCCTCTTTCCTCTGAGTGGCAGGGTGAATGACTCCTCCGTCCCCTCCTCAGAATCCTGGTGATCTTCAGCCTGGCCCAGAAATATCTGCTCCTGCATAGCTCTCGGGGTGACGGTCCTGACCTTTTCTCTTCGCTTCTGCTTCTTCAGCTTATCCTCCTCTTTCCACTGTGCTTTCTCTTGCTGCTTTACACTTATCTAATGCGTCGCATTTCTGTCTACCCCTTCATCATCATTGCACTCCTCCTCCCCAACTTTGATCCTCAGGTAGTACGCCACTCCAGGTCTAAAGTAAGAGAACTTTGCTGGCCAGGGGGGCAGTCACCTGCAAGTGTGCTCTCGCTTGGCACAGCCTGGGGGTTGGAGCAGTGGTCTTCCTGGTCCTTGCAGAGAAGATCGTGTGAGGGCAGTCCGTTTGTCAAACGCTGTCCATATTCTTCTCCACGAATTCTTTACTGCTTTAGCTGCTCGTCGCTCACCACTTTCACTAACCTTCTTCCAAAGATTTATCTATCCTTCTGGTCACGGACTGCGGTCAATAATAACAACCACTGGAGGTGCAAACTGGCGTTTTGAGTTCTTCCACTGGGCAAGCACCATGGGGGTCAGATCCTTCGCAATGTCTCTCACTGGGTACCCCCGCTTGTCAACACCCTCCCGGGATGCCCACTCTCTGAGTTCTTGGAGAAGGATTTCCCCTCTTCATCACCGCCGCGATTAACGTAGCACCTACCACCTCACTCTCACAAACTCTCGTCCAACCCACAACAAAGTGCGGCCAACTTGGATCAGAGCTCTGTCTAGTTGAGGGCTTCCGACCCACTTGGTTTACAAGGAAAGTGCATCCTGAAAAAGACGATCAAGAATTGATGATAGGTCAATGAGCCATTACTTTAGCGGGCTAAGTTATGTTTTGCATATAAATATAAAATTCGCATTTTTTGCATACCAGAAGTGCTCAAACCAAAAAGTTTAAAGCGACAAACCACCTTAAAATTCAATTTTACATAAGGAAACACCCTGCTCACAAATTGGAAATACATTTATATTTCGACTTTTCATTGGACCTACGGCTTCCCCTACTGCAGGGTTCAGAAGCTGGAAACATGCAGGTGGAAATACAGAGTCAATTGCGAAAGCATAATCATGCAGCCTACTATGGTGATGCAATGGTTTGCTTGGAGTGAATATACAAAACAATGAAGCTCAAACACTTCGGTGAGGCAGTTAATGGGAGATCATTAAGAAAAAATAATAAAAAGAAATCGCTACTACTACTTACTATCGCTAAGTCATTAGGGCAGGTTAATTTTGGTATTGTACCCATAAACTGGCTCAAAGAGGGCATAGAGAAGGAGAAGAAGTGACAATCCGGGCAATGTTTAGGCCAGATTTAGAGTTTAGTAGCTGCCCATGTCCAATTCGAAAGATCGGTTAGAGGATGGAACCAATTAAATGCTTAGGACACATCTCCAAGATACAAATGAATTTATTTCCTCCATTCTAGCTGAGATGATAGGACGAAAATGGTGAATGAGTAAAGGAAGCTAAATTTTTTCTCCATTCTAGTTCTGAAAAAAGGATGTATCAGAGACAGAACGTATCAATCATATTCCAGGTATTATTACAACGCTAATGTGTAACTAAAGTTTCTTGACTTTAAAGTTGCTTTTAAGCTAGATGCAAAAGCACTTACGATGAAAATACTTGGTGTTCTGCAAAAGTTCATGGGAATTGTTTCAAGGCCAATTTATTGGGTCAAGGCTTAATGAAATGGTGGCGTCAGTGAGGAGTGGCAGACACACAAGTGGCCAACGCCTAAAGCAAGAGCACCATTTCTTTCTAATGTACAACTGTCATAGCCCTCGCTAAAACCCTTGTTCTTATAGAATGTTGTCAATCTCTTTACCAGTGCTGCACAGTTCTTCTCATTATTGGAAACTGTATGTATTCATCAGTGTATCTTATGTCCATGCAAAATGGTTGGAATGTGCAAAGACACTTTATCCCAATGAGCAAACGATAGAGCTAAAACGACTTTCAATACCAGAGGCTTGCAGTATGATACTTGCAAGTAATGAAAGAGACTGAATGCCGTTCTGCGTGTTTCTAGAAGGTTTAGCAAATTTTGCAATGCTGATAGAGCTATTGATGCAAGAGCTTTTAGGTCAATAATGCTGGTTCGCTATGAATCTAGCCATTATGACACATATTCTTGGTAGGATAAATCAGTTATCAATTGCTACAATCAGCCAATCTTGACATGGTAAAAGCTGTAGAATTAAATTGAAACTGTACGAGCCCACCTTGAAGAAATGCGGTCAGACCCAGCCTCTTTTTGATGCTTTGTGGGATGAGTTTGAGAGAAACTGCAGCTCATGGTTTTGATACTTCAGAGTTAGAATGTGTAGATCACCAGGAAACGAAACTGTCAACAAAATTGCAGATTTTGTTGTTTACTGATTATATTGGAAAAACAGTCATGGAGCACCCACTTCTGATTTCAGTTAAGGATTTCACACGAATTAACTTCTTCTATCCATTTCTAGATCTATGTTAACGAAATGACAAGGCGCTTTCATCATGAAGCTTGAACTATGAAAGCACTTACGGCAACGAATCCACAAAGTACTGAGTTCTTATCTGTTGAGAACATGTCCCCTGGAATTATTCATGCATTTTCGTGCTAATGAGGAAGATCTTACCATGGCTTGCACTCTGCAAACGTGCATGTTAGAACAGCGCTATCAGGATGTAATGACAGTGAAAAGCCCAATCACTGTTAGATTTAGTGAGAATTCTTGGTCCATATGAAGAGGCATTTCCTGAGTTCAAGACTGTCAAATTTCTGTAGTATTACCTGTGCACAGCTTCAGGCAGAGAGAAGCTTCTCTGCTCTGAAAATGAAATCAAAACTACCTGAGAAATACAATGGGCAATTTGAGAGATTATTTAATCTTGCTGTGTTGTCATTGAAAGCAGGCGAGTTAAAAGCTTGATTTTGTAAGAATTGTTTATAGTTTGGCTGAAACCACAAGAACAGAAGATTCGGCTTAAGTGAGTATTTCTCACTTTCCTCAGTGAATTTTTTTGTTTTATTTACCTGCTGCTTTTAACTTCTGCATTTTTCTTTATTTTCAGTATCAATTATGTTCTTTCTATTTTGTAAGTGGTAATATATGGCATTTCATTTTTTTGTCATGTACTGCTTTATTCGTTCTCACATCAGCAACTGGATATACCCTACAGTACGCAACACACACTCCTAGAATAAAATCAATACCTTCCATAGTCCATACGACATCAATAAACTCTTGTAATTGGTCAAATCAAAATAGGCAAGGTGGGGGGGGGGGTGGGGTCTTGGCACTGTAGTGCAAGAAGTCCACCACGTCCCCATCAACTCCCCCAGCTGTATGGTCTTGTTCGGCTCATTCTAGTGCCCACCCATAGTCAGCTGTGCCCACCCAGGTGCCCACCCAATCATAAATACCTAGCTACCGCCACTGTGTGTGTGTGTGTCATTCATTCACCCACGGTTCTGTGGTCCACAGCAGGTGAACTCGCGATCGCCAGTTTTCACCCTCCCAAATAATCTTTAACCCTCCCCAGTGCGAGCTTGGAGCTGATTTATTACCGATCTGTGGGCAATGCTGGACCTCACACACACACACCCCCATCCTCGTTGCTCAGGGGACAGTAACCCGCCCGCATGTGTAATGAAAAATCCCCGGAAGCGAGTGAGGATCGAAACGCCCGACCACACAATTGCCAGACTAGAAGCTCTAAACGATAGATGATGCAGGCGGTGTGTGTGTGGGTGTGTGTGTTGTGGTGTTATTCACCATGGTCTTAACCAGCACTGACTCGTGATCGCCAGCCATCACCCTCCCCGAGGCTTTAAACCCCTTCACACCCATCTTTTCCTTGGCTATACAAAATTATATGTTGTCGACTATTAAATTACGAAAGTAAACTGAATATACCAAATTAGGTTAGTGGACAAGGAATACCTACCCAGGCCCGATAGTCTAGAAATATTGCTTTATTTACTAAAAAGAAAAACTCTAATGGTAGCAAAATTACCAATGGAAATTACGGCTGGGTCTCAAGGGGGTCAAGCTTACAAGGAATTTTATAAGAAATGAAAAAAAAAAAAAAAAAAAACTTACAATGAAATACAGGGTTCGTTTCAAGAATGACATCTCGGCAAGTTAAATAGTTGCTTGAGGATTATATAGGTCTGCTAAATGGTCTGGTCTTCTCGAAAGCTACTCAACAACGTCACCATTTATATTATTATTGTATATTTACGGATTTTTAAAAGTAGGCTCGATTTCATGATGGGGATTAACACGGTGTAGGTAGTATAAGTAACATAACTACCACGTGTAGTCTCCCATCCTCTTGTAGCTTCCTTATTTTTCTTTATGTTCGTAACCCCCTCACGCCCAAACGTATTTTCCATTTGTGAATTTGGGACCCTTAGACGATTTTTAGTGGAATCTAAGGATATTTTAGGATATTACTGTTTATATCCTTGTCCACTAAATAATTTGTATAGTTGACTTTTCGAATTTTATGGCTCGACAAACAACGATTTCATATAGCAAAGGAAAGATCTGGTTGTGAAGGGACATAATTTACCTTTATTCAATCTGACTACATGATATGGAAGGCATTATTTGTCTGAAACGCAAAGGTAGTGCAGGCGACACACTTCTTTCATGGGTGTGCAAGGATAAAGACAGTGATTCATTTATTGTGACGAATTTTGCTGTAAACATTCTTCACGGCACAAGACGAAAGGTGCAATGGGGGAATTTTTCTGATTTTTCGATATTTTCAAAATTATAGAACAATTTAGGGACGATCCCCTAAACGCAGTTGTGATCCTTTCCCTGCTGCTGTCCCAATGATGAAGAGACAGAGTAAGGTTTTATGCGATATACATATATTTGACCTGGCAAAAATAGGAGGGTAACTTATTCGTGGACATACTGTTTTTTAAGGCAATCAGCAGAGAAAACCTTTAAACCCTGGATACATTTATTGAAAGTCACACCTACACTGTGCCAACCCAACAACTGCTGGGGCCATTAACTCCCTCACAGAACACAAGGGCAACGGCTGCCACCACACATGTAGCACACTGCTCACCACCACCCATTCAAAGGAACACACTCCCACAGGCACGGGTACAAACCCACACTTGTCCACAACAACACACCACCTCAAAAGTGGATCTTCAACGTGCCTGGCAAGATCACTTTTGTCTTGAACACTTGCTACTACAATATCACACTTGGACCTCCCGCAAGCCGTTGTCTAAAGGTGTGGTTTGTTGAGTTTTCAGAAATGTTAGAAAACAGTTTCCCACACTCACGGCTATTCATGATTCTTAACACCACTGTGTATCATGGTGGGTTTGGTGGGGAACTTTGTGAGTAAATCTTGTTCCCTCACACCTAAACATTCTAATTTTTAACACCACTGTGTATCAAGGTGTGTTTTGGTGAGGGAATCTGCCAGCGAAATATTTTCCCACACTCTAAAACCATGATAATTCTTAACACCCACTGTGTGTCAGGCTGTGCGTGGTGAGGTGAAACTTTCTGTAAACCTTTTCCCAAACTCCAGACATTCAAATCTTTTACACCACTGTGTGTCCGAGTTTTTTTGGTGAGGCTACTCTTTTCAAGTAAAAATCTTTTCCCACACACTAAACATCATATTCCTTAACACCACTGTGTGTCAGTGGTGTGTGGTGAGGTGACGCTTGTGAGTACATTTTTCTCCCACACTCTAAAACATTCATAATTCTTAACACCACTGTGTATCATGGTGTGTTTTGGTGAGGTTACTCTTTTCAGTAAATCTTTTCCCACACTCTAAACATTCATAATTCTTAACACCACTGTCTGTCAGGTATGTGTGTGAGGTTCTCTTTTGAGTAAATCTTTTCCCACACACTAAACATTCATATTCTTACACCACTGTGTGTCAAGAATGTCTCCTCAAGCTTACTCTTGCGTTTTGATGTCTTGTACACGCACACTGCTGGTCATTCAGCTCACTGTTGCCTTGTGGCCTGAGCTTGCCTGCCTCCGGTGATTCTTGCATCACACCTGTGCCTCCCCACCCCTGAGCAGACTGATCCTTCTGCTCCCTGCCCTCATGCTGCTGCCCGGCCCCACAGCCTCCACACAGCAACCACTCCCACCAGCAGCTGCGATGACCGGTCCTGCGGGAACCCTCGTGGATGCCTGAGGGATCCGGCTCAGTTCGCCGGGCGGAGCAAGCCGGCGTGGATGGTGGACCTCAGCACCTGCACAGTGGTGACAGTCAGACCAGAGAGCCACGCGCTGACCTGACACTAGCTTCCTGCCTGGGGGCCCACAGCTACTTTCCTGCTCCTCACCCGTGTTGTGTTTGTTGTGGACGTCAGCAGGACCAAGGTTGTGGACGTTGATGGCGTGGTGGTGGGCGTGGAACACTGTAGCAGCAAGTGTTGGAGAGGGCAGGATCCTGCACCAGGGCAGGACACAGACTGCAGGCGGTGCGCCAATGGATGGAACCACCCCAGGCAAAGCTGTGTACTAAAGAAAAGACGGGATTATTCCTATCCATCATAATTCAAGAGATAACAATAAGTGGGCCAGAAAGATGCCAGATACCCCGATTCTTTGTTTAGAGCCGCCATCTATTGAGTTGAACGAAAAACTACCTCAGTGTTTCCAATATTGCTAGCCTTTTTTTTTATTTTCGATTATTTTCAGGGAAAATATTAGATTATTAAGTGAAATTTGGTGTCATATATGTATGCACATTTGCACACAGTACAACGTATTGTAGTGTCCGTGGGTCAGGGAAGCGGTGTAGCGGTAATATTTCGGTGGAGGAGCAGGAGCATACACCACCCCACCACAGTAAGCTCCAAGATTGACCGTGCAGTTCCTGCCAGATCAGGGGGGGGGGGAGCTGCAAATTTCCCTATATTCACCATCAAACATCTCCTGTTTAGCCCTGTATTTCCCTGTCGCCTTTATATCAGTTTTTCCGTCAAAATTGGCACAATTTGGCAATGGAAATACAGAGGGCATATACCCCTTCGTATCAGCCAACTAAAAAATTTGGGGCACTTTTTCCATTTTATCATTGTATCAGTTGAGTTGTACGCCTGGCGTTTACGCTTGTATGGAGGCAGTGGCGCAACAGGGGGCTCTCCGAAATTTCCTTCCTTATAAGAAATCAGAATAACATAAGTCCGTTAAAAAAAAAGTATTACAGGTTCTAACCTAGCGGATATGACTCGCGTCACCTGACCGTGTACACCTATACCTTGATTTGTCACGTATTTTGCTTCACTAACTGTCTTGAACAAGGCAGCTAACACCAGCACCAACAACTATTGTTCAGCAGCAGAAATAATGAAATCAGGCCTGAAAAGGCCATCGCCGATGGCGGAAAAATTTTACACATCCAGCGCTAGCGATAAATCTTGCGGAATTTACTGTGTAGCCTACTGGGTGGCGAATACAAATTTCTGCCCCCCTCACCGAACAATATTCCTAGGTGCACCTTCTGGGCTGGAGGAGTAGAACCATGACTAGCTTACAGGTACACATCATAACAACAGTAACAGAAATCCTTCATAGACTTCCAAACGTCAATCAGTACGGAAGCTTTACCGTAACTGAGATAGGAAAACCTCAAGAACACGTACTGTAACCGACACTGTGCGAAACCGACGAGAACGATACGGCTATTTCGAGACTTAAAGCGAATCTCTCTCTCTCTCTCTCTCTCTCTGTCTCGTCAATCTCTCTCTCTCTCCAAGTCTCTCTCTCTCTCGTCTCTCTCTCTCTCTCTTGTAATTTAGAGATATATACACAAAAAGTTTATATATTCCTCCGATCTTTTCAAATTTCCCTATATTTTGGTATATTTTAAATTTTCTTCCCTTTTCCCTGTAGTGACCTGAATTTTCCCTTAAACAGGGAAAGCTCCCTGCATCTGGCAGCACTGAGTGGACGACTGACGACGGACGCCGAGTTGTTCAAAGATGTAAAATTATAAACAACCACGCGAGAATGATGATAGCACAGGATGTACTGACTACTGAGTTTTGCAACGGCACCACCGAAGTGTTTAATTACGGAATTATTTAATTTCTGCGCACCATATAGTTCCTTGTGGAGTCTATTTTGACATATCTGAAAAAAGAGCCACTGATTTTTGTTGTTCCTATTTGTTTTTACTATATTAAAAATTCCCATGACGTTTTGGTTTCCTTTACATGTGTTGTAAACAACAAACGACTTCATCGTATAATGTTGATTTCCAGGCATGTAAGTAAACAGTTTCCTTAAATCTACATATCTGCATTGTACAATTCACACTTTCGTGTCTTTAGAATAGTCATAGCTCAATTGACGCTAACGCCCTCATCTAGTGGACTGAAAGAACTAAAGAGTAACCAGTTAGCCTTTGCTACCCTTATTTTTAAGCTTTCCAGTCTTTCTTAGTATAAATCTCCGTCCTTTGTCCCAGGACCTAGGGATTGCACCGGGGGGGAGGGGGGGGGGTGCCCGGTATACCCGAAATACCGGTATTTTTAGCACCGGTTTCTACCGGTATTACCGGTATTTTTATTTTCCGGTAATACCGGTATCGGTATTAGTATTGCATCGGTATACCCGTATCGGTATATTATTTTGGTCTGTATTGGATTTCGGTATTATATTTTTTTTCTCTATTTTTTTTCTCGAAACAGACTTCCTGACTAGTAACCAAGACCAAGAACTTACTAGTGACTACTCCGACTGCCGAGACAACGTATGTAGCTTAAACGCTCATTGGCTCAGAGCATCAGACTTCTGAGGCGCGTGTTATCAATTGCCGATTGCGCCATCTGCCAATGGCCGCTCTGTGAAAACCTCCCTCCCTCCCTCTACCCTGAGGGCAGACACATCACAGAAAACGATCATTACATATCACACAGGCGTCCACTATACAAATCTAGCCAAGATCAAATTTCATTATAGTTATTTATAGTATTAGTAGTATTTAGTCTTATCTACTATTATTATGTTAATAATGCATCATCATTTCATTATTGTTATTATTATTATCATCCAATTATTATTATTATTTTATATTAATATGATTATTTTTCAAGGATACGTTTTGTGTGACTTGACTGATGTGTATTGTGGTTGTGGTGTGGTGGTGTGTGGTGTGTGTTAGGGATGTGCAGCCGTATCCGTACACCGAAATACCGGTATTTTAGCACCGGTTACTACCGGTATTACCAAAAAAACCGGTTGTTTTATTTTTCGTATACCGTATTGGTATTAGTATTGCATCGGTATAACCGGTAACGTTATATTTGTAATAGGTTTTTTTAGTCTGAATAAGATAGAAATAAGTTAGGCTAGATTGATTATTTCGACGAGAGAGAGAACGAGAAATGTACGCCAGAATCTGTAAAACACCGATTATTCTTCCCAGCTTGTCAAAACAAAGATTAAAGGTCTAGATAACTGCCAAGTGTAAATTCAGCCTTTCCTTGCCTTTCATGATGGCCTGAAGAGAAGGGAGACAGTCGTATTTCTTGTCTAGAGTAGGGGTTTCCTACAAAACGTGACGCGACGTGACGTCTGTTCTAAGGTTGTTGTGAAAAGATCCTCCACTTTTAGGGTAGATAACTTTTGGTCCCCCAATAGTCCCCACACGCGACCCTTTGGCAAAGACAACATTACGAGTGAACGCGGAGACAGTGAGAGGTTGAACAGTCTAGACACGCGAGTGCACCAGAGTGATATAGAAGAGTTCCGAATACTACAATGACTGAAGTTACAGTTGTAATCCTTTATTAAAAACAGAACGATAACCGACTGAATTTTTCACAACCCATGCAAGACCAATGTGCATGACATCGGTGCGTAGAAACCCCGCACTTAACAGTGTGACATCGAAAAGGATCTGAACCCACGTATATACTCCGAGAGACGGAAAACAGAAGAACACAGAGAGAAGACGCAAGAAAAAGCCAGACGCAGAAAGCCGCCACTTCCACTCTGTGTTCGCCCCAAACCTCCTCTCTGTGAGCCTGGTGACTGATATTCCACCACCTCCAGCCCAGACGCCAGCCAGCGTCAACACCAGCCCGCCCCCTACCAACGCCGCCAGCTATAGGCTACACGACACCCCGCCGCCACGCCTACACACACTCGCACACGTTCGCATTCCTCCAGGTCCCTCACTCGCCCTCCTTTCCACGCCTTAAAGAAAGAAACCAGCACGCATAGAAGAAAGAAGAAACAAGAACGCCAAGCGGAAAGAAGAAAGAAGGAAACGAGTAACACAAGAAGAGAATAAAGAAAAAGTTCGTCCCGACATCCCCGCCACCATCAGCAGTACCACCGCTGCCCTGTGCGAGCCCCAACCTCCCGGCCAGCGTCACACACAGTCGACACCTGCTTGTCAACAACACACTCGGGAGGCAGTCAGCCTCACCCCACTTTAAAAAAACCCAAAAACCCCCAAGACGGTTGGACTCCATTCACCTCATACACTGTCTGTTAAGTAATAATAGCTTCTTTTAAGCCAGTGTTTATCTATATATTGATTTTGTAGAACTACTTCCCCTCCCTGAACGGAAGATCCTGAATACGAAGAAAGGTGTTTGTGTTTTGTGTGTATGTTGTAGTGTCCACGCCGCTGCCGTCATCCCAGACCACAAAGGTTTAGATATTACCCCGTCCGCCTCTCTCTCCTCGTCATCAGTCCAGCCACTATGAAGTCCTGTATATTCTGTAAATGTCACCGGCCTCAAGAGTTTTCGAAAAAGACAGCTAAGAAAGAGTCCATAGTCACTAGATCTATCGTAGTCTACATTCAAGACAATACAAATACAATTAATTATGGGTGATTAAGAACAAGAAAGGATTGTTAGACATGAGATTATTACCTCCGCCGCAGGGTACCTAAAGTTTTCATGGCTGGCGACACGATTGAAATAAATCAGATTCTTGCTTATATTGACACCCTGATTGCAAATAGAAACTTTACCTCAGAAAGATTGAAAGATTGAAGTGCTTAAACAACTGTAGGACGCCGAAAACGGCAGGGCAAGGCATGTTATCTGTTACAGACATTAGAAGACCTAGAACTATTACGACGCTTATGTTCGGTTTTCAGGACGCACTTCTCGAAGAAAGTGACTAAGACCCCCTCCGGGTTATGTTTAAAATGCTATCGCTTAACGTCCATCCTCACAACTAGTTACAGAGTAGATTGCCAAGCATTGATCTGTGGGGAAATCATTATTGAGAATCTGCTCAGAGCCTCCGAGTGTAACACTGCCACTGGACGGCGACGCACATGTCAGTAAGCACTAGTATCTAAATTAATTTCATGTCTCAAAAATGTTAAGTGATTGTGATGAATGTTCCAAGCGAAGGCTGTACAAGGATTTGAAGGAAAACAGTCCCTAGGAGAAATTGATTGCATGCTAAGAGGATATGCCCGAGACAAATCCTCGCACGACTCGTATGTGTGCCGGATACGATCAACTACGCACGGCCACCCCGCCACAGGCTGTAATTCGGAACACATTACAGTAGGTCCTTATCCGTATTGGAGGCCCACAGAAACAGCCTCGCAGCGCCTCATGCAACGCCTCCTCAAGTTGAATGTTATCATCAGTGTGTCGACCGGGTCACGTCCGCGATGGCTTTGTTACAATTCAACATCTTGCGGTAATTGTCATATACCGGACACACCGAAATAAATTGCTACCTGGAGACCTTCGTGTAGCTACCACAAATATAATATTACACAAAAACATAGATTGGCGCGCGCGGCGAGCTAACAATCTTCGATCTCAAAATTTCGTACAGGATCCCCTTCGTATGTAAACCAAGGAAGGGAACAACTAACTCTTCAAATAAGTCAAAAAGAACCGACAAACTGAAGACTTAGAAAATGTAGAAAGAGAAATACAACTGATATCCCGATAACACAAGCACAGACGGAAGGCCATTGATTGAAAAGGCAAAGTTTACCAAACGCCTACCAGATTTTCCTAGACACAGGATCCATGGTGAACATAATAAGTCTTGACATCTTAAATAAAGTAAGACCGCGGTGTTTAAGTTTATTGAGGCCAGTGCCATACACACTGCAAGGCGTGACAGCCGAAAAAATTACGTACAGGTTGGAAAAACTCAAGTCACTGTTACATTAGGAGATTATTTTGATTGCATATAACCGCGGATGGTGGTAGACAACCATTTTTTCCTGAATTGTTAATATGATTGCTACAATGCGCGAGCAAGAGATCACAGTATCTCCACCAGACCGTGGTGTTCACTGTTCATACAAATTCATTCAATCCCTTTTCTTAATCCAGACCCGTTTATAGGCGTGCTAAATAGCTATACTAATTGTGCTATTAAAAACACCCAATAGCGGTGGTAGAGCATCAAAGGCTACTGAGGAGCCCAAGAGAAAGGAAAAATTTACTTCTCAGGTCCCTGAAACTCCTGCACCGAAACAGAATGATTTATTGGAGTCACACAAACAGACAAGCAAAAAGCTAAATACTCCAGGCCAATGAAAAGTATCACAAGTTTAGTAATGCACTGAGACATATCAAAGGAACAAGTTACAGACCCCTGATGAAGCCCGTGAGAATTATTTCAGGACCTGTATAGAGTCGACGCTATGCAATGTCAAAATTAACAAGGTTACACTGGGAAAGTTAAAAGGATTAAAGCAGGATACAGAAGTATTTTACAATTCCAGAAATCCATCAGAGTAAAAGGAAACGCAACTTGATTCCGCTGTTTATAAATCAAGAGAATGGGAAATTAGGAGTTTTAGTATGAGTACAACTGAATAAGAACATCACTTTAACCAGGAACCCGATAGGATCTTCCAAGTCTGTAAACACCCAATTAAAATAGTAAATGTAAAACCAGAACGTCAGGAATGCACAGACCCATTCATCTGCTCAGATCAGACAGATGTAGAGGTAGGGAGAGATCTCCTCAACCACCTAAACCTACCATCCGAACTGATTTGAGAGCACGAACCTCTTATCACCTGTTAACGAAACACGAACACGCAATAGCCTTTACCATGGGACGCTTTGGGAAGACTTGACGTGTTTGAAACATCAAATAAAATTAAAATCAGGTTACAACAGCCGATTTATATCCAGCATATAGATTGCCGCTTCAAAGCTCGCCACAGTAAATCAATTGGATCAGTGAAATGCTCACACAAGAGTGATTGACCTAGCGATATGATGGAACTTTCTCTTAATCCTAGTAACCAAAGTCGACGGCCTCAGTACGCCCATCATCGACTACAGGGAGGTAAACAAAACGCACTATCCCAGATCGGTCTACCATTACAGTAATCTCTGACATTCTTCGCACTCTAGGGAACAGAAAATAAACTATTCAGCACATAGACATAAAGTCAGCCTTCTGGCAGATAGAAATGCCAGATGAATCTAAAGACATGACAGCTTTTCCACAACCGACTGGACACTACAGATTTAAACGCATGCATTTGGATTATCAACAGTCCATTAAAGTACATGAGACTGATGAACACAGTATTGCAAGGCTAAATAGGAAAACACAGGCAATGTTATTCCTAGACGACATACTCATAGTATCGCAGACAGCAAGAGGAAATATTTTAGAAACGAGATTTGGTTTTCTCTAGGCTAGTCACAGCCGTATTGAAATGAAAATAGAGAACTGTACTTTCCTACAAGCCAAAGTTATTTACCTAGGACACCAAATAGATCAACGACTGGTAAGAAAGTACAGTCAAAACTCGACGCCGTAAGAAATTTCCCAGTGCCAACCACAGTATGAGAAGTAGAGTTTCCCTTTCTTAACAGGTTACTATAGGAATCTTTATAAAGGGTAACGCCGATATATCCAACCCCTAAACAACACTATTGAAAAAGAATCAGACTTTTACTTGGGGACACGCTCAAGAGCAGCATTTGAAACGCTCAAATCAAAACTAACCAATTCATAACCAGTACCTGAATCTTCCCATATTTACAACGAAAAATTTATCCTAGGCACCGACGCCTCAGATATAGGACTAGGAGGAATGTTTAATGCAGGAAAGAAAGGAACGTTCCAACCGATAGCTTATGCATCTCGACTATGCACAACCGTCAGAAAGGATTACGCATCACAGAACGTGAGACTTAGCATTATATACTGTCTAGAAAATTTAGAGAACACAATGCTAGGTTACAAGATAAAGTGTGGACTGTCACACAGCAATACAGAACCTGTTTTTAAGCCTAAAAAACCGCTCAGAGGCAGACTCGCCAGATTGTTCCCAGACGTACAGAATGACGAATTCAGTTTTTGATACATACCAGGAAGAAAACGTAGCCCGCAACCAGCCCTCTCGAGGAACATTAGGCCCAGAACCAGAGGTTGCCTCAATATGTAGTATTGATAATTATCACACTAATACAGACTATCAGCACAGAACTGGAAAAGGATGCCATGTGGAGGCTACAGTATGTAACCAAGGAAGATAGAGGACAAGGAAGGGGATTCCTGTAGTAAAGTTTCGAAACGCGATTGTCACGCCCATCTACCGTGGGATAGTGGTAAAGACAGAGCATGGGAACATTAGAGAACGTAGGATCGATGGGTGACTCCAAATGCTCATAATTCCCTGCCACTGTCTTCTATATCATTATATATATATCCTATCCAAAATGTATTTTCTTGAAGGTATAGCTATAACCTTCAAAGAAATATAAATATTTTGGATGAGTATCTTGAAAAGGAAATAAATTATATAAAGCAAAATATGGTAGCCAAATTTTATTCAAATTTCTATGTACTTTTAGTTTACAAATCAGTAGAACTGCTTAATACTTTGATTAGTCACCACAAAAAGCAGAACAATAAGATCATTACTCTTTTACCTGAGCTACATGACAACAGGCAACACCTGCCTATTAGACATTACAATGCGTTGCAGGAGATAAACACAAGCAGTTAGTGCATTATCCAAGAGATCACAAAACATCGAACTAATATCATGGCATTAAATGGCAGCAGTAAAAGGACACTGTGATGCATAGCACGAGAAAACACATGCAGTTTGTTGGCAAAACATGCTGCACCACATGACGAAAACACATCAAGTAGAGTTTTATGTTCGAAACCTTGACAAATGGTGTG
Source organism: Chionoecetes opilio (assembly GCA_016584305.1). NCBI lineage: Eukaryota > Metazoa > Arthropoda > Malacostraca > Decapoda > Majidae > Chionoecetes > Chionoecetes opilio. The sequence goes on along the minus strand of JACEEZ010005322.1, from coordinate 2,943 downwards.
GCAACGTTATGCTATACATCATACATGTGAGAACAAAAAGCAACAAAGCAAAGCTTTTAGCATACATTACAATGGGCAAAACAGGCAACAAAAGGTATGTAGGACATATAACCAATACAAATATCGCAGATTTTAGAATGTAGTGGTCAAAATGGCCATCTACACTTTGTTACCATTATGTAGTGCCCACCTTGGGCTTGTACTCTTACAGTCCCTAGTTACTCCGGCTGCCACCAACCCACATTAAGTGGGAAAAAATAATATGCATGACAAAAAATAAAAGATTTAAAGAAAATATGTAAGACTGGTTGGAAACTGAATGACAACGCGTTAATTATATTTCTAATTTATAATATCTTTAACTCTTTCACATGTCTCACGTTGTGTAATTATTATACATTCACATTTTACTCTAATATTAAGTCTTCCTTCCCTCCCAACGATACTCACGCGAAATGCTCAAGGTCCCGTTATCCTAATATATTTACTATCTTTGGTAACTTCGGTTGCACCGGGTCCACCACATTAACGATACGCACTGTAATGCTCAAGTCGTCATCCTAATCTAGTTTACTAACTCTGGTAAACTTCGTTGCACTGTCAACCAACATTACGATACGCACTCTGTAATGCTCAAGTCGTCATCCTAATCTAGTTTATCTATCTCTGGTAACTCAGTCGCACTGTTCCACTTCACGATACGCCATGCGTAATGCTCAAGTCCGCATACCTAAAATATAATGTATACTATCTATCCAGCTTCCAACTTGTTTTCCCTCTCACTTATTTTTCTATTTCCTTCTTTCTCCTTTGTCCTCCACACGGCTTGCTGTGACATGTTGTAAGTTGCCCCCCTCTGCTAATTGTGGCGCTTGGCCCCCTGGTCCCGCCAACATCATCCTATCCTTGGACTTCCTATAATAAGTATATACACTTCATTAGTCCTGGTCAACAAAAAGAATCACCATTAAGTCATGTCTACATCTCTAGTTAACAAACATTTCTTAACAACTTTACAAGGGCGAGAAATTCACCTCCCCACAGGGCGACTTAACTCAATGAACGTCGAGCTGCTTTCCTAAAATATCCTACCTACAATCCCGTCTCAAACCGTCGTTCGCTAGGTGTCTAATTACTACTGGCTTAAAATATAAGCCTAGAACCAGTGATCGTAAGGAGGCGTGGAGGGAAATTCCTCGTTTAGCTGATTGATACTTATGTGTTATTTCATCTCTTCCCCTATTAATGTAATTTCTCGCATTACAGAAGCGTGGGAGCAGTCGTTAAAATGGTAATGATGCAGGAGGCAAAAAATACTACTATAGGAGTGAAGAAATACAAGACAGGAGGAACAACTAGACTAAAAGGATGATGGGATAAAGAGGTAGAACAACATTAAGAAACAGGAAAAATGACAATAGAAGACAGAGAAAATTAAGGAAATTGATAGAAAAAGGAGAACAATATAGACAAGAATGGGAGAGAGCAGGGGCTCAATATAAGAATGCAAAAAAAGTAGCACAGAATTAATTAGTAAAAAGATAGCTACATGGGAGGAACAGCAGGCAAAGAAACTAAACAGTTTACCCTGAGGAGAGAGGGAAAAGGAAGGATGGAAAGATTAAAGAAAACCTCGGTGGACGAGAGATGAACCAGAAAATTAAACTGAAACAAGGAAGGAGGATGAAATAAAATCAGTAATAGAAGGGTACTGGAGTAAAGTAATTAGAAAGAACATGGTAGTTAGAGGGAATGGAAACTTTTATGATTTACAGTGACAAGAGAGATATGGAGGAAACAGTAATTGAGCTTAGTGAGGTAGAAAAGGTACTGAAAGCTTTGAAGAACGCAAAGCTGCGGGGACAGATGGGCTCATAGGGGATTTTGTTAAATATGGGGGAGAAAAGGTAAAACAGGCAATATTAACATATGTGACACAGTGCTGGAGCAAGGCTGCGTACCACAGGACTGGGAAAAAAAGCAGAGTGACTCTAATCACAAAGGGGAAAAAGTAAGGAGGACATAGCCAATTAAGGCCCATAGCCCTTATGAACATACTAGCCAAGGTTTTTGGAATGATTATTAATGAGAAATTGAAATTGTGGATAGAGGAAAACAAGATGTTAGGAGAGGAGCAAAGTGGGTTCAGGAAAGGCAGAGGTGGAATGGAAAATATATTTACACTAAAGAAATTATAGAAAGAAACAAGCACCAGAAAAAAAGCTTTACTTAGTATTTATAGATATTGAAAAGGCGTACGACACAGTAAATAGAGGAAAGTTAATAAGATTACTGAGACACATTTGGAGCAGATACAAAGGTGGTGGATGTAATAAACAGCATGTATGAAGGGGGGAACGAAGTGAAATTTACCCTAGGGGACATTACAACTGGCTGGATGGGAAAAAAATATAGGGGTTAGACAAGGATGTGTCATGTCCCCAACTTATTTAACCTGTTTAGAGGAACTGATCGTGGGAATCAGGAAGTCAAGTAAAGGGAGTAACAATTGGGGGGAGAAAAATTAGGATGCCTGGCCTATGCTGATGATGTAGTATTGATGGCAGAAAGTAAGGATGAAATGGAGGAAATTTTACACATAACAAACACATACGGAATAGAATGGGACCTGAAGTTTAGTGAAAGGAAATGTAAAGTCATGGAGTTTAACAGTGAAGGTAGGAGTCAGTGGGTGCTTCAGAAAAATGTCCTAGAAGTAGTAGAAAAGTATTGTTACGAAACCAGGGGTGGGGGGGTCATCCACCACCCTGCACTTCGTCACGACACTTACGGCTCGGGGCAATGGAGGGGGCGGGAAGGACTGAAAGGAAATCCTTTAGTGCTGTGCACGGCTCCTTTTTATTGCACAAATTGAGTCACTGCTCTCTCAGGGGCGCCGCCCTTGCCCTCACACGGGAAAGGGGCGGGACCCCACGCCAACCC
>JACEEZ010005321.1:0-10010 GCA_016584305.1 Chionoecetes opilio | reverse complement strand
ATTAAAAGCCTGCGCCTGAGATTGAGCCCGCACGGACGGAGTCGTTACGAGGCCACCGAATGACAAGTTTACCTACCTAATTATATGTTTATCAGTATAAAAAGATATATTGTTATCTTCGAAAATGTTTGTTCTATAATATTATCAAATAAAAACCCGTAAAACATACTAAAGAAATCCCAATTATGAGACTCTCAAGAAATATGCATAAAACTTAAACTCTTCGCTATTTATTTTTTGCTCAAAAACTTTTTACATGGAGAATATCAATAGAAGCGGAATTTAATTAGCTTTTCCTTTGCTATATTTCTTTTTTGTGATAAATGAATTAAAACCATACAAAAAATTAGCGTTAACTAACAAAAAAGATCATGAAATCGGGTAATTTCCCGTTTGATGATGTTATTTATTTAGTTAACGCTAATGTTGTATGGTTTTTAATTTCATTTATCAGAAAACAAAATATAACAATGTAAAGCTAATTAAATTCCGCTTCTATTGATTTCTCCATGTAAAATGTTTCGAGCAAAATATTAAATGGCGAAGAGTTTAAGTTCATGCATATTTCTTGAGAGTCTCATAATGGCATTTCTTTAGTGTTTTTTTACGGGTTTTTTATTTGATAAATTATAGAATAAACATTTCCAAAGATAACAGTATATCTTTTATACTGATAACATATATTAGATAGGAAATTACCCGATTTCATGATGTTATGTATTTAGTTAACGCTAATTTATGCATGCTGCCAATTCATTTATCAGTTAAAAAATATTATCAATGGAAAGCGAATTAAATTCCCCTTCTATTGATATTCTCCATGTAAAAGTTTTTGAGCAAAATATTAAATGGGCGAAGAGGTTAACAGGGGTGCAATGAGAGCCGTACCCCCCGTACATCCTCACTCGCTGAAAGCTCGGCTCCCACTGACTTGTGGAGCAGACTCTGCTACTGAGTCACGTCCATCCCCCTTCCCCGACGCAGGCTTTTTACATAGAGAAGGCTTTGCCCATGTCCCCCTCCGCCCGCTGCCAAAGGTCCCGCCGGGTGTGGGGTTCGAGTGGACCGCCGCATCTTCGCCTTCGGGTGCGTTGGTGGTGCCTTCGTCCGGAGCGCTTTGCGGCTTCGCCGGCAGTGGGTCTTCGGAGATGGCCCTCTTTGCGTGTCCAGGCGCTCTGCCCAGCAGCTGTCCTTTTTACGAGGCTGGACCGGGCCCTACGGGGGCGGCCCCGGGCCACCCTTTGGTTGGCTGGAAAGGGGGCCTTTTTTAACCCGTTTTTTTCCCCCTCCCCCGCCCGCGCCCCTGAAAGTGTGCTACGTTCTGCGATTCTACAGGGGCGGGTCCCTCTGTTGGGTCCTCTCTGGCCGGCCGGCCTTAGTTCTCCGTTCTGTTGACTTCGTCCCTCCTGGGTTTTTTTGGGGGTCCTCGTCTGTGGGGAGCTCTCTGCCGAGATTTCCCTTTCCCCTTACCCCTACCCGTCTGGTTTTCTCTCGTCATCTTGCTAGGGGTGTCCCGGGTCCCTCTGGGGGGCCTTTCTGTCTTTCCTCATTCGGTCAGTTCTTCGTCGCGTTTCGGGTCAGGGGGTTTTCCCCCTTTTGGAAATTTTCCTCTCCCCTTCCTGGCCCCCCCCAAAACGGGGGGGGTCCCCCGGGCCCCTTTTTTTTTAAAAAAACCCCCCCCGGGGGTTTCCCTTTTTTTTAACCCCCCCCCAAAAAACCCTTTTTTTTAAAACCCCCGGGGAACCCCCCCCCTTTGGGGGGCCTGGCCCGGGGGGGCCCCTTAGGGGGTTTTTCCCCCCTTTCCCCCCTTTTTTTTCCCCCCCCCTTTTTCCTTTTGGGGGGGGGAAAAACCCGGGTTTTAAAAAATGGGTTTTTTTAAAAATTTTTTTTTTTTTGGGGGGTTTTTAAAAAACCCCCCTTTTTTTTAAACCCCCCCGGGGCCCAAAGGGGCCCCAACCCCCCCATTTTCCCCCCTTTTCCCCCCTTTTTTTTTAAAAATTTTTCCCTTCCCCCCCCCGGCCCCCGGGGGGTTTTTTTTTCCCCCCCGGGGGGGCCCCCCTTTTTTTTGGGGGGGTTTTTTTTCCCCCCCCCCGGGTTTTTTTTTTTTTGGGGCCCCTTTTTTTTGGGGGGGTTTTTGGGGGGGCCCCCCCCCCCCCCGGGCCCCCCTTTTGGGAAAGGGGGTTTTCCGGGTTTTTTTGGGGCCCCCCCTCCCCCCCCCCTTTTTTTTCCCCCGGGCCTTTTCCCCTTTGCCCCCCGGGCCCCCCCTTTTTTTTTCCCCCTTTTTTTCCCCCCCCCCCCCCCGGGGGGGTTTTTTTTTTTCCCCCCCCCCAAAATTTTCCCCTTTCCCCCCGGGGGGTTTCCCCCGGGGATTTTTTGGGGGGCCCCCCCCCGGGGGGGGGGTTTTTTTTTGGGGGGTTTTTTTTTTCCCCCCCCCGGGGGGTTTTCCCCCCCCCTTTTTCCCCCCCCCCCCTTTTCCCCGGGGGGGGGCCCCCTGGGGGGTTTGGGGGTTTTTTAACCCCTTTTTCCCCCCCGGTTTTGGGGGTTTTTCCCCCCTTCCGTTTTTCCCCCCCCTTTTTGGGGGGGGGTTTTTTCCCCCGGGCCCAGTTTTTTTTTGGGGGCCCCTTTTTGGGCCCGGTTTTTTTTAAAAGGGGCCGGTTTTTTTGGGGGCCCATTTTTTTTCCCCAATTGGTTTCCCTTGGGGCCCCCCCCCCCCCTTTTTTTTTTTTTTTCCCCCCCCAAAAATTTTAAATTTTGGGGAAAGGGAAAATTTTTTGGGGAAAAAGGGGGGCCTTGGGGCCCCCCTTTTCCCCCCTTTTGGGGGTTTTGGGGGGGGGTTTTATTTTTCTTTTTTTTTTGGGGGGGCCCCTTTCCCCTTTCTTTCTTTTTAATTTTTTTTTGGGTTTTGGGTTTTGGGGGGGTTTCCCCCTTTTGGAAAACCCCTTTTGGGTTATTTTTGTTTTTTTTAAAAAAAGGGTTTTTTTTAAAAAAAACCCTTTTCCTTTTTTTTCCCCTTTTTTTTTTTCCCCCCGGGGGGGGGGGGCCCCTTTTGGCCCCCAAAATTTTTTTTCCCCCCGGGGGGGGGGGCCCCCCCCCCCCTTTTCCCCCCCCTTTTTTTTTTAAGGGGGGTTTTAACCCCCCCCCTTTTCCCCAAAATTTTTTTAAAGGAAAAAGGTTTTTTTTTTATTTTTTTTAAAAAAAAATTTTTAAAAAAAAAAAATTTTAAATTTTTTTTTTAAAAAAAATTAAAAAAAAATTTTCTTTTTTTTTTTTTTTTTTTTAAATTTTAACCCCCCCCCTTTTTTTTTCCCCCCCCCCCGGGGGGGGGGGGGGTTTTTGGGGGGGAACCCCAAATTGGGGGCCCCCCCCCCCAAAAATTTGCCCCCCCCCTTTTTTTTCCCCCCCCCGGGGGCCCCCCGGGCCAAAGGCCGGGGGTTTTTCCCCCCCCTTTTTTTTTTTCCCCCCCCCCCGGGGGCCCCGGGCCCCCCGGGCCCCCCCCAACTTTGGGTTTGGGGGGAAAAACCTTTTTTTTTTGGGGGTTGGGGGCCTTTAGGTTGGGTTTTTTCCCCCCCCCCTTTTTGGGGGGGGGGGAAAAAAAATTGGGCCCCCCCTTTTCCCCCCCCTTTTTCCGGGGGGGGGGGGCCCCCCCCAAAAAACCCCCTCCCGGGGTTTTGGGGAAACCCCCCTTTCCCCCCCCAAAAAAAAAATAAAAATAATAAAAAAAAAACAATAAAAAAAAAAAAAAAGGGGGGAAAGGGGGTTTTTAAAAGGTTTTTAAAAAAAAAAAAAAAATCCCCCCCAAAAAAAAAAAAAAGGGGGGAAAAAAAAACAAGGGGAAAAAACCCCAAAAAAGGGCCAAAAAACCCCCCAAAAAAAAACCCGGGGAGGGGGGGGAAAAAAAGGGGGCCCGGGGGGGGGGTTTTTGGGTTTTTTTAAACGGGGGAAAATTTTTTAAAAACCCGGGGTTGCCCTTTTTAAAAAAAAAAAATTTTTAAAAGCTGGGGGTTTTTTTTTAACCCGGGGCCCCTGGAAAAAAAAAAAATTGGAAACCCGAAAAAAAATATTTTTTTTTCCCCCTTTTTTTTTCCCCTTTTTCCTTTCCCCCTTTTTTCCCCCCTTTTTTTCCCCCTTTTTTTTCCCCCCTTTTTCCCAAAAAAAAGGGGGGGGGGTTTTTTTAAAAAACCCCCCCCCTTTTTTTTTTTTCCCCCCCCCTTTTTTTCCCCCCCCCCCCCCCCCCCCCTTTTTTTTTCCCCCCCCCCTTTTCCCCCCCCCTTTCCTTTTGGGGGGGGGTTAAGGGGGGGCCCCCTTGGGGGTTTTTTTTTTGGGAAAAAACGGGACGGAAAAAAAAGGGGCCCCCCCAAAAAAAAAAGGAAAAAAAGGGGGAAAACCGGGGAAAAAAAAAAAACCCCCATTCCCCCCCCCCAAAAAACCGGGAAAACAAAAAATAAAAGGGGGGAGGGGGGGGGGGCCCCCCCCTTTTTTTTTCCCCCGGAGGAAAATGGGCCCCGGGGGAAAAAAAAAGGGGGGGTTTTTCCCCCCTTTGGGTCCCTTGGGGGGGGGGGGTTTCCCCCCCTTTTTTTTCCCCCCCCCCAAAAAAAACCCCCGGGGGGGGGGGCCCCCGGGGGGGGGCCCCCAAAATTTAACCCCCCTTTTTTTTTAATTTAAACCCCCCAAGGGGAACCCCCTGGGCCCTTTCCCCCCCAAAAGGAAAGGGGAAAATTTTGGAATTTTTAAAAAAAAAGGGGCCCCCCAAGGGGAAAAAATTTAAAGGGCCCCAAAACCCGGGAAAAAAAACCCCCAAAAAAAACCCCCCGGGGAAAAAAACTTTAAAATTTTTTTTTAAACCCCCCCCCCCCCCCGGGGGGAAAAAATTTTTTTAAATTTTCCCCCCCAAAACCCCCCCCAATTTTTTTTGGGGGGGGGGGTTTTGGGAAAAAAAAAAGGGGGGGGGAAAAAGGGGGGGGGAAAAAAAGGGGGGGGGGGGGGCCCCCCGGGGGGGGAAAAAACTATTTTGATTTATCAGAAAACAAATATATAAAGGGAAAAGCTAAAAAAATTTTGCTTCTAAAAAATTTTTCCCATTTTTAAAAGCTGTCCCACACTTTTTACATGCGACGAGTTTTAAGTGAATTTTAAGTTCATCATATTTCTTCAGTTCAAAATAACCTTTTTTTAATGTGTTTTACTAGTTTTATGTGGATAATCTTATAAAACAAGCTTTTCCGAAGAAACATACCTTATCCTTTATACAGTAAACATATATACGGGGGGAATGCCTTGAGAACTTCCGCGGGTCTTGGGGGAACAAGGGGCCTTGTACAAGATGGCGCCCAAAAATCGGGGTTGTCGCTACTTTTTTATTAAAGGACCTACCTTTAATACAGTTAAGTCGCCACCGAGTGAAGCGCCAGGCGCCAAATTTTACGATTATAGCATCACTATGATTTTTATGTGCCCTGAAGATGTTACACAGTAGTTTTTTATCATGACTGTAAATCTACCCTGTTTAAAAGCTTTTTTTTATCTTTGTTCTGCAAATATAACTGTTCGCATTTTGCACTCACTTTTTTCTTGGCGCGACGACAGCGTAGTGCGCATTTTCGGACTTCACCGCCCGGTTTCAGTCCAGTCCGGACCGGGTCGGGTGACTTGGGGCCGAAAAAACATCGAGACGGCCCCGTCCCTTCGTGGTTTCCATTGGCGGGGGGGATCGAGGGGGCGGTATAAACTGAACTGTGGAGGCGGCAGGCGCCCATCTTGTCAATACCTTTTTGTCGTCGCCTTTTAACCTTTCTAAAGACTTTACAACTCCCCACCCCTGTGATACTTTAGTCTTAGGTGGGGCCACATGGTGTTTCATGTCTTATCGCACCACGGAAGCCGGGTCCCCCTTCCCCGCTGACTGTATGCCATGCGCCAGTTCCCCCACACTGGCCCCAAGGGGGTCCTGGTTTTGGGTCGGACCAGCCTGGACGGGCTGAACCTTCTAGACTGCCCGCAAAAAACATGACCGCCCGGGCCTAGCCCGTCCAGACCGGCCCAGAGCGGTCGCCAAAATACGTATAGCTCATCCCTTTCGGGGGCGGCAAAAAAACTTGCCAGATCTTTCAAACTTGAATAGAATTTTTTTTCATTTTGGCAGAGGAATTTTTTTATATATCCAAGCATTTTTCCGCACTAATCTTATATAGACTTGTTTTACTTTACCCAAATTTCCCCTAATCCCCAGAGTGGCGACTCAACTGGGGGTTTAAAAATACTAGCTGGCGACTTTACTGTATGGGTATGAAAAAGTCGCCACTGGGTTTTTTATTTTTGAAATTTGTTCATTTTAGCCCTAATATGACAGATGAAGACAAAAATGACACAGACTTTCCAGATAGCCCCTTCTAATTTTCTGAAAACATGGTGTAAAAATGTAATATTACGCCACCCCACGTCTGTAAAAAACAAAGAAACGTTGAAATGGGGACTTCACTGTTATCTACGGTAGATAAAGAAATTGCTTGGGGGGACCCGAGTGAGGTATCCCTTTTTGTTGAATGTCTTTGGTGGGAAACTTGAAGAACGGGAAAGCTCAGGGACTATGGATCTTGGGGGGTTTGTTAATAGGAAAAGGGAAATGGTAAAAAAGGCAATATATAAAACATTAATAATTAGTAGCATCAACTCGTCAAAATAATAACAAAGATCGTAAAAACAACCTTCGACTTCAATTTCTACAAAAATATTTTAATAAAAAATTTAAGCTAAATTATTTTAATTATTGTTAGAGGTTTCTATGCCTTATTTGGGGATAAAAAAAGTATTGCAGCAATAATTACTATATTTAAGTCGACGTTTAACATTTCGCAGGTAAAAAAAAGTTGTTAATTTTCAATAATCTCGATACGGGATGGGTTTCTTTCTATTTCTTTGGCATAAAAGCACTTTTTGACTTTAAAGGGATGCAATTGAGTACTTAGATATTTTATTGAGTTACTATATCGTGGTTGGCTGGTAATAGGGAGGCAATGAGGGCCTGAGGACGGCAGTGCGCGGCGTGAGTTGGTCCAGCGCCGCCATAGCCACAGGATGAGTCGGGGGACAAGCGCCGGTTTTGATCGTCATATTACGATATTTTCCCCCTGAGGGAAGACTCTACCAAGTGGGTAAGTGTGCGTGGGGCTGGCGGGGCGGCGCGGGGGTGCGGGGTGGGGGCTTAATAACCTGTGTAGTGGGAGTGTTGTGGCGGGGCGGGCATGACAGGCTGAGTGGCGTGGCGGGATAGGTGACTGTGGCTTTACTATAACACCTAATGCTTGGTGTGGGCGTGGTGAGGGCGCCAGGCCACGCCCATGCCGCCCGTTGTTTAGATATACCCAGGGATGTGTTGGGGGGGCGGGGCGGACGCTACCTGGAACTCGCCGATCGGAATGTCGTGGAAGGCGGCGAGTGTTCCAATTTTTTCATGTCGGTGGGAGTTCCAATTTTCGGCGACAGTTCTAGTTCTTGATCTTGATTATACAGTATCCATATATACATTCAGTCAGCTTGTACCTGTGTTTTTTGCATTCTGGGATTCAATACCGGGTAATGGACGAGAACTGCGCGGTCATTTTCTCAGCTCGGGGTTAATATTTAGAAAATGACTGTCTGGATTCAAGTATTTGTCACCTTTCTACTATTTCGGTCAGAACGAGTGTGAAAGTAACATTGAAATGTGCAAACATTAAATTTTTCATAGGCTAGGTTAGGCCCTTGCGACCCAGAACGTAATTTCCATTGTAATTTGCCTACCATTAGACCATTTTTAGTGAATATAAGCAATATTTTATAGATATGACCAGTATAGTATCCTTGTCCACTAACTAATTTGGTATATTAAGCTACTTAAATCATAATTTTATGGCCAACAACATACAATTTTTTTATAGCAAGGAAAGATCTGGGTGTGAAGGGTTAGGTTAGGCAAAGTTAGTGTAATAGTTTCATTAGGTTATTATTTGATGCTTTTACAAATGGAGTGTTTTTTCCAGTCAAAACGTCTAAAAATAAGGTAAATAAGGTATTTTTTGAAATTTGTCATAGCTTTCGAATTGTAAAAAACACACTTTTTTGAGGTTTGCACCTTTTTTGAGGTTTGCACAGGAAAACACTATCTCCATTAGGGAAAGCATCACACTGTAAGCGAAAAACAATTAAACATGTCTGAAAATCTTGGAACTCGTAAAGTAAATTTTTATCCCGCTCTGTTTCGCCCTGCCGGGAGGACTATTACCCTAACCTCCTAACTCTAAGGGGGGCTCTGCTCCCCTTGACACCCCGGCGGGAGTATTAACCTAATCATCCTCCATCATCTAATGTAGGAATGTTCAAAGTTATAGTCATTTAAATGCTTTCCATTTGGTCTTAGAAAATCCCCATTTTTTTCAAACTTGCAAGTCATGTATTTCAAGAATAGGAAATACAGTAAAACCTCTCATATTCGGACTAATTGGGCCGAGGAGTGGTCCGAGTAATGCAAGGATCCGAATAATGGGGGGATTATATATGGAAGGATATGGAAAAAAAAAAAAAAAAAAAAAAAAAAAAAAACGGTGTATAAATAAATAGGAAATTTCGACCCCTAAAAAAAAAAAAAAGGAGGAGGTCCGAATAATGTCAAAGTCCGAATAATGAGTGTCTGAATACGAGAGGTTTTACTGTACTTGAAACTGAGGATGCTTCACCATGACTGCACCACAACACAGCACTGGGAAGAGAGGAGCTAGTAACAACAACACTACTCTTAAGTCCTTGTAGTAGTGGTGGAGGGGCTCCCTGCACCGATGGCTCCCCAAGAGCAGGGTGGGGACGTGCCATGCAACACAAGCACAAGGCAACCAAACCATCAACACATATTAGGTTTATTAGATACACGTATAGTCAAATTTGTGTACCTTATGGGATACAAACTCAACTAGCATGTTCTTAGTAGGCCGGGGAATCATCAGCAATGGAAGTATAGAGATAGATTAGACATTGAGAGTAGCTAAGAACAATACAGACACCAAAAAGCTAGTATCAGCACAGATGGCTCTGCAGCTGTGGCGACCTGAGAGGCTATCACGTGCACACACTAATGGAAGGTAACCAACCATCAACACATAAATATCAGGCTTATGCAGTCTAGTCAAGTCAATATTATGTACCTGATAGGATGCAAACTCAATACAAATGTTAGGCCAGGGAATGTTGTGTGGTCAGCATTTCTGCTACAAAGAACGTGTCATCTTTTATCAAGGTTTGAGGGTATTGCTGCTTATATTACTGATAATGTTAACTAGTGGGGCAGCTTAGGTAGTGGATGGGGACATGCCGGATAAAAGCACCAAAATTTTATCACGCAATCTTCAGGGTCCCAGCTATGATTCTATAACCGGCGCCAAGCGGTAGGACCACTCTTATTTGAAATTTTTCATTATATGAAATTTTTTTTTGAAAATTTTGGGAATTTTTTTTTTTTTTAGTTTTTGGGAAAAAATGTTTTTTTATTGCAGAAATGAGAAATATAGTCTTTTCCGATCATTTTGGTGTAATTGTTTTTAAAATCGAACATCTAGAAGTATTTTAAAACAATATTTGAAAATTAGGTGTCTCGGGTGCATTTCCTCAGCATCTAAGCTTCAATTCTAGAACCGGCGCCAAACGGTGTTGTGGAAGACACTTGGAGACTACCTAGACGGATCTGGATGGGCGACAGCAATAAACCAGGCAGGCATAGCCTCTGCTGGCACAGCTGACTCCTTCCTGAAGGCATCACACCTGACAGAACACATGCCATGCCCACCAAGTCAGCGCTCTGGCACTCTCCAGCGCAACATGATGCCTACAATGAAGAAGCGCTGCTGGTTGCAACAACTGAAGACTAGGACAGAAGAGGACTGGAAACAAAGCATGGTCAGGAAGAGTCCAACCTTTCAGTACTGGGACACATATCACTGAGGATATTGAGCTCCTGGGACTCACCTTTCGGCAGCTTCCGAAATTTC
>JACEEZ010005319.1:42500-54893 GCA_016584305.1 Chionoecetes opilio | reverse complement strand
CGCCCGCCCCTCCTCCCATTCCTCCCACCCCTTTTTCCTGCTTTTCCTCCTCCCCTCCCACTCCTCTTCCTGCTCCCCCTCCTCCCCCCACTCCTTTCCTGCTTTTCCCCCTTTCCTTCCCACTCTTTTCCGCTCTTCCCCCTCCTCCTCCCACTCTTTTCCCTGCTCTTCCCTCTCTCCCACCTTTTCCTGCTCTCCTCCTCCTCCTCCCACTTCTTCCTCTCTTCCTCCTCCTCCTCCCCCTCTTCTTCCTGTCCCCTCCTCCTCCCCCCACCCCTCTTCCTGCTTTTCCCCCTTTTCCCCCCATCCTCTTCCTGCTTTTCCCTCCTCCTCCCCCACTTTTCTTCCTCCCTTTCCTCCTCCACCCCCACCCTCTTCCTGCTTTTCCCTTCCCCCCTACCCCTTTCCCTGCTCCCCCTCCTCCTCCTCCCACTTTTTTCCTGCTCTTCCCCCCTCTTCCTCCACCCATTCCCTGCTCTTCCCCCTCCTCCCCCACTCCTCTTCCGCTCTTCCCCCTCCCCCCCCCTTCTTCTGTCTTCCCCTCCTCCCCCCCTTTTCCTGCTCTTCCTCCTCCTCCCCCCCCCTTTCTTCCTGCTCTTCCTCCTTCCTCCCACTCTTTTCTGCTCTTCCTCCTCCTCCCCCAAAACCTTTTCCCTGCTTTTCCTCTCATCCTCCCACTCTTTTTTGCTCTTCCCCTCCTCCTCCCACTCTTCTTCCGCTCTTCCTCCTCTTTCCCCCCACTCTTTTTCCCTGCTTTCCTCCTCCTCCTCCCACTCTTTTTCCTGTCTTCCCCTCCCCCTCCACTCCTTTCTGCCTTCCCCCTCCCCCTCTCCCACTTTCTTCCGCTCTTCCCCCCTCCTCTCCCCACTCTCCATTTTTACCTTCCAACCTCATTTTTTCGTACCATAGTTTCCCAAAAAAAGTAATCCCAAGAATGTCGTCCACCTCTTCTTCCTTACCATTTATACTACCTTCATTTTGCTAGGGGAAGATTAACGATACATATCCTTCCCTTTTATTATGTTCCCTTTTTTTCTTATGTATAGCAACATCAGTGACCCCCTGGGAAAGACACAAGACTTTTGGGTGTTTTTGGGCTGAGGGGGACTCGAGGCAGAGGGGGAAAGGGGGCGGTAATTGTCACAGCAGCAATGCACAACGCAGCGTGTATCTCTTTTTGACTGCCCCCTTCTTTTTCCTTCCATGTTTTTTTTTGATTTTTAATTCTCCTATTTTTTTCCCTTTTTTTTTTACGTTTTAAGCTAGTGACTTAGTGTTGTTTTTTGGTAAACTTGTAGTGTGTGTGGGGTGTGGTGTGTGCGTTCTGTGCGGGGGGTTGTGTGTGTGTGGTTGTGTGTTTGTGTGTGTGTTTTATGTGTGTGTGTTTTGTGTGGTGGTGTTTTGGGTGTGGGGTTTTGTGGTGTTGTGTTGTGTGTGTGTGTGTGTGTGTTGTGGTGTGTTGTGTGTTTTATGGGGTGTTTGTAATGTATCATGCCATTTTTATTGATGTAATTTTGTTTAAAAAGAGTATACCTATGCATAAAACCTACCTATGCAAAAAACCCTACCTATGCATAAAATACTACCTATGCAAAATACCTCCCCATGCATGAATCCCACCTAGAAAATACCTCCCTATGATAAATACCTCCCTATGCATAAATACCTACCTATGCTAAATACCTCCTAGCATGATACCCCCATGCATAAAATACCTACTAGCATAAAACCTACCTATGCATAAATCCCTACCTATGCATAATACCTACCTATGCTAAATACCTCCCTATGATAAATACCTACTAGCAAAATACCTACCTATGCATAAATCCACCAGCATAAATACCTACCAGATAAATACCACCTATGCATAAATACCTACCTTGATAAATACCTACCTTGCATAAATACCTACCTATGCAAAAAATACCCCCAGCATAAATACCTCCCCCATGATAAATACGTACCTATGATATATATAACAAAAAAAAACCCATGGAAATAGAAGCACATGTGGAGAAACTGTTATAATGAACGGTACAACGGAGAAAAAAACTAAAAAGTGTTGTGGTGAAATGCTCGGGTGCGCTGAGTCAGCACTCCAAGCTCATGACAGGGATTCGCCAAGCCCTCCTTAGCCCCCAATAACAAGACCTAAAAACCCACTTCACTTTTACTTTGAAGCAGAGGTAGTGTTGCGCGAGACTATTCTCAACCATTTTTCACCACTATCACTGGGAAAAAGAATTTTTATTTGCTGCAATAATTAAAGCTAACCCGTCATCTCGCAACTTCGAGTGACCCCCTGTCTGGATGGAAGCCCCGGTATCTGCCCGGAAGTCAGGACCTGGTGCCCACCCATAAAAGCGGCTCCTTTACGTCACGTGAGTCGGGATGAGGGCCCTCGATCAGCTGCTGATCATCCCCGCTCACGGTCCTTTAAGTGACGCACACCCCTGATGGTGGCGGGCCACGGGAAAGGGCGTTGATGTTTTCACATCTTTTCATTCCAACTTTAATAGTCCAATGAGTAAAGTTATCGAGGATGGCTGTGCCCACGAGGACACAATTTCTCAACCAACCAACCCCCACGATTTCCCAATTTTAGTAAGAAAACAGAGAAATTTGAAACATTTCTTCTGTAATTAAGCATGAGAAAACCACTCAGCTTTTACAATTTCAAAATTTTTAAAAAAAAAAAATTTTTTTGCTAAAAATACAGTTAGGATTCTTTGAAAATCCCGTTGATGTGTCTGTTAATGTGTTAATAAAAACCCGGGGAAAACAACAGGGACTACAAGATCATAACTTTCCTAAAGTTTAAAAAAAGACGGCAGAGAGGCGTTACGGGGCGCTTTTGAAAACTAAGAAAACTGACCAGGAAATGTTTTGGGATCACTTGCACAAAAAAAATTTACGAAATCACAACTTTTCAATGTTTAAAAAAAAAAACCCCAGTCAAAACAAAAGCTTCGCATATGGGGGCCTTAAAGGGGAAGGGTGGTAAACGGTCTGAGGACATTAGGACTGATGATTGGAAGTTTTGGGGATGAGGGTGACATGATTTTTTCCAGTCGCTGGGACATAAATGTTTGGGGTTGGGGTTTAATGGGAGCGGAAGGAGTAGCAATTTCTGGGGCAAGTGACTTTACATCTGAGGGCAGATTAAGGGGGGGTGGATCTATTTGCTTCAATCTATATATTCTAGGACAATTTTCAGCGGGTGGACAGTCGGGTTGTGGGGGAGAGAGTGGATAGGCTTGGAGAAGAGTAAGTCAAGGGGGGGGGGGGGGGGGATAGGCTTTAATATCAAAGCCGCTAGTTCAGGGGTTAAGTGTGAGGGCAGGGGAGGTGTAGCGTTGTTTTGTAACAGAGAGAGAGCTTTTAAATTTTGGGGACGAGAACCACTGGCTCGTTGTTGGCCAGCCTGGGGTGGTTAGTTTTCTGGGTGGGAGATTGCCGGGGCCTTAATATCTCTAATTACATGTTCCCGGTCTCCTAAACCCCGTAGAAAGCCGTGGCTCGCATACGAGCCTTTGGGGGCGCTTCCACCGGTGTCCCCAAAGCACTGATGAGTCTTTATGAAGAAGTGATGGAAGGCTCGGGTGGTCGTACCTATGTGCACCATTTCTGTGGGGTCCTCGCTATGACACCTTAGTGCAGGGGTTCACAAACCCCCGAGAGTCTCCCTGAGTATGTATGAGCAGGTGTGTGTATGTAGTATGTTTTTTAAATAATGTATTTCAGTGCGCTAGGGTTGCTCAATAAAATTAGTATATTCGATCTTAAAGTACTGAAGAAAAAAACTGAAACACAGATTTAATAAAAAAAAAGAGGACCCGGTTTCGTTTGTTAAATGAAAAAACGTTTTTCAATCTTCCCCGGTTGCGCCCCACCCCCGAACGCAGATGGTGGAACACTCGTGCCGGTTTGGGTAAAACTGGGAAACAGCGTGACATCATCAAATTGGCAAAACGGGTTTAGTGCAACGAATTTAAACAAGTAGCCTAAAAAATATAAATAATTTAGAAGTGATGAGGTGCAAATGAACACACACACGCACCCACACAACACACACACACCACCACAACACAAAAAATTGGGGCCGTTACATTCCCCCGAACAACGGGATGTGGTGTGTGCGGTGATGAGGTCCCCGCTCAAAAAAAAATTCAATGAAGGTTTACAACTTGGGATCGCGTGTCCGCGAAGAAAGCCATGGGGCAATTTCCAAAATGAAACCTATTTGTTTTAATAAAAAGGAATCTGGAAATTTTGGGGTCAGAGAGAGAGAGGGGAGAGAAGGGGGAGGAGAAAGGGGAGAGAGGAGGAGAGAGGAGAGAGGAAGAGAGAGAGAGAGGAGAGAGAAGAGGAGAGAAGAAAGAGAGAGAAGAGAAGGAGGAGAAAAAGAAAAAAGGGGGAAAAAGGAGCGAGATAAGGGAGGGAAAGAAGGAAAAAGGGGGAAAAAAGGGGAAAAAAAAGAGGAGGGGAAAAGGGGAGGAAGAAGGAGAGGAGAGAGAGAGAGGGAGAGAGAGGAAAAAAGGGGGGGGGGAGAGGAGAGAAGAGGGGGACGAGAGAGAGAGAGAGAGGAGAGGGGGAAGAGAGAGAAGAGAGAGAAAAAAGAGAGAGAGATATTTTTGCAGTTTACACAGAACCAAAACTGACAAAAGCAGCTTGAGGGGCGAACCCTTTTAAAAATGAAACCCAAACACGGTAATGGGCTAAGTCCCAAAATTAGACAGCCAATTCAATGTTTTCTACTTCATGTTTTTTTAGAAAAGCGCTAAACTCTTTGCATCCATGACTAAGCTGCCGGTTTTTGCACTATATGTAATTTTAAGCCCCTCTGAAAAAATTTTACGAGATCATTTTCACCATAAGGGACGACATATACCTTAAGGGGTCGACAACACCTTAAGGATCACATACACCTTTAAAGGGGTCGACATACACCTTAAGGGATCGACTTTTCACCTTAAGGCATCGAAACACCTTTAAGGGCGAATACACCTTAAGCATTGACATACACCTTAAGGGGTGAATAACATTTTGGGATCGACATACACCTTAAGGGATCGAAACACCTTAAGGGGTCGACAGAACCCTTTAAAGGGGTGAAATACACCTTAAAGGGAGACAACACCTTTAAAGGGATCGACATACACCTTAAGGGATCGACAACAACTAAGGGGCGACATACACCCCTTTAAAGGGGTCGACATACACCCTTTAAAGGGATCGACATACAACTTAAGGGATCGAATACACCTTTAAGGGATTTACATACACCTTTAAGATCGGAAACCTTAAGGGGTCGACATAAACCCCTATACCTGCGTTCAAGTAGCTCGCGTCAGGGGCAAAAAGTTTAAAGGGTCTTGAATTTGGAATAGATTTTTTTTCAGTCTCCTCCCTCAAATCCAATCAAAGGTTTTCCCCTTTTAAGTTTGATTTTTTCTTCCCTGTCTACATTTGCGTCCCTCAGAATAATTGAAATCGTCGCAGCCACCCAAAGCCCTGCACATTTAATCGGTAATACTTTCAGCGAAGAAAGGCGCGGCCAGAAAGCATAACTTTTTGAATTAACTTCTTTAAATTTTTTCATGCCAAGATTTGGAGCGGAATATCTAAATAATTAAAACGAAAGTGGTGTGTGTGGTGTGGTGGTCTGTCTGTCGTTGGGGGGCCGCCCCCTGTGGCGGAAACCCCCCATAGGCACAGTTTTTAATGGGTCCACCAGGGAAGGTTTAAGCCACTTATAAGATGATCGATCATTTTTTTTTTTTTTTGCACCCATTAGCGGAATTGTGAAAAAAAAAATGGGTTGCGGAATTTAGGGAAAACCGATGTGGGTGATGGGTAATGGGGGTGAATGGGGGGGATGATGGGAAGGGTTGGGGTGAGGGGGGGTGAATGGGGGGGGGGGATGGGGAATGGGTGAGTGAATGGGGGGGGGGTGGGGTAATGGGTGAGTGAATGGGGGGGGGTGATGGGAATGGTGAGGAAAAGGGTGGGGGTGATGGGTAAGGGTGAGGAAGGATTGGGGGTGATGGAATGGGGGTTGGGGTTTAAAATACATTTTCCTACAAAAAAGACTTCTGGGAAAGTTGCCTGCTCTTCCTCCTCCTCCCCCCTTTTTTCCCTGCTCTTCCTCCTCCTCCTCCCACTCCTCTTCCTGCTCTTCCTCCTCCTCCTCCCATTTCCTCTTCCTGCTCTTCCCCCTCCTCCTCCCACTTCTTCTGCTCTTCCCCTCCCCTCCCATCCCTTTCCTGCTCTTCCTCCTCCTCCTCCCATTTCCTCTTCCTGCTCTTCCTCCTCCCCTCCACTCCTCTTCCTGCCTTCCTCCTCCTCCCCAACCCCTCTTCCTGTTTTCCTTTCCTTCCGCCCCTCCTTCTCCTCATTTCCTCTTCCTCCTCCCCCTATCTTCCTGCTCTTCCTCCTCCCCCTCCCAATCTTCTTCCTGCTCTTCCTCCTCCTCCTCCCACTCCTCTTCCTGCTCTTCCTCCTCCTTCCTCCCACTCCTTTTCCCTGCCTCTTCCTCCTCCTCCTCCCACTCTTCTTCCTGCTCTTCCCCTTTCCCTCCCATTTCCTTTTTCCCTGCTCTTCCTCCCCCTCCTCCCACCTTCTTCCTGCTCTTCCTCCCTCCCCTTCCTCTTTTCCCCTCTCCTCCCCTCTTTCCTCTCTCTCCCCCCCACTCTCTTCTGCTCTTCCTCCCCCTCTCCACTTTTTTGTTTCCTCCCCCTCCTCCCACTCTTCTTCCTGTTTCTCTTCTTACTTCCCTTCCCTCCTCCCCATCCTCTTCTTGCTCTTCCTCCTCCTCCTCCCACTCCTTTTCTTGCTCTTCCTCCTCCTCCTCCCACTCTTCTTCCTGCTCTTCCTCCTCCTCCTCCTCCCATCCTCCATTCTTACCTTCCAACACTCATTTTTTCGTTACCATATTTTCCATAACGTAATGCCAAGAATGTCGTCCACCTTTTCTTCGCATTACCTTTTATACTACCTTCATATTGCTACGGAAGCATTAACGATACATATCCTTCCCATTACTTATGTTCCCTTTTTTTCTTATGTATAGAAACCCACCCAGTGAGCCCCTGAGGAAGCCCACAAACTGTTGGTGTCTTTGGGTGAGGTGGGACTCGAGGCAGAGGAGGAAGGGGCGGTAATTGTCACAGCAGCAATGCACAACGCAGCTTTGTGATCTCTTTATTGACGGGTCCCTTCTCTTGCCTTCCATGTTTCTTATTTTGATTGTTAATTCTCCTATTTTTTTTTCCCTTTTTTTACGATTTAAGCTACGTGACGTTAGTGTTGTTTGTTGGTAACCTGGTAGTGTGTGTGTGTGTGTGTGTGTGGGGTGTGTGTGTGTGTGTGTGTGTGTGTGTGGTGTTTTATGTGTGTGTGTTTATAAATGAATATCATGCCAGTTTTACGTATTGTAATTTTGATTAAAGATATCCCTATGCATAAATACCTACCTATGCATAAATACCTACCTAGCATAAATACCTACTAGCATAAATCCCTACCTATGCATAAATACTACCTATGAAATAAATACCTACCTTTTGCAAAATCCCTTTACCTATGCATAAAGCCCCCTATCATAAATAAACCTACCTATGCATAAATACCTACCTATCCCTAAATACCTACCTATGCATAAATACCTACTATGCATAATCCCTACCTATGCATAAAATACCTACCTATGCATAAATACCTACCTATCATAAATTTAGACAAATAAAAGCGTGGAATAAAAGCACATGTGGGAGAAACTGTTACAATGAACGGTGCAAAAACGGAAAAAAACAACAAGTGTTTGTGAGTGAAATGCTCTGGTGCGCCTGAGTCAGCTTTCTCCAAGCTTCACCTGACAGGATTCCCCCAAATCCCGCCTTTATTGCTCCCAAACCCACCCACTAAAGCACTTCGCTTCTTCCACTGTTGAAGCCGAGGTAGTGTTGCGCGAGGACTATTCATCAACCCATGTTCACCCACTATCATTGTAGAATTCGTGTAGTTGCTGCACATAATTCAAGCTAAGCCGTCATCTCGCAACTTCTGAGGTCACTCCTGTGCTGAGATGGAAACCCGGTTCTGTTCGTGAATGGGACCTGGTGGCCATCCATCAACGGCTGGCTCCCTTTACGTCACGTGAGGCGGGATGACGGCCTCGTATCAAGCTGCTGATTCATCGCCGCTCACAGGCCCTTAGTGACCCACACCCCGTTGGTGGCGGGCCACAGAACCCAGCCGCTATGAGTTTTCACATCATTCATTCCAGACTTTAATTAGTCACATGAGTAAGTTTGCTTACAGGATGGCTTGTTCCCCACGAGGACACAAGTTCTCAACACAACAAAAGCCCACGATTTCCCAATTAGTAGATAAACAATAATCTCTGATAACATTTCTTCTAGTAATTAAGCAGTGAGAAAACTCACTCAGCTTCTACAATTCAATTATATTTAAATAATAAAATTATTTTTGCATCAAATACAGTTAGGATTTTCATTGAAAATCCCTGTTGATGTGAGCACGAGAACCACTGGCTGCTGTTGTTGGCCAGCCTGGGGTGGTGTAGTTTGTCTGGGTGGTAGATTGCCTTGGCGGCCTTAATATCTCTAATTACACTGTTCCTGGCTCTCCTAAATCCTGTAGAAAGCCGTGCGCTCTGACCATACGAGCCTCTTGATGCGGGGTGCTATCCACCGGGCGTCCAATGCACTGATGAGCTCTTGATGAAGAAGTGATGGAAGGCTCGGGTGGTCGTACCTATGCTGCACCATTTACTGTGGACGTCCTCGCTATGAGTCACCTTAGTGCATGGGTGTTGCACAAGCCACCGAGAGATCTCCCTGATGTATGTATGTATGCAGGTGTGTGTATGTATATATGTTTGAATGTATGCACGTGCGCTAGGGTTTGTTCAATAACATTAATATATTCGATCTACGAAGAAACACTGAAACACAGATTGAATAAAAAGAAATGATGGACCGGTTGCGTTGGTTAAATGAAAAATCGTTGTTCAATCTCTCGGTTGCGCCTCATCCCCTAAAACGCAGATGGTGGAACACTCGTCCCCTGATTGGCTAAAAATGACATCAGCGTGACATCATAAAATTTGGCAAAACGGCTTTATGTGCAAACGAATTAAATTTCAAGTACGCCTAAAAATAAATAATTTAGAAGTGATGTAGGCAATGACACACACAACACCACACACACACACACCACACACACACACCACAACAAACACACCCCAAAATATTGTGGGGCCGTTACATTCCCTTTGAACAACGGGATGGGTGTGGGGTGAGTGAGGTCCCAGCTAAAAAAAAATTCAATAAAGGGTTTTACAACTTGGGATCGCGTGTCCAGCGCAAGATCAAGCCAGGGTGAATTACACACACATGGAAACCTATTTGTTTTGAATAAAATGGAATCTGGATTGTGTCCGAGAGAGAGAGAGAGAGGAGAGAGAGATGAGAGAGGAGAGAGAGAGAGGAGAAGAGGGGGAGAGAGAGAGAGAGAGAGAGAGAGAGAGAGGAGAGAGACCCCCCCAGACGAGAGAGGAGAGAGAGAGAGAGAGAGAGAGAGAGAGAGAACATAAAACAAAGGAAGCTATATAAAGAGGACGCGAGACCCACAGTGGTAGTTCCGTAATAGATAGAGAGAGAGAGAGGAGAGAGAGGGGAGAGAGAGAGAGAGGAGAGAGAGAGGGGAGAGGGGAGAGAGAGAGAGGGGGAAGAGAGAGAGAGAGAGAGAGAGAGAGGAGAGAGAGAGAGAGAGAGAGAGAGAGAGAGAAGGAGAGAGAGGAGAGAGAGAGAGGGGATGAGAGAGGAGAGAGGAGAGAGAGAGAGAGAGAGAAGAGAGAGAGAGGAGAAAAAAAAAAACATATACGTTTCAAGAAGAATGGGAGGAGGGAAAAAAAAATAAGATTAAGAGTAAGAAGACAAAGAAGAAAGAGAAGAAGGACGAAAATTTAAGCGTTTGCGATAAATATAAAATAGAAAGAAGAGGGAAAGAAGAAAGGGAAGAAGGAAGAAGGAGAAAGGAAAAAAATTATATAAATGAGGGGTGGGGAGGGGAGGAAAGATTGAAGGAAGGGAGGGAAGTAAGGAAGAGAAGATCAAATGATGTTGGGCTGGGCGATTCATTGCTTCGGAGACGAAAAAAAGGCATTTCTTCCAGACTGTTAGAGAGAGAGAGAGAGAGGGAAGAGAGAGAGAAGTAAGAGAAGGAAGACAGAAGAAGAGAGAAAAAAGCAGAGAGAGAGGAAGAAGAAGAAGAGAATGAAGGAGAAGAGAGAAATGAAAGAGAAGGAGAGGAGAGGAGAGCAGAGGAGAGAAGATCTACTGCAGGTTTTTACAAGAAAACACTTGACAGAAACATCTGAGGTCGCGTACCCGAGAAAGAACAATCACGGAAGGGTCAACGTCCAAAATGACAAAGTCTAGGATCAATTTGGTATAACTTGCTGTTTCCTTAGAACCGCTAAACATTTGCATCCCATGACTCACTGAAGGTTGCACTCATTAAGTAATTTTTAAGCGCCTGACATTCAACGAGGATCGACTTGAATAAGGATCGACAACACCTTAAGGATCGACATACACCTTTAAAGGGATCGACATACACCTTAAGGGATCGACAACACCCTTTAAGGGATCGACATACACCTTTTAAAGGGATCGACATCACCCTTAAGGCATCGACATACACCTTAAGGATTGACATACACCTTAAGGCATCGACATACACCTTAAGGGATCGACATACACCTAAGGCATTGACATACACCTTAAGGCATCGACATACACCTTAAGGATCGACATCACCTTAAGGCATTGCAACACTAAGGGGTCGACAACACCTTAAGGGATCGACATACACATTAAGGCATCGACATACACCTTAAGGGTCGACCCTACACCTTAAGGATCGACATACACCTTAAGGCATTGACATCACCTTAAGGGATCGACTGCACCTTAAGGGATCGACATACACCTTAAGGGATCGCTACATTGGACACCCTTAAGGATCGACATACACCTTAAGGGATCGACAGACACCTTAAGGGATTGACATACACCTTAAGGGATCGACAGCACCTTAAGATCGACATACACCTTAAGGGATCGACAACACCTTAAGGATCGAAAACTAGGATGAATACACCTTAAGGGATGACATACACCCTTTAAAGGGATCGACATACACTTTAAAGGGGGCGACATACACCTTAAGGGATCGACAACACCTTAAGGATCGACATACACCTTAAGGCATGACATACACCTTAAGGATCGACAACACCTTAAGGATCGACATACACCTTAAGGGATCGACATACACCCTTAAAGGGATCGACAAAACAAACCCTTTAAAGGGATCGACAACACCTTAAGGATCGAAAATACACCTTAAGGGATCGACATACACCCTTTAAGGCATCGACAGACACCTAAGGATTTGCATACACCTTAAGGCATCGACATACACCTTAAGGATCGACATACACCTTTAAAGGATGACATACACCTTAAGGCATCGACAGACACCTAAGGCATCGACATTAAAACCTTAAGGCATTGACATTTAACCTTAAGGCATCGACATACAACTTAAGGCATCGACAACACCTTAAGGCCCTCGACAACACCTTAAGGGATCGACATACACTTTAAAGGCCCTCGGAAAAACACCTTAAGGCATCGACATTTCACCTTTAAGGATCGACATACACCTTAAGGGATCGACATACACCTTAAGGCATGACATACACCTTAAGGCATCGACATACACCTTAAGGGGTGACATACACCTTAAGGCATCGAATACACCTTAAGATGCGACATACACCTTAAGGGACGACATACACCTTAAGGCATCGACAACACCCTTAAGGCATCGACATACACCTTAAGGGATCGACATACACCTTAAGGCGACATACCTTAGGCATCGTACACCTTAAGGGATCGACATACACCTTAAGGCATTGACATACACCTTAAGGCATCGACATACACCTTAAGGGATCGACATAAGCTCCCTATACCTGTCGTTCAAGTAGCTCGCGTCAGGAGCAAAAAGTTAAGTGATTTTTGACATTTGGAATAGAGTATTTTTCAGTCTCGCTCGATCAAATCCAATCAAAGGTTCCGCTTGTAATGTTTGTTATTTTGTCTCTCCCTGTCCTACATTTGCGTCCGTCAGAATAATTGAAATCGTCGCAGCCACCCAATGCCGTGCACATTCTAATTCGGTAATACTTTCAGCGAGGAAAGGCGCGGCCAGAACTGCATAACGTTTTCTGAATTTAATCTTCTTAGATTTATTTCATGCCAATGATTTGTGGACGGAAGTATCTATAAT
>JACEEZ010005319.1:35000-37500 GCA_016584305.1 Chionoecetes opilio | reverse complement strand
CGCACACGCACACACACACACACACAAACACCCACACACACACACACACACACACAAAGAAGTATATGGTTGTAAGTCCAAGAGAAAAATATAACATGAAAAACATCGTACATAAAAATATAACATGAAAAACAGCGTACATAAAAATATAACATGAAAAGCAGCGTACATAAAAATATAACATGAAAAACATCGTACATAAAAATATAACATGAAAAACAGCGTACATAAAAATATAACATGAAAAACAGCGTACATAAAAATATAACATGAAAAACAGCGTACATAAAAATATAACATGAAAAACAGCGTACATAAAAATATAACATGAAAAACATCGTACATAAAAATATAACATGAAAAACATCGTACATAAAAATATAACATGAAAAACATCGTACATAAAAATATAACATGAAAAGCAGCGTACATAAAAATATAACATGAAAAGCAGCGTACATAAAAATATAACATGAAAAACATCGTACATAAAAATATAACATGAAAAACAGCGTACATAAAAATATAACATGAAAAACAGCGTACATAAAAATATAACATGAAAAGCAGCGTACATAAAAATATAACATGAAAAACATCGTACATAAAAATATAACATGAAAAACAGCGTACATAAAAATATAACATGAAAAACATCGTACATAAAAATATAACATGAAAAACATCGTACATAAAAATATAACATGAAAAACATCGTACATAAAAATATAACATGAAAAACAGCGTACATAAAAATATAACATGAAAAACAGCGTACATAAAAATATAACATGAAAAACATCGTACATAAAAATATAACATGAAAAACAGCGTACATAAAAATATAACATGAAAAACAGCGTACATAAAAATATAACATGAAAAACAGCGTACATAAAAATATAACATGAAAAACATCGCACATAAAATATAACATGAAAAACATCGCACATAAAAATATAACATGAAAAACATCGTACATAAAAATATAACATGAAAAACATCGCACATAAAAATATAACATGAAAAACATCGTACATAAAAATATAACATGAAAAACATCGTACATAAAAATATAACATGAAAAACATCGTACATAAAAATATAACATGAAAAACATCGTACATAAAAAAGATCTAGAAAAATGTCAACATATGTTCATATATTTGCAATTAATGCACTCTGAACACACAGAGAGAGAGAGAGAGAGAGAGAGAGAGAGAGAGAGAGAGAGAGAGAGAGAGAGAGAGAGAGAGAGAGAGAGAGAGAGAGAGAGAGAGAGAGAGAGAGAGAGAGAGAGAGAGAGAGAGAGAGAGAGAGAGAGAGAGAGAGAGAGAGAGAGAGAGAGAGAGAGAGAGAGAGAGAGAGAGAGAGAGAGAGAGAAATAACATATGACTGCATCACTGTGTGAAAGACAATTCTTTTTGCGTTTATGTTTTGAAAGTGGATTTATACATTACCTTTTGTATGGATGTATGAGTGTGTATGTATGTGTACGCATGTATGTATGCATACATTTATGTATATATGCATGCATGCACGTATATATGTATGTATGTATGTGTTTCCTATGCACGTATGTATTAAAAATGCAGAGTGCGAGCGTTTACGTGAGCAGATGCAAGATGTGCGTGCGTGCGTGCTTGTGTAATCTGTGTGTGTGTCATTCACCTATATGGTCTTGTCCACGCGAACCAGACTCGCGATTGCCAGTTTCACCCTCCCGGAATGAACTTGGAGCTCATTATGACCGATCTATGGATAATGCTGGGATTTCACACACCACAACCCCCCCCCCCCAATCCCCTTGATCAGAGGGGACAGTAATCATCCAAATTTGTCATTGAAAAATCCCCGGGAGCGAGCGAAGATTCGAACCGGCTAATCACAGAATGGCGCACCAAACACACACACCTCTCTCTCTCTCTCTCTCTCTCTCTCTCTCTCTCTCTCTCTCTCTCTCTCTCTCTCTCTCTCTCTCTCTCTCTCTCTCTCTCTCTCTCTCTCTCTCTCTCTCTCTCTCACTTCAAAGGTTCATGCGGGCGCCTCATTAAGCCTAATCACGTTAAACACATCAAAAAACATCCACGGTAGGAATGACGAAATATCGAAGAAAATTTTCATAAAAAACACATCAAACGCATCAAAATATCGCACATTGAAAAACAGCGTACATAAAAATATAACATGAAAAACAGCGTACATAAAAATATAACATGAAAAACATCGTACATAAAAATATAACATGAAAAACATCGTACATAAAAATATAACATGAAAAACAGCGTACATAAAAATATAACATGAAAAACATCGTACATAAAAATATAACATGAAAAACAGCGTACATAAAAATATAACATGAAAAACATCGTACATAAAAAAGAGAACATTGTTGCCCACGAATATATTGCTAATAAATATATCGCATATGAAAAAAAAAATCGTATATAATAAAACTGGTAAATTCACAAGCGTATATAGTATTGCTTTGCAGTGC
>JACEEZ010005319.1:0-30000 GCA_016584305.1 Chionoecetes opilio | reverse complement strand
TAAACTACACTGTTTAACATACGTGAAAGTTACGAGGTCTCATTATCCTCTGTATACACACGAACACGCTTCACTAAGTTATTAATCTGCCTCATGAAACAAGTGCCGCAGCCTGAGCCCAAGAATTATTAAGCGGATATTAAGAGGAATGATTTGCTTCCCTGCGTTGTCTCTAGATTGTAGTGACAGCCAAGACTACAACAATATCGGGAAACTTAATGTGAGTTACTCCTACAGTGTTGACAGACGTTCCGTAACAGATGACTCGTGACTCTGGCCAGTATTTAGTTCATGTAACTGTAGCAAAAGGGTAGAGCAGGGACGTGCCTCTGTTACCCTAAATTCACAGGATAAAAGATTCAATACATTATCGCAACACTTCATGGCACGAGCTAACTGATCGTTTTCAATCTTTAAATCACCGCCGCAATGCTGCTTCTCTTGCTATCTTCTACCGTTATTTTCATGCTCACTGCTCTTCTGAATTTTTTTCTTTATAGGGTCTCGCAGCAAGCGGGCTTTTCGTTACTCTTTATTTAGCAGCCCTGGAAAACAGACCCTAGATCAGAACACTATTCTTCCTGGGAATCCTACGATGTCTTCAGTCACACGTTTTATGGTGACGCCGCCTCGAACATCAAACCGTTTATGGCGCTCCACTCGCCTCGCGTCGCGATCTGATGCAGGGTGACTGGGTGACATGTGGGTGACTGGGTGACTGGACATGAGGATGACTGGCTGACATGTAGGAGGTGACTTGGTGACATGTGGGTGACGCGGGTGACTGCAAACTACTCAGCGACAGGATAAAAGATAGCTGCCCTAGGGACGCTGTAACCACTCGGCCATCACTGTCTTCTACACTACAATTTTTTTTCTCTTTACGTTGGAGCCTATAGCGCCTGTAGACTATTATTACTTTTTCCTTGAGGGCTCAAGTGGTCAGGCCCTGCACATTCTGGAGGGTCGTGATGTTTGGTTGGCCCTAGCCCGTGGTGGCGCAGGCTGGATTTTTATTGTGACAGAGACAGAACTGAACAGAAAGCAAACTGACAAGAATGTGGCAGTTCCGTGCAGTGTAGTCGCTCTTAACTTTAAAGTCGCTTCACCATGAATGACATAGCATCCTCAGCAACAGTGGATGTGGTTTTACAAATCGGTGGGTCAGCAGCCGTCTAGACACCAGCCAAAGGAAGGAATGGTCATTTGCATTGTAATGACCGAAAAACATCCCCTTGCCTTCTCCTCAGACCTTTAAACCTGCGTGGAGGATATCTTTATTGACCTTTCCAGACCTCACGCCTGTGCCGAACCATCCTCTGACCTTGCTTGCTGCCCAGTGTTTCCTTGGTGCCTTTACGATTACTTTAAAGACATTCCAAAGCTCATCGTAAACTTCAAAGGGCCCTAAACTGGGTAGAGGCTACATCTACATATATACTCTTGAGGTGACCTAAATCCTGCAGTTCCTGCCTCAAGATGCAAGTTACATAGCCCTGCAAAGTTGTGTGCATCCTGCCATTCCTTCGATTGAAATGTGAAACGTCTGCTTTTTGATAGGGTTACAGTGTCAAACTTAGTATTATTCTCTCTCTCTCTCTCTCTCTCTCTCTCTCTCTCTCTCTCTCTCTCTCTCTCTCTCTCTCTCTCTCTCTCTCTCTCTCTCTCTCTCTCTCTCTCTCTCACGCACGCACACACACAGTAACTTAGCTTCCACTTTCTTACCCATCATCCCACACTTCCTCTTCTTTCCTTCCCAGCACTCTTCCACCCCACTCCTTAACCCAGCACTCTTCCACCCCACTCCTCCTTAACCCAGCACTCTTCCACCCCACTCCTTAACCCAGCACTCTTCCACCCCACTCTTTAACCCAGCACTCTTCCACCCCACTCTTAACCCAGCACTCTTCCACCCCACTCTTAACCAGCACTCTTCCACCCACTCTTAACCCACACTCTTCCACCCNAACAAAAACTATTCCAGCGCCCCTATACTGAGGGGCCCCGAATGTAACCCCTGCATTATGAGTGGCCCCGAGGCATGAGTGGGGGGAGAGGGCTGATGAGAGGGAGGAGAGGAGTGGGTCATTAGAGGGAGGGAGGGAGGGGAGGTTTAAAGGAGTAAGATTATGTCACATGAAGATAGTAATGACCTTATGAGCATCGTTTTTATCATTACCATTAGTGAAGATTATTACCGGGAAACCTTCTCTCTCTCTCTCTCTCTCTCTCTCTCTCTCTCTCTCTCTCTCTCTCTCTCTCTCTCTCTCTCTCTCTCTCTCTCTCTCTCTCTCTCTCATATACAGTCACCACAAATAGAAATCGGACCTGCTTTGCAACTGGTTGCATAAACATGAATATCATCAAGGAAATAAATAATACAAACATATTAGATAATATTAAAAAATTTTTTTTTTTTATATATTTTGATAGATTTTTGGGAGGAAGAACAAACCTCCATGACCTCTTAAACCACTGAAACATCCCCAAATCATGACAGATTCGGGGTGCTTCACAGTGCGAATTGTGTTGGCAGGGTCGAATCTACTGACTGAAGGTGGTCGTCTTACTGTGGTAGAACGGCCCTG
The DNA here is from genome assembly GCA_016584305.1 of Chionoecetes opilio. Lineage (NCBI taxonomy): Eukaryota > Metazoa > Arthropoda > Malacostraca > Decapoda > Majidae > Chionoecetes > Chionoecetes opilio. Next base: position 27,412 of record JACEEZ010005319.1, on the reverse strand, counting down.
AATACACTTGAATGTCGATTCATCCGACCACATGACCTTCCTCCAGTCGTCAGCTGTCCAGTGGATGTATTTCTTGGCAAAATCCAGTCGAGCTTTCTTCATACGATCCATCAGTAGAGGTTTGCGTGCAGCACGGCGGCAGGGAAGCTGGAGGTCCCTCTGGAGACGGTGTTGGATGCAGCGGATGGATGCGTCTTTTAGCAGGGTTTGAATACACTTTTTTAGCTGAGAAGCTGTAAGATGAGGGTTTTTACGTAGTTCTCTTCCAAGAAGACGATCTGTAACTTTGGAAGTCTTCCGTGGGCGTCCAGGATAAGGTTTTGTTGGGGGAACAACATTGGGTGGTGACCCACGAGCGGCAGCCAGCAGCAACATTACGGTTGACTTCGCTCGGCGAGTACGCTTACAAATTTCTTTAATAGGCACTTTTTCTTGCCTCCAGGCTAATACGCGAGCCTTCTCCTCCTTAGTCATGTGTGCACGACCCATATTTAGTGAATATGTAAAGAATTAAAGGACAAAAAAGTGCTCAAGTCAAAATATTGGGAAAACGGGGCAGAGAATACCAAAGCATTAACGTCTCCCCTTGCTGTCTGGATCAGCACTGAGCGTGAGTTCCACACACCTCCCACACTACCCGCCCAGAAGAGTTACTAGATATCGCCAGCCAACTCTACCTCAAACCATAGGGCGGGATACGCTAGTAGAATTCGGACCGCTAGACAGTGGTTTCTTATGGGATAGGTCCGATTTCTATTTGCGGGTATTACTATACATATTTTCGATACCTTCCTTTCTTTAATGACTGCATTTTCTCTCTTTCTCTCTCCTTTATTAGCTCTTTGCGTGTTTTCTATTAGTGTTATTGTTCTCTCCCTCGCTTCTTCCTCTTTCTTTATTGCTGTTTACCTGTTTTACTTCATGCTCCCGCGACCACAGGACCATTAATATCACGCCCTGGCGTTATAACTTTTCGCAGCGATGTTTTCTAATGCTCTCTCTCTCTCTCTCTCTCTCTCTCTCTCTCTCTCTCTCTCTCTCTCTCTCTCTCTCTCTCTCTCTCTCTCTCTCCGCAACCTCCCTGCACACCCACTTTAACTTCAAAGCCGATATTAGTAATTCGGAAGAAACGTTGGAAACAAGGCCACAGTAAACCTCAGAGAGAGAGAGAGAGAGAAGAGAGAAGAGAGAGAGAGAGAGAGAGAGGAGAGAAGAGAGAGAGAGAGAAGAGAGGGGAAGAGGGGAGAGAGAGAGGGGAGGAGGGAGCGAGAGAGAGAGAGAAGTAGGAGCACGTTAGTGAAGTCAAAGAGAAAGAAGAATAAGGGGATATTTCCCATGTATTTTTCCGCCTCTTTAATCACAGTAGATAAATCTTGGGCGAGAAATACAGTGGCCATGATTCCTGCACGCTGACTCTTATCTCTCGCACATGAGGAAGGCAAGGAAGGTGCGAGTAAAAGGGAGTAGCTAATGGAACAAAAGGAGGAGGAGGAGGAGGAGGAGGAGGAGGAGGAGGAGGAGGAGGAGGAGGGAGGAGGAGAAATGGAGAGGGATAATGAGGAGAAAAAGGAAGAGATGGAGGAGGAGAGAGAGAATAAAGGAGCAATAAACAGGTAGGAAAGAGAGAAAGTAAAGAAAAAAGTCAGAGAAATGAATACAGAAGGCAAAGAATAGAAGAAGAAGAAGAAGAAAAGGAGGAGGAGGGGAGGAGGGGGAAGGAGGAAGAGGAACAAATAGGAATTACAGATACCAGGCGACCCTTAGTAGTCTAGTATTGCGAGGGTATCTACTGAACTAACACACTACTAATTAACAGACAAACACGTAAGATAACTGGATACTACAGGACAAGGCTAAAAAAAGGAAGGAGGAAGGAGGAGGGTTGAGAAGAGGAAGATGAAGGAGAAGAAAGTAAAAGAAGAAAAAAAATGATGAAAAATAGGACAAAAATTGAAGAAAAAGTTTAACAAACTCTCACACCACACGCACACGCGCACAAATAAATACACACACGTACACACACACACACACACACATACACACACCCACGCACACATTAAGTGCTCTATATTTACCGCTATCCCGCAAGAAAACAGCAGCTGATTAGCAGGTTGAGGGCCGAGCGTGAAGCCTGGAGCACAAAGGAGGACAGGGGACATGTGCTCGTCATTAGCAGGTGAAGGACGCTCTCTCTGTCTCTGTCTCTCTCTCTCTCTCTCTCTCTCTCTCTCTCTCTCTCTCTCTCTCTCTCCTCTCTCTCTCTCTCTCTCTCGTCTATATTTTGACTTCTGTCTATCTATTTACAAATTTGTCTGTCTGTCTGTCTGTCTGTATGTCCGCCTGTCTGTGTACATGGTAATTGCTCCTCCATCAGTAGCGCTTTAACACACTCCATCGTCAGTTAAATTTTATCCGCCGAGTTTACAACGTTGCATTATTTTTAAAGGTGGAGGACTTGTTTAATATTTATAGCGTGAGTAAAACATGAAACACGTATTGGTCTGTCTGTCTGTCTGTCTGTTTCATCCTCGGTGCAAAGCAGATCCCAGGAGGTGCGTTGCTTTAGTTACATGTCGATTTCATTCCCGAGGGCCTTGAGCGCGCCTCCACGCACGCACCTTTCCATTTTGAGGAACTCATAAAATCGACCAAACACCATCAGCCTTGAGTTTTCCGGGCGTCCCCTTGATCTTCCTGACTCACGGTTGTCTCCTGTATATATATAACCCGGTGAGCAGGACAGACTTAAGGGTCAGGGGTTACATGGCGATGAGAGAAGGATAGGGTCACTCTCAGGCACTCCATATCATCTTAACCCCTTGAGGCCCAGAACGTAATTTTCATTGTAATTTGGCTACCATTAGACGATTTCAATAGATATAAGCAATATTTTATAGATATGACCTATTTAGTATCCTTGTCCACTAGCTAATTTGATATATTAAGTCACTTTTTGTAATTTTATGGCTAACAACAGACGATTTTATATAGCAAAGGAAAGATCTTTATGTCAGGTGAGGACCATAGGAGAAACTTTCTAGGCGGGTCTCCCCATAAAATAAACTACACTGTTTAACATATGTGAAGGTCACGAGGTCTCATTATCCTCTGTATACACACGAACACGCTACACTAAGTTACTGATCAGCCTCATGAAACAAGTGCCGCTGCCTGAGCCCAAGAATCATTAAGAGGATATTAAAAGGAATGATTTGCTTCCCTGCGTTGTCTCTAGATTGTTGTGACAGCCAAGACTACAACAATATCGGGAAATTTAATGTGAGTTAATGTTAAAGTGTTAATGTGACTGTGTGTGTGTGTGTGTGTGTGTGTGTGTGTGTGTGTGTGTGTGTGTGTGTGTGTGTGTGTGTGTGTGTGTGTGTGTGTGTGTGTGTGTGTGTGTGTGACTGTGTGTGTGTGTGTGTGTGTGTGTGTGTGTGTGTGTGTGTGTGTGTGTGTGGTGTGTGTGTGTGTGTGTGTGTGTGTCGGAGAGTCCACACCTCAGATATGACTGACCCCTCGTATCTTTCTGAAAGCTCCCTTCACACATTCCATAATTGAACCACGATAGCGCCACCAATTTGATTATTGACGCTATCGTGAAATTTGACCACGATAAACGCAGACCACGATGGCCTCACAACAATGTCACGCTGCCTGTACGTATGTGTCATGACGGTCGTAAGATGGTCACGATGATGTGAGTAATGTGAGTCACACTTTTACAGTGTTGACAGACGTTCCGTAACAGATGACTCGGGACTCTGGCCAGTATTTAGTTCATGTCACTGTAGCAAGAGGGTAGAGCAGGGACGTGCCTCTGTTATCCTAAATTCACAGGATAAAAGATTCAATACATTATCGCAACATTTCATGGCACGAGCTAACTGATCGTTTTCAATCTATAAATCACCGCCGCAATGCTGCTTCTCTTGCTATCTTCTACCGTTATTTTCATGCTCACTGCTCTTCTGAATTTTTTTCTTTATAGGGTCTCGCAGCAAGCGGGCTTTTCGTTACTCTTTATTTAGCAGCCCTGGAAAACAGACCATAGATCAGAACACTATTCTTCCTGGGAATCCTACGATGTCTTCAGTCTTTTATGGTGACGTCGCCTCGAACATCAAACCGTTTATGGCGCTCCACTCGCCTCGCGTCGCGATCTGATGCAGGGTGACTGGGTGACATGTGGGTGACTGAACATGTGGGTGACTGGGTGACTGGACATGAGGATGACTGGCTGACATGTAGGAGGTGACTTGGTGACATGTGGGTGACGCGGGTGACTGCAAACTACTCAGCGACAGGATAAAAGATAGCTGCCCTAGGGACGCTGTAACCACTCGGCCATCACTGTCTTCTACACTACAATTTTTTTTCTCTTTACGTTGGAGCCTATAGCGCCTGTAGACTATTATTACTTTTTCCTTGAGGGCTCAAGTGGTCAGGCCCTGCACATTCTGGAGGGTCGTGATGTTTGGTTGACCCTCGTCCGTGGTGGCGCAGGCTGGATTTGTATTGTGACAGAGACAGAACTGAACAGAAAGCAAACTGACAAGAATATGGCAGTTCCGTGCAGTGTTGTCGCTCATAACTTTAAAGTCGCTTCACCATGACATAGCATCCTCAGCAACAGTGGATGTGGTTTCACTAATCGGTGGGTCAGCAGCCGTCTAGACACCAGCCAAGGGAAGGAATGGTCATTTGCATTGTAATGACCGAAAAACATTCCCCTTGCCTTTCCCTTCAAGACCTTTAAACCTGCCGTGGAGGATATCTTTAAGCTTCCGATTGCCTGNTTAGTATTTTGTATTTAAATACATTTCGTCCCCAGGTATTTAGTATTTACTGTTTTTTAAATACAGTAAATGTATTTAGTGCCCAGCTCTGACACGACACACACACACACACCGCACTCACACACATACACATACACACACACCAAGAATTAACATACACAACACATACACACACACACACACACACTACACATAGACACATACACACAGACCACACATACACATACCATACACAAACCACAATCACATACACATACACACACACACATACACATACACATACACCACACACATACCCATACACATACAACACACACACACATACACATACACACACCACACACTACACATACGCACACAACACAACACACATACACATACACATACACACACACACTATACACATACACATACACACACACACATACACATACACACAACACACACCATAACCTACACTACACACACACACATACCCATACACCACCACACACACACAGTGTAAAGCAATCAGACAATTAACCAGTCCTTCCATTGTTCACATTAATAAGCAATTCAGCAGAACATGTTGGTAATGGACTCTCCTTTCTGTATACCTTGCCTCCTGATAATCCTGAGTAAAACAAACTTTTCTTAACAGCTCTTCTGATATCTGGTGACTCTACCATTTAGAAAAGAAAAAGAAAAATATTGAAATTTTGTTTTGTTATAATTGTAGAATTTCTTTTTTTTAAACAAGGGAATTAATACATTTTTGAAGGGAATACTTGAGCCTTTTATGTTCTGAATTATGTGGCGTAGACCATTTCGGGTTTTTGTGGCATGGTACACACAACTCCACATAACACACACACACACACACTTCTCTTCCTATTGAGATAAAAAGTCTGATGGATGCTGGAAATTTACTAAAAAACAATTGTAACAAAGAAAATAAAACTTATTTATTTATTGTTGTCAAAATACTTTTGTAGACTTTGCGTTGAACTTGTGTCCGATTGTCTTTATTTGCTTAGACATGTTTTTTGTTTTTTTTGTTTTTTTTGTTATTCTATTGTTAGTTGGTAGCTTTAATGCCTGTACTACTGTACGAACCCATTAGTTATGATTTTGTCTGTCTAAGAGCTTATGCTCGACAGACCGTGCCCTCATCATTACGGTTATTGTTTTTAATGATATTTATTATCTTCGTGTGATTTTGTAATGAGCAATAAACTTTACTTACTTACGTACTTACGTACAAACAGACTAGAACAGACAGACAGAGACAGAAACAGACAGACAGACACCAGACACACAGACACCACACACAGACACACACACACACAACACACACACACACCACCACCACATTCACACACACACACACACACACGCACACACACACACACACACACACACACACACACACCCGACACACCACACACACACTCACACATACAAACAACAAACAAACCAACAAACAACAAACCACACACACACACACACACACACACCATATTCACGCATCATGGGGAGAAATTGCCAGGCCTTTCATGGTTTTGAAGGATCGCAGCTCATCAGCCATATCTGTGAGGCAAACACGGGTTACAGGTGTAATTAGAAATCATTTGGTCCCTCACCAGCCGAGGGTTCGAATCAGTCCTCTTGGTTGCATGCGAGAGCGCTAAGCGCTACACCATAGGTCGTTTCCTTGCCATGTCACTGAATAATTTTTGTATCATTATTCGTTTTGCCCCCTCTATAGGGCATGACACCTCTACCCTAGAACGTCCTTGAGCCGCATGTCGCGTGCATTCTATACTCCCGTTGGGCATCCCTCTCACATCCCTCGCATCTCACGGGTATCCTGCTACCTTGAACTTGAAACTTCTTCGGGGACATATTGCTCCACTTGTTTAGTCCGGGTGATTGTTTTGGCGCCCTTCTCAGCAATTTGCTATTATCTGCCATCACATGAAGCGTCATTACTAGATCATTGGTCCAGAATCCACTGAGTATACTTCTTTTTTCGTTGTATATGTCTGGATTAAATATGATTGTTTGGATGTGTTGCTTTGGATAATAGTTGTTACGAGGTTTTGGCAGCACACCGACGTGCTCTGTTTTCTCTCTCTACCCTTTACATCTATTGTTTTCTTGGCAGTAACCGTCAACGCCGTCCACTACTACCATCCCCTATTTTAACACCTCACATAACTAGTGTTAACTCACACATTTTGCATCATACGTGCCACATACGTCGCATGCCTTCACCTCAACCTTTACACCCTTATTCAAGATCAAGAGACTTTTTTAAATAGTTTAAAAAAAAATTCTATGAATCTTTCTTATTCCACCACATCCCTCTCTCCGTGAAAAGAGGCAAACCAGTCCCACTCGTCCCCTCGCCGCCGCCAAATCATCTACATCGGACTGTACATCCTGTGCCCGTATTTATAAAATGCGAATTCGCCATAAGTCACCGAAACTCGCCATAAAGGGCTCGTGATTTTCCCATAAATTTCCATAGTGCTAGGATGTCCGGAGTCCCATAAGGACCTTATTTGACATAAACCTTCACATTGCAAGCAACACAAACCTTCCGCCAGCGCCAACCCAGGCATTTTCGGCCAGAAAAGGACGTTCTCGGATAAGTTGGAATGACGAAGAAATTGTCAAGAGGTATCGGCTGTAACCAGAGGGAAATTATTATGTCACCTCGTGAATTCATTCCTCCAAAGTAAATAAAAAAGGAACCCATCGTACATTGACAGCGGGAAATGAAAATATAATAACATTGTTTCCTCGCCACTGCAGGTTATGCTAGGCACTGAGCGAGTGCAGCTGCTGCAGTGATGACCATGGAGCCGCGGGAGGTGGACAGGCAAATAACTTGCCCAAGGTCCGTCCATGGTATCTCTCGTATACCCCAAATTCTCGCTACCACCACCGAGAATTCCTCGCCGACGGAAATTTTCGACGCACCGTTCCACTTCTACTCATAGATGAAAAGGGTGAGATAAAGTGTTTTCATCAATTGTTTTTTTGACACAACATTTTTCGAAGGCATATTTTTCTATTTAGTATTGATATGTTTTATCATAAATTTATCTATTTATTTTGGCAGAAATGAAGGAAAATATTAGTTTGAACCTACGCATGTCCATATCTACCTTCTGGAGGGCTATCATTTCAGCTTCAGCACGTAGTGGTAGATACTACTTCCCGAAAAACAAAAAATGTAATACTTGGAACAAGGTTATTTTTTTACACTAGGACCAGTAATTCCCTATCACGGGAAGTGTGCTTTCTGTTAACCTTAATGGATTCTAAGAAACTCTCAATGAGTTTCTGTCGCAATCATTACTTTTGGAGATACCAATGTTTTTAGTTAAGAAGCGCATAGGACATAGATAAGATGGACTAATCTAACCTCAAACCTTTAATTCACTAACCTAACATAATGTACACTAACCCCAGCTTTAATAGTCCTAACCTAACGTCCACCTTGAGATTCACTACCAACCTAACTCCACGTTTAACTTTTCTAACAAAAGCCAAATCCTCATTGAAAAGTGTCCGCGGCAAGGGAAGGAAAAGCAAAAGCGATGCAGGTCAAAAAAGGGAAGAAGAGTGAGACTCACGTAAACACTTGTCTTTCTTCCTCCCTATAAATAACAGGTATTATTGTAGTGTTTGCCCTACTCCCCCTCTCCCCCACAACAATTTGGGGACCTTCGGGGAATGCGGGATATTTGCTGGGGTACAAAATGTGCGTTGCAACCACATAGTTTTGATTAGGTAGTGACGTAAAAATTCCCTAGATCTAGGAAAATTGACTGGATTCTTCAGTCAAGAAAGTGTGGACCTGCTGACGATCCTCAAAAACAGAATGACCGGAGTATCGAGTCCACCCCACCCTCCCCCACCCTCCCACTAAGAAGTAAGGTAAAAAAAAATTTAGGTTCCCGGGGTGTCGAGGGGCCCCATTATGTTAGGTTAGATTATCGGTGATTATCGCTAAATTAGGATAGATTATCGGGGTCAGGGGGGAAAGGCCCCTCGCTGGGAGGTTAGGTTTAATTTGTTTTAGGTTGGGTTTTAGATTACGAGGGGGCCTGTAACTCGGAGCTGGAAGGTTAGGTAAATTCCCATATCTGGGGAAAAATTCCCTAGATATAGGAAATTTTTACTCCTACACAACTCCAAAAATACGTGTTTTCGACGCATTATTTAGTCCCCACTCTAAAACCCCGCATTCCCATAGGTCCCCAAGCTTGTTTGGGCCAGGGGGAGAGTATGGGCAAACGCTAGAAATATACCAAATAACATCATATTTCCAAAGGGTAAGGGCGGAAGGGTGACGGAAGATACACACAAGGTAAACCAGGTAGTAAAGGAGAAGGAGAAAGGAAGCAATAGCCAAGGAGGAGTGATGATCAGGCAGAGATACGCATTATACGTAGCTACAGGTACGGCAGTATCTGTAGCTACGTATTACGTAGTACGTATTACGTATACGTTACTGTAGTATACGTAGTTAAGTAAAAAATTTCAGCTACGTATACTGCCGTATCTGTCTGGTCATCACTCCCTCCCTGGCTTTTGCCCCTTTCTCCTTCTTTACTACGTGGTTTACCTGTTGTGTTCCTTCCGTCACCTTCTACCATTACTTTTGGAGATAAAACATGTTATTTATAGGGAGGAGAGAGACAAGTTTTACATCGTTCCCGCGTAAAACTTTTTTACGGATGTTATTTACACGTATATATGAGTTAACCCTTTTAAAAATAGCTTTATTTTCAGTTTGTAAGGTTCTCACAAAATTTATTGCTCATTTTTTACTGATTTCAAGCGTTATTTCATGATCTAAGAGACTTTTTAAAGGTAATGAAAATGCTAGGTTAAGCGGGAAGTTATGTTAGCAGGAACTGCTAGACCCATAGCATATGGCGGAGATCTAATGGGCAACTTTATGTTTATGTCGAACCTTATGGGAATCCAATAGCTATATTATAAATACCGGGCCAGGCCCGGTTTTTATAATAAGGTTTATGGGATTCCCATAAGGTTCGACAAAACATAAGTTGCCCATAAGATCTCTATGTTATGGAGCAAATTTCCGCCAAAACGCTATAGGTCTAGCAGTTCCTGCTGACAAAATTTTCCCGCTAAACGTTTTACATTACCCTAAAATGTCTCTTAGATCATGAATAACGCTTGAAATCAGTAAAATATGAGAAATAAATTATGTGAGAGCCTTACGAACTGAAAATAAAGAAATTTTAAAGGTTATTTCATAAATAGGGTAAAAAAAAAACATCCCCATAGAAACGTTTTACGGGGGAAAGATTGTTTTGTAAACAAAACTCAAGCCAAGGAAGTGAAGGAACTGCCGAGAACGTAATTTTACCATAAACAGGAACAACAACGTCCCAGAAACTATTGAACATTTCCTGCTGTAGTGTCCCGCTTCCACTCCCACACTGGCTCACCTATAGTCAACTTCTCCCCTTTGAACGTGTCATGTTTAACCTGCCCACCCTGCTGGCTGGGGCCCAGGACGACCCGCGGTTGTTCTTTCTCACGTGTGCTTTCCTTAGGAAGACGGGTTCAGCTGTCACTTCTGTGATCACTCCAAGGGTTTTACACCTAAGGGATTTGCCGAAGCCGAACCATGGAGAGCCTTGGGGAAGTATTTTCCCTCTCCACCCCTGCTGATAAGAGGAAGGGGAAGGCAAATTGGTCGGAGGATGAGTCATTGCTCCTTGTCGAAAGGGACAAGGGGGCATGCCTCCGTCCTGACTGGGAGTTGCAAGAAGCCGGAGTGACCTTCAAAGGTAAAGGTTACGTGGGTCCTCATTACTGACGCCATCAATGTGGCGGGAATTTGTGACAGGACGTTCTGAGGTCATCAAGGGTGGGGCACCATCCAACCCCGGTCCAGGCAGAAGATCAGTCAGCATAGGAGGCATACTGATGGAACGGGTAAGCACTGGGGTTAATCATAAACTTGAAATAAAACGCAGGTGACAGGTTAAAATTTAAATGTTACTGAGGCTAGAATTTCAGTGAAGTTAAAATTTGTTTCCGCTTAATATTTAATGTACTTCCGAATGACGAGGTTTTTTTTCTGTAGAAATCTGTAAAAATTTTTTTTATGCAATTCGACAACTTTTATTAAACTTTTTTTTTAAATCTTTGGGTCAAATTTTGTAGTTATTTTCCGCCCTTATAAGTTTTTTTTTTTCCTCCAGACCTTCACAGATCCTTCAGATACCTCTAAAACGTAATTATAAATTGGGGTAGAGATGCCCCCTTGTGAAATGTTTGCACAACATTTCATTGTTACTTTCACACTCGTTCAGACCTATGGAAACAGTAGAAAGGTGGAAAATTGTTGAATCCAGACAGACATGTTATACATATTAGCCATAAATGTTCTTACAGGTGGTGGCCTCCATTGGACCATTGGATGAAACTGATGAGCTGTGCAGAAATTTTTGGGCTGGGACAATTTTACAATCATGGGAGTTAAACGCGGGATGGGGTTTTTTCCATAGGTTTCCATTGTTTTGACAAACCCTTTCACATGAGCGGCTGGGGCGTGCGACCGTGGCGAGGAGACGCGGTTTACCCGCCACGCGTGGCATAGCTTTGTAGCTTGGACCCTTACACACGGGCCACTTGTGTGGTCGGTCGGTGGAGGGCAAAGCTGTGACCGTCAGTCGTTTCAGCAGATGCTAGTATGTGAGGTCAGTTTTTTTTTTCTTATTTTTTTCTCTTTTCTGAACTTATTCTGTATTTTCTTACATTCAAAGTAATTAAAGAATTTGGCATTGACTGCTTTTAAAGACAGTTCATTATGGTATGGAATTGTCCTTAAGTCAACCTCCCTTTGTTAGCGGGTGCATCACATGCATCTTTGTCTTTGAACAACGACGACGACGACGTCGCAGAAGCAGAAATAGTAGAGTAGCTTCCTCCTCAAGTCCATGCTGAAACTGAGGAAGCGTGTAGGGGCGTCTCTCTGCCGCGGCTAACCTTACCACGGGCCCTCTGTGGCGTCCCTCAGTCGAGATACAAAGCGGGGGGTATCAGCGTCTCGTGTCGTCACGGTGTGGCGACCAAAAAATTTGGCTCGTGTGCCGCGGCCTAGACGGGCCCCTACGGATGAGGAATAGAAAAATAAGAACCCTGCGTTAATTGCCCGTTCCCTTAAAGCATGTATTAAAAAAGATGCACGAATAAACACTACAGTTCGAGAAGCATCTTGATACTCCTCTTAAAATGTTTCCAGTTGTAGGGGTGCTGCCCATAGAAAGGCGGAAATATAATGAAAGACTTCCAGATTTTTCTACTGAAAGTTCAATCAATAACCCATTGGGGGCATACGCCGGGGGCGCGTCGCCTCGCCCACCCTACGACGCCACTCCCGGGGGGCCACCCGCGCGATTTCCCATGCAGGCTCCTTTCCCATACCAACAGCTCTCGCCAAGAAACATCAACTTGCCCCAGCCACGACCCTTTGGGTGGGCACCCCTTGGCCTCCTCCACTCCGGGTTGTCTCTTACAGATACAACCCGATGGGAAGGATCGGTTTCAGGGTAGCGTGCCACATGCCCATATAGCCAAGTTGGCGCTGACGGACTATGCAGGTAATAGGCCTCGATTCAGTCTCACGGTGCATCGCTGATTTGACCCGTAATCATCCCAGCGATACCCCATGATTATGCGAAGACCTTATTACCAAAGGCATTGATTCGTCTCTTCAAGTCCTATTTAGTGTCCATGTCTCACAACCATAGAGTAAGACAGGGATCACAAGTGACTGAAGATCCGGATCTTTGTCCTCCTGCACAGGTTTCCGACAACGCCAAAATATGAAAGTATGAAAGAGTAAATATAGTGGTTAGATTTTTAATTAATAAGATGTCACAAAAGGGGTAGAGTAAGTAGAAAGTCTTGTGCAAAAGGGGAGGGGGACATATTATTCACAAGTCTAGAAATTCAGTAGCCATGAAATAAAGGGTAGAATAGCAGAGGAGCAATATTGCTTTCGGTGCTTAAGAGAGACAAACGCTTTTGATAATATTATAGATTGTTTAATTTTCCCCTTTTGTTCTATGGGATAATGTCTAACAGGCAAAAGGACATATAAATAGTTGAACATTTGACTGGGTTCCATTTGCCTGACCATGCCTCACCTACCACAAGGATGTTACAGTCAGAGGGGAAATATAATTTTTTTAAAAGGTATTTTTGCATTGAGAATGTGAAAGGAGTCAGAAAGTAAACATGGCTACAAAAAAAATATTTCATGATTGTCTCGATAAGAGACATGCTAGTGTGCTATTCACCTTTTCTTATTTTCTAGATATTCAAATTAACTGGAACACTCATTCTATCATATATACAAAGTATATACAAGAATTCTGACAGCCAATTTTGATGGAGTCTAGAAGGAAGATTTAATATGCATTATGCATGCATGCAGGTTTTGTGCGAGCATGGATGGATGCATGTGGTGCATGGATGGATGCATGTGGTGCAGGGATGGATGCATGTGGTGCATGCATGCAAGTGTAATTCACATCTAGCGTGATCACGAACTGTACACATGACTGCCAGCTGTTACCGTCTTGGAAAGAGCTTAAAGCTCATAAAGACTGATTTTTTGGGGAAAGCTGGGCCTCACATACCACACACCCCCCTCCTATTCATCAAAGGGACTTAACTGCTTTCGTTTCCAGGGAAAGTTGTTGAGCCATAACCTGTGAACCTGTGCGTGTCCCAAGCAACACACAGAGACTTTTCCTCTGCATCATGCGTGCAGTTGTATTAATCAATAATTATATATCTGTACGGATATCGGAAACCACATACCGGAAATCTACATACATCTATAATAGATCTGTATCGGATATTCGCATCTACATACGCATGCGCGTTTGTGATAAATTAAACATGCGCATTTGTGATTAAATAAATATCTTTCTGCATCTTTATCCGCATCTGCACCACACGGAGGATTGGCGGATATACAATACATATCAAGAGCTTGGGTACTTTAAGAAAATGGATGCATCTTTACTTAATCAGCTGCAAAAATATTTTACCTTTCATTAATTTCATTCAAAATTTTCAAAACAATGTCAGATTATACAGAAAGGCAGGAGGAGGGACAATTTTTGTATCTTTGCTTGAGTCAATATTTACTGTTTATAATATAATTCTTTAAAAAAAAAAAATCATGCATTTTTTTGCAGCTCCTCATTATTACAAAAAAGTGTTTGAACCTAGTAAGTGAATGTGGGGTCTCATATACTCAAATTCCTGCTCAAAAATAATTTGCATCCGCATCAGCGATTTTTTGTCATTTACACATTGGGCATTCGCCCAAAAAAAAATTTAATATATGCATCACCATCGCAATTTTAAAAAGTTTATATCTACATCCTCATTCTTTAACATCCATACTCCCTAATAATAGTTACTAGGTCAATGCAGCTGTTTGTGTGGTACAGTCATAAAGTCTGTTAATCATGCTTGATGCCTGCGGTTTAAAACACGCATACCAGCTCGGAATATGTCCTTGGTAAACGTGACCGTTACTGTCAAGTGAACATTCACTCCATTCTTTACTGTATCCTAGCACTAATGAATCTTCACTTCAGCTTGCACTGATACATCTTCACTGCATCTTCACTGTAGTCCTAGCACTGTTGCTCAGCCACCGCCGCAAAAAGAACAGGTTTCTTCAGTCCTGCCCACCGTCAGCCGAGGCCACACAGCTCCTTGATGCCACCGTGAAAAACTCCTGTGGGTGACATAATAATAATTGATGAAGAGGAGGAAAAGCACCGTAAGAGGAAAGGGAGATGGAGCTTCAAGTATTAGGGGTACAAGTTCGTGCTGAAGCAGCCCGAGAAAGAGCGGAGCTGAAACATAAAACGAGAAGCAGCCCGAGAAAAAACGGAGCAGGTAAAGAGAAGGTATGCTTCGTAAATTAGCCTTTTATGACATGAAAATCAAGCAGGCAAGCAAGTATGGAAACAATTAAACAGGACCTAGTTTATGCTCTCACTTAAGCTTCATCTATTTATGTGTGTGTGTGCGTTTTAATTTGTGTGTGTTGTGTGTGTAGTTTGTTGTGTGTGTACGTGTGGTGTGTGTGTATGTTTGTTGTGTGTGTATGTGTGGTGTGTGTGGTGTGGGGTAGTGTGTGTGTGTTGTGTTGTGTGTGTGTGTATGTTTGTTGTGTGTGTGTGTATGTGTGTGTGTGTTTGTGTGTGTGTGTGTGTGTGTGTTGTGTGTGTGTGTTGTGTGTGTGTGGTGTGTGTGGTGTGTGTGTGGTGTGTGTGTTGTGTTGATTGTTGTGTGTGTGTTGTTTGTTGTGTGTGTATGTGTGGTGTGTGTGTATGTGTGGTGTGTGTGTATGTGTGATGTGTGTGTGGTGTGGTTTTTATGAGTGGTGTGTATGTGTGTGGGTGGTGTGTATGTGTGGTGTTGTGTGGTGGGGGGTGGGTGGGGTGGGGTTATGGTGTGGTGTGTGTGTATGTGTGTTGTGGGGTTTTGTTGTATTGTGTTGTGGTGTGTGTGTATGTGTGTTTTTGGGGGTGTGTGTAGGATTACAGGACTCAATGACTCACCTGACATGGAAACACTGCCAATAAGCTCTTGGAAATGTGGCCCCTCACTCATCGCTGTAATTGAAGAAAGAAAAAAATATTGTAGCAAACTCAAAAAAAATGCACGTTTGAATAACTCAATAATTTAAAACCATATATATTCCATTACATTTCTTGTTTGTTTTCACAAATGTTCTAAGTGTTGTTCTATTTATTGCTACTTCTTGAGCATGAATTTACAAAATCAATATATATTATATAGCTTACCTGAAATACAAGTCGGAAAATTCATCACGATGTCGTCTGGCGTCCTGGAGCTGTCGACCAGGAATAGGGGGAGGGACATCTACGGGTACACCACGTAAGCAACTTATCAGCATAAGCAGCTGCAGCTGCAGCGCCAGCGACATCATCAGGGTTTTCTGGCGGCATGTCAAAGTTGAGGTCATGCAGATGTTGTTGGGGGAGAGCACAGACTTCCACAACTTGACACGCCTTTAATGGTGGGTCAAGCCGTATCTCTCCATGAAGAACATGAAACCGTCGTTTCAGCTGCCCAATCCCTCGTTCCACTACACTCCTTGTTTTCTTGTGGGCCCTGTAATAACATATAAAGCCATGTTGTATATATGTTTTTCTGTAGGAAAAGTATAATTCTATGCATATTTTTAAGAACATAAGAAAATAAGGAAGCTACAAGAGGCCGTGAGACCTACACGAGGTAGTTCCTGTTACTTAACTCTACCTATATTCACCTCTCTTCCCCATCCATGAATTTATCCAGCCTCCTTTTAAAGACCCCAATAGACTCCGCATTGACCACCTGACAACCTAGTCCATTCCAATCATTCACCACTCTATTTGTGAACCAGTTTATCCCTATTTCCTTTTTAAATCTACGCTTTTCCAGCTTGAATCTGTTACTTCTTGTTCAGGGTAGAACCTACCTACGTTCCAACTTTGAGGTGGCGTCATGCGGCGACATTTGCCGTTGCAGCATGACGGCAACCGTGGGTTTGCGTCGTGCTGCAACTGTCACCGCATGACACCTACTCAAAGTTGACCGTAAACTTTTCAAAATTCCCTATAGTTAGCGACTAGCGCCGACAATCGCAGACTAGTCGCCTAACTACGGCAAACCGTCGCCTAAACGCGGCGACTACGGTCAGTGGAGTGGCTTGCCATATACGGTGTTAGTCGCAGCATGACTTGCGTCGTTCTGCAACTGTCGTTGCATGACGGCAACCCAATATTGGCGTTTAAACTTGTTTTAGTCCGCGACTTTTAGCGACAATCGCGGTCTAGTTGCCTAACTACGGCAACCCGAGCCAACCACGCTTATTTTTTAGCTTCCCCCAAAAAATCGGTTGAAGTCAGCACCGACTGGATGACTCGGCAAGTCGTGACCGGTCGCCGACGCGAGTCTTGGAGCTGTGAACGGGACTTGAAGCAGTATGCCGTTATGTGCAATATTTGATCTTAATCCTACAATATGTTAGCATTATATTAGAAGACCATGTACATGAATTCAATCAAATTTTTTTTAAAGTATAGTCATTATATCACAAGGATTGTTAACACTGGACAACAACATGTTTGCTACTGGAGATGTGTAAAGCGATTTAGACTAATTTGGGTACGCTGATTTCAAAAATCATACCCGTTTTGCTGTATCACGTCAGGATTTTGAGTTACAGAAATACTCCCATTGCCTAGAAGTCAGGATTTCAATGAAATTTACAAAAATTCATTTATTCATTTATTTCATCATGAATGCTTCAATTCCATATGTCTTTAACATGCCTATTTCGTAAGAGGTGGTAGGCTGCAGACTGCACTCTGAAGGTCGCTGTCTGTAGCTAGATTTGTATAGCGTATTGATTGCGGGGTGATGTGGTTGGTTGCGCGTGGTCTAGTTTGTGGCCTTGTGAGCCGTTGGCTGCGCGCAGAACAAAGTCACGCGCTCTTGAGAAACGACTTTCTTTAACACAAACTAGACCACGCGCAACCAACCACATCACGCCGCAATCAATACGCTATACAAATCTAGCTACAGACAGCGACCTTTAGAGTGCAGTCTGCAGCCTACCACCTCTTACGTAACTACGATATAACGTACTTATATAACTACTAATTTTGTTTCTTTCTTTCTTTCAGTTAAACATGAGTAGACGTTCCTGTACCAATCATCCAGACAACTTCTGTTATGTCTGTGGTCGGTATACCAAAAAAGATCAACAGCGAAGTGTATCTACGGCAGTGAAAATGAAGGCCGCCTACTTTCACTACTTCGGGTGTAAGGTGGGGGACCAAGGAAAGAGCTGGGCACCACACATCTGCTGCACAAGCTGCCACTCAGCCTTGACTCAGTGGTTGGTGGGCAAGCGCGCGAGCATTCCATTTGCGGTGCCCATGATATGGCGTGAGCCGCAGAATCATCATGATGATTGTTATTTCTGCTGCACAAGCATCGCCGGCTTCAACAGGAAGAATAAAGGCCACATCAAGTACGCTGACTGCGTCTCTGCTCGTAAACCTGTGCCTCATGATGACGAGAACCCCGTTCCAACATGTCCAGCTGATCAGAACATAACTGTAAGCAGTGGCGAAGAGGATGGTGATGAACCTTTTGAACCCGACACTCAAGAACAAGAACCACACCTTCTGAACCAGGGAGAGTTAAATGATCTTGTAAGAGATCTCTCGCTGTCAAAGGCGAAGGCAGAGCTGCTTGGATCAAGGCTGCAGCAGTGGAATCTACTTGAACCTAACACCAAGATATCCTTGTTCAGAGCACGTCACAGCGACATGGCTCAGTTCTTTGAGATGGAAGACACGATGACATTCTGCAGTGACATCAACGGTCTGTTGAAAGAACTTGGGTGTGATCACGATCCTGCAGACTGGCGCCTCTTCATCGACTCGGGGAAGAACAGCTTGAAGGCTGTTTTGCTCCACAATGGCAACAAGAAACCATCAGTCCCACTGGCTCACGCGTTCGGCATGAAAGAGACCTATGAGACTATGCGGCAGCTGCTTGATTCCATCAAGTACAATGACTTCAACTGGCACATCTGCGGAGACTTGAAAGTGGTGGCGCTGTTGTTAGGGCTGCAGTCAGGCTACACGAAATACATGTGCTTCCTTTGTCTCTGGGATAGCAGAGACGACAAGAATCACTGGACGAAGAATGATTGGAAAGAGCGGACGGAGCATGTACCTGGTCGATACAACGTGAAGCATGTCGCCCTTGTCGACCCAGCCAAGATTTTCCTTCCACCACTCCACATAAAGCTCGGCTTGATGAAGAATTTTGTACGGGCAATGGATCTGAATGGGCGTGGGTTTTTATACCTGAAGGAGAAGTTTGGCAACACCTTGTCGGAGGCTAAGATCAAGGCTGGTGTCTTTGTTGGACCGCAAATCCGAGAGGTAATGAAGGACGAAACTTTTCCGACAACTCTAAACCCCAAAGAGCTGGCAGCGTGGAGGAGCTTCAAAGCTGTGACGGACAACTTCTTGGGGAACGAGCGCGCGGACAACTATGAAGAAATAGTGCAGCAGCTGCTGGAGTCCTTCAGGAAACTTGGCTCCAGGATGTCCCTGAAGATCCATTTCCTACACCAGCACCTGAACTTCTTCCCTGACAACTTGGGAGCTGTCTCGGACGAGCACGGCGAGCGATTCCACCAAGAGATTTCACTCATGGAGACGCGTTACCAAGGGCGGCACAACCCGAACATGATGGGCGACTTCTGCTGGTTCCTGCATCGTGAAACTGACACAGAGCAGCACAAACGCAAAGCCAAATGCCTAAAGCATTTTTAATTACATTCTAGTAGAGTTTTTCTGTAATTTCTATAATTTTGAAGCATTCATGATGAAATAAATGAATAAATGAATTTTTGTAAATTTCATTGAAATCCTGACTTCTAGGCAATGGGAGTATTTCTGTAACTCAAAATCCTGACGTGATACAGCAAAACGGTTATGATTTTTGAAATCAGCGTACCCAAATTAGTCTAAATCACTTTACACATCTCCAGTAATAAATTTTTTTTGAAATTTGTTGTCCAGTGTAATCCCTAATTTTGAACTTGGGGGTGTGGGTAAAAAGAAAATCCGTTGACTTTCGCCAAAAAATAGTGTCCGCATAATTCAAAACACATCAAAACTATTTAGGAAAACAAAGATTCATCTGCGAAATGAGTATTGCCCAATTACAAAAATTCTCCGGTAAAAATTCCTTTTATGACTGTTGCAAGATTTTCAGACAAGTTTATTTTTGAACACTCTTCATTTCATTATTTATTTAACACTCCATTTTATTATTTAACACTCTCCATTTGTAAAAGCATCAAATAATGACCAAATCAAACCTTTAAACTAACCTAATCTAGCCTATGAAAAATGTAATGTTTGCACAACAATTCATTGGTAATTTCACACACGTTCTGACCTATAAAAACGGTAGACAGGTAAAAAATACTTTAGTCCAGACAGTCATATTCTAAATATTAGTCATTTCACACAAAAATTACATATTATTCTAATTTATTTTTATTCATGTTATTATTCTACAGTCGGCGCAAAAAAACTTAGGACGCCAAAAAACTTGGGGCGGGAATAACGTCCTTAGCTGTTTTGACAATTTCGGTGGGAGCGATGAATTTTTGTACGTTTTTTGTATATCTGGCAGTGTGTTAGGGTGTCTGCTGTAGATTCCTCGCTCCTGCCCGCTCTGTATCTTACAAGTCATCATAGGAAGAGGGTGTTGTGTTTGGTTCTCGAACCTTCCTACACCCCCATTTGCCCCTCTATCTTCTACCGCCTTCTCCAGGTCTAATAAAGCATTATGCCGGGCAAATCTCTATCAATTGTGCAGAAGACACATATAGTAACCTTGTGTCGAAGTGGGAAAACAATTGGCCAGATAGTGAGGGAGATGTGTGTTTCCAAACATACCGTCTCGGTGTGGTGCAGGCGGGCGCAAGATGGTGAGTTAGAGACTGTTTTGGCGTGGAAGAAAGGGTCAGGGCGGCCAAGAAAAACTTCAAAGAAGACTGATCAACTGCTCAAAATGTTTGTTGATGTCAATAATCATTTGGAGCAGTTGATCAGTCTTCTTTGAAGTTTTTCTTGGCCGCCCTGACCCTTTCTTCCACGCCAAAACAGTCTCTAACTCCCCATTTTGCGCCCGCCTGCACCACACCGAGACGGTATGTTTGGAAACACACAACTTCCTCGCTATCTGGCCAATTGTTTTCCCACCTCGAGACAAGGTGTCTCGAAGATCTCATATGAGACGTATGAGTCTTCTTCACAATTGATAGACATTTGCCCGGCATAATGCTTTATTAGACCTGGAGAAGGGGTAGAAGATGGAGGGGCAAATGAGGGTGTAGGAAGGTTGGAAAACCAAACACAACAACCTCATCCTATGATGACTTGTAAGATACAGAGCGGGCAGGAGCGAGGAATCTACAGCAGACACCCTAATACACTGCCAGATATACAAAAATCGTAAAAAAATCAATCGCTCCCACCGAAATTATCAAAACGGCTAAGGACGTTATTCCCGCCCCAAGTTTTTGGCGTCCTAAGTTTTTTGCGCCGACTGTACACTAGGACCCGAATTCCCTACACAATTGGGAGTATGATTTCTTGCTTATTGGATTCTAAGAAACTTTTCTACTGAGCTTCCGTCGCAAATAACTACTTTCGGAGATATACAAGTTGTTTATAGGTAAAAAAAAAAAAAAAAAAAAAAAAAAAAAAAATTTTTTTTTTTTAAAAAAAAAAAAAATTTTTTTTTTCCCCGGGCCCCCCCAAAAAAAAACCCCAAATTTTTTTTTTTTTTTTTTTTGGGTTTTTTGTTTTTTTTTTTTTTTTTTTGGGGGGGTTTTTTTTTTTTTTTTTTCCCCTTGGGGGGGTTTGGTCCCCCTTTTTTTTTTTTTTTTTTTTAAACCCCCTTTTTTTTTAAAAAACCCAAAAGGTTTTTTTTTTAATAAAAAATTTTAAAAAAACCCCCCTTTTTTAAAAAAAAAAACCCCCCCAAAAATTTAAAAAATTTTTTAAAAAAAAAAAAAAAAAAACCCCCCGGGGGGGGGGGGGAAAAATTGGGGGGGGGGGGGGGGGTTTTTTTTGGGGGGGGTTTTTTTTTTTTGGGGGCCCGGGTTTTGGGGGGGGGGGGGGTTTGGGGGGGGGTTTTTTCCCCAAATTTTAAAACAAATAAAAACCCCCCGGGGGAAAACCCTTTGGGGGGGGGGAAAAAGGGGGGTTTTAAAAAACCCCCGGGGGGGGGGGAAAAAAGGGGCCAAAAAAAATTTTTAAAAACCCCCAAAAGGGGAAAAAAAGGGGGGAAAGGGGGGTTTTTTAACCAAAAAAATTTTTTTTTTGGGTTTTTAAATTTGGGGGGGTTTTTCCCCAAATTTCGGGGGGTTTTAAAAAACCCCGGGGGAAACCAAAAAAAATTTTTCCCCAAATTTTAAAAAAATTTTTAAAAAAAAAAAAAAAAAATTTTTTTAAAAAATTTTTTAATAAAATTTTTTTTTTTTTAAAAAAAATTTTTTTTTAAAAAAATTTTTAAAAAAATTTTTTTAAAAAAAAAAATTTTTTTTTTTTTTTAAAAAAATTTTAAAAAAAAAAAAAAATTTTAAAAATTTTTTTTAAAAAATTTTTTTTTGGGCCCCCAAAAAAAACCCGTTTTTAAAAAAACCTTTTTTTTAAAATCAGGGGGGGCCCCCCAAAAAAAGGGGGGTTTTCCCAAAAAGGAACCCCCAAATTTAAATTTTTTGGGGGGGGTTTTTCCCCCCCCTTTTGGAACAGGGATTTTTTTGGGGTTTTTAAAAAAACCCGGGGGGAAAAAAAACCCCTTTTTTAAAAAAAACCCCCCCCTTTTTTTCCCCCCCCCCAAAAAAAAGGCCTTTTTTTTTCCCCCCCCCCCAAAAAAAAATTAAAAAAATTCCCCCAAAAAAACCTTAAAACCCCAAAAAACCAAAAAAAAACCCAGTTTTTTAAAACCCCCCCCCTTTTTAAAAAAAAAAAAAAAAAACCCCCCCGGGGTTTTTTCCCCCCAAAAACCCCCCCCCCCTTTTTGGGGGGCCCCCCTTTTTTGGAGGGTTTTCCCCCCCCCCTTTTCCCTTGGGGGGGGGGTTTTTTGGGGTTTTTTTTTCCAAAAAAATTTTTTTTTAAAAAAAAAGGGGAAATTTTTTTTTGGGGGGGTTGGGGGGAAAGGGGGGCCCCCGGGTTTTTCCCCATTTTTTTTTTGGGGGGGGTTTTCCCCTTTGGGGGGGGGGGCCCCCCCCGGGGGGGGTTCCGGCCCCCTTTTTTGGGTTTTCCTTTTTTTTTTGGGTTTTTTTTGGGTTTAAAAAAAAATTAAATTTTCCCCCTTTACCCCGGGGGGGCCTTCCCCGGGGGGCCCCCCCCCCCCGGGGGGGGGGAAAATTTTTTTGGGGGGAAAATTTTTTTTTTTTGGGAAAAAATTAATTGGGCCGGGGTTTTTGGGTTTTTTTTGGGGGAAAAAAAGGGGGTTTTTGGGGGGGCCCCCCAAAGGGTTTCCCCAAAAAAAACCCCTTTGATTTTTTTTTTTTAAAAAATTTTTTTTTTGGGGGGGGGTTTTTTTTTGGGGGGGGGGGGGGTTTTTTTTTTTGGGGGGTTTTTTTTTGGGGGGGGGGAAAAAGGGGGGGGAAAAAAAAGGGGTTTTTTTTTTTTTTTTTTTTTTTAAAAAAAATCTTTTTTTTAAAAAAAAAAAAAAAAGGGGGGTTTTAAAATTTAAAAAAAAATTTTTTAAAAAAAGGGAAAAAAAAGAAAAAAAATTGGGGGTTTTTTTAAAAAAAGGGTTTTTTTTAAATTTTTTAAAAAATTTAAACCGGGGTTTGGGGGTTAGGAGGGTTTTTATTAAAAAATTTTTTTTTTTTCCCAAAATTTTTTTTTTTTTAAAAAAAAAAAGGGGGCCCCCTTTTTTTTTAAAAAAAGGGTTTTTTTTCCTTTTAAAAAAAATTTCTTTTTTTAAAAAAAAAAAAAATTTTTTTTGGGGGGGGGGGGGGGGAAAAAAAAAACCCCCCCCCTTTTTCCCCGGTTTTTTTTTCCCCTGTTAAAAAAAAAACCCCCAAAAGGGGGGAAAAAGGAAAAAACCCCCCCCGGGGGGGCCCCCCCCCAAAAAGGGGGTTCCCCCAAAGGGGGGGCCCCGGGGAAAAATTTTGGGGGGGGGGGAAAAAACCCTTGGTTTTGGGCCCCCTTTTTTAAAAAAAAACCCCCCCTTTTTTGTTACTTTTTTTAAAAAAAATTTTTTTGGGTTTTTTAAAAGAAAAAAAAAAAATTTTTTTAAAAATTTAAAAAAGGGGGTTTTTTAAAAAGGGGGGCCCCCCTTTTTCGGGGGGGTTTTTTAAAAAAAAAAAAAAAAAATTTTTTTCCAAACCCCAAAAAAGGGCCTTTGTTTTTTTTTTTTGGGGCCCCAAAACCTTTTTTTAAAAAACCCAAAAAAAAAACCCGGGAAAAACCCCCCCCCGGGGGGGAAAAAAAAAAAAAGGGGGGGAAAAAAAAAAAACCCCGGTAAAAACCCCCCCAAAAAATTTCCCCAAAAACCAAATTTTTTTCCCCCCCCTTTTTTTTAATTTTTTCCCCCAAAGGGAAATTTTAATTTTTCGAAAAAAAAAAAAAAAAAGGGAAATTTTCCAAAAAAACCCCCCAAAAAACCCCCCCCCGGGGGGGTTTTTGGGGGGGGTAAAAAATTTTTTTAAAACCCCCCCGGCCCCCCGGGGGGGGAAAAAGGGGGGGGCCCCGGGGGGGGGGGGGGTTTTTTTTTTTTGGGGGGGAAAAAAAAAAAAAAAAGGGAAAAAAAAGGCCCCTTTCTTTTTGGGGGGGTTTAAAAAAAAAGGGCCCCGGAACCCCCAAAAAAAATTTTTTTTAAACCCTTTTTTTTTGGGGCCAAAAAAAATTTTTTAAAACCCAAAACCCAAAACCCCTTTTTTTTTAAAAAATTTTTTGGGGGAAAAAAAAACCACAAAAAAACCCAAAAAAAAAAGGGGGGCCCAAAAAAAGGGTTTTTAAAAATTTTTGGGGTTCCTTTTTTTTTTGGGGGGGGCCCTTTTTGGGGGGGGAAAGGGGGGGGGGGTTTCCCGGGTTTAAAAAAAATTTTTTTTGGGGGGGGGGGGGTTTTTTTTAAAAAAAAATTTTTTGGGGTTAAAAACCCCCCCTTTTTTAAAATTTTGGGGTTTTAAATTTTTTTTCCCCTTTTTATTTTTTTTTTTAAATTTTTGGAAAAAAAAAAAAATTTTTTTTTTTAAAAAAAAAAAATTTTAAAATTTCAAAAAATTTTAAATTTTTTTTTAAAAAAAAATTTTTTTTTAAAAAAATTTTGAAAAAAAAAAAAAAAATTTAAAAAAAAAAAAAAGGGGAAAAAACAAAAAAAAAAAAAAAAAAAAAAAAAAAATTTTTTTTTTTTAAAAAAAAAATTTAAAAAAAAAAAAAAAAAAAAAAAAAATTTTTTTTTAAAAAATTAAAAAAACAAAAAAAAAAAAAAAAAGGAAAAAAAAAAAAAAAAATTTTTTTCAAGGCGGGAGGCTCCCTTTTACTTGGATCACCAACCCCCTCTTTGAAGGGTTTTGGGGAAGCCCTTAAAGGTTTTTTGGGGACGTCCCTTTAAAAATTTTGGGAGTCCCTTTTGGGGTTGGGAAAATTCCCCCCCCTTTAAAGGTTTTGGGGGACGTCCCTTTAAATTCGGGGGGGAAGTCCCCCTTTGGGTTTTGGTTTTACGTTCCCCTTTAAGTTTGGGGATTTTCCCTGAAATTTGGTGGGGGTCCCCTTTGGGTTTTGGGAGTCCCTTAAAAATTTTCTGGGCGTCCCTTTTAAATTTTGGGAAAGTCCCCTTAAAGGTTTTGGGGACGTCCCCTTTAAAGGGTTTTTGGGGGGTCCCTTAAGGTTGGTGACGTCCCTTTAAAGGTTTTTGACGTCCCTTAAGGTTTTTGGGGACGCCCTTAAGGTTTGGGGGGACGTCACTTAAGGGTTTTTGACGTCCCTTAAGGGGTGGTTCCCCAAGGGTTTAAATCCCCTTAAGGGTTTTTGGAAAGGGGGCCCCCGGTTTTTGGTGAGGGCCCTTGGTTTGGGACGTCCCCGATTTACGCCCAAAAAAGGGTTTGGTACTTTTTTTTTATACGACCCAAGTGTTTTCTCCAATTTAGTGCCGCCCCCCAAATTTATTTTCCCCAAAAAATTTGGTGACGTCCTTTAAGGGGTTTTGGGCCTTAACATCCCATTAAATAATTACGTCCTTAAACTTCCGAATTGTTGGGGGTTTCTACTACGACAAAAATGTTAAATGGGGAATAATTTTTTTTTATCAAAAGGGGCACCTGGGTTTTTGGGGCCCCTTTTAATTTTTTAAAAGGGGAAAGACTTCAAAAGGTAAGGGGTTTCTTGAACTACGGGTTTTAAAAGGCCCCTAAATTTTGTTGTACATCCAAACAAAATTTTGGAACCCTGGCTAGTGGGAGGGGCACCTGGGGGGGCTTTTTAGGGAAAACATTTGGGGGGAAGGGGGCCAAGGCCCCCAAAAATTAAGGGGTAACGGCCACCGGGCCCCATAGGGGACTAGGGTTAAATGGGGGAGAAAGATAAATTGGGGAAAAGGCCCCCAATTCCCCTTTAAAGGATCTAAAAATAAAAAAAATACCAAAACCCTTTTAAAATCCCCTCTCCTTCCAATTCCCCCCCCCCCTTTGCGCCCCCAGGACATTTTTTACAGGGGGGCAAGTTTAACAAAAATCTAGTGTGAGGGGACCATTTACTGGAAATTTCCCAAAAAAATGTTTTATTTTGTAAATTTTTCCCGGGCTTAGCCTATGCAAAATTCCCAAGTTTATCAAAGGGAAAAAATTTGAAAGTACCTTTTTAGGGAGTAGGGGAGGGAAAAATTTTAAAGATACAATAACATTCTATGAAAAATTTCCCTTTCATAAAAAAAAGATATTTGAATGGGTAGCTATAAGGGCTGAGAATACGGGGCGTTCCAACCAAGTCAGAATTGCAGGGTTCATAAATTTTATTTCCCTTTTCTGGGTTGCCATATCGGGAAAAACCAAAAAAATTTCCCAACGCCTCCACGGACACCATGATCTCGCGCAACACCCCACTTTGGGCCCCTTTTAAAGGGCACCTAGATGCGCCACATATTTTATCAAAAAGCTTTTATTCCGGGTGGGAGCTGTTTGATGCCTACCCCAGGATTAAGGGGCGACGCTGATGGGATGTTTTCTCTTGCCCCGGGGGGGTGATGGGGTGGTAAATTTTCCCCGGCGGGTTTTCCCAAAAAACCTTGCGTTTTACTCAGAAAAATATATATTTCTTTGCTTTACTCACCTTTTTATACAAAATAGGGGCCCATTTGTTTGTATCAGTAAATCAGGGATGATTTTTCAACAATAACATGCTTTCATAACTCAATAGGATAAAAAAAAAAAAGTCAGGGCTGAGTATCACAAGTGTAGGCAGATTTCAGGTTTTTAGGGCATTTAAAAAAGTTGTACTCCTACCCCATATTACCAAAAATACCCCGATGAATTTAGGAACAAAGCCTACCATCGTGTTCATTTTTACATTTCTGCATATTAGAGCAAAAAAAAATTTTCAGTAAGACTACACCCCAAAATTAAGATAATTTAAAAGGGAAAATAAAATAGTGTATAAACATTTTGTCTTGCTTTTTGCTTTAAAACGGGGGCTCCTCAATTTTCATTAAATTTTTTAATCACTGTTTCAAACCCCCCCACACTTTTTCCCCTTTTTTTGGATGTAGACGTACCAATAAGGAAAAAAAGGGAGGTTCAAAAGATTTGGAATGTTTAAAAATGTTGCAAAAGGCGCCCTGACGGGTGAGCCTTGATAGCTTTCCAGGAAAACTCCAATCTTTTCCTGGTAGTTATATAAGGGAGGGCCCAAAGCCTTTTTACCCGTTTTACGGCGGAAAATTTGCCAAAAAAAGTTTTACCTTATAGCCCCAAT
>JACEEZ010005318.1:0-10904 GCA_016584305.1 Chionoecetes opilio | reverse complement strand
GTGAATTTGGAATAAACAAGAATCATAATACTGTAAGATTAGTAATGGTTCTACCACCAAACTTTTCTTTGTGTCGTCGCTCTCTGGATCGGCTGTGGATGCCTTCCATTCAATCAATTACAGACTTTCCTGTGCGTGGCGGAGTGTCAGCTATACGTTTATCGCGTGAAGGTTCTGTAACACAATTTGTGAACTTCGATGTTATTGTATGTTAGTTTTATTCATGTGCCAATGAAAAAAAATGATCTGCAGGGAATTCATTTGTTTTGTGAAATAATGTTCATATATGTGTACGTCTGTATGTGTGTATCGACATCGGTCCATCTGTATATCTGTCCATTGATCTTTTTGACCGGCAAATCTATTGATAGTGAATTCGTATTTCATGGGTGTGTTCTGATGTTATTCCCGGCGTGAATCAACACTAAGACTAGTTGAATATTGTAATTAACGTGAATAACACCGGTTGTATGAACAAGGTTATCGTTCAGCTATTTACCTACGTAACGGGAACTCAAGCCTGCTGATTATGCTCTTAAAAAAGTAACGTTCTAGTCAACAGAGCAGTGGAAGGAAGGGCGAATGTTGGTGGGTTTGTGTGATAAGGAAAGCGCTAGGTCATCTTGTAAAAGCAAAATACTTTTCTTTCATTGAAACTCCTCTTGCCACCTCAGCCTTCCCACCGCCTTTGCCCTCTGCCCCTCTCTTTTACCCTCCTCCCCTTGAAATCCGTGACGCCCCGCCTCCGCTCATTGACAGCACACTCGTGGTGGGCTGGCAGGTGGGTCTGCGATTTTTTCTTTCTTATCTGCACCTTCCTCAAACACCAAACAACTAGCTAACAGACACAAACAAGCGAGTTAATATGTTTGAATGTATAGTGCGTACATACATACATTCATACATACGTACGTTGGTGCTTATTAAAATCCTTATATGCTATCACGGACCTTTATGATCATATAAATCACTGTGTGACACAGTTTTTTATTACTGGGTAGTAAGTGTCATCTCTAAATTGCATATTAATAAACATTTTATAAGTTTGCTATTATCCCCTTCTGACTGTTTTTGTGCGCAGAAAAAATGATATTTTGATATCCATTATTACTCAGTTCTTTAGTAACGAATTTGCTAATTTATTTTCATTCATATAATGTCGAAAAAATAACATATACATGAAAATGTACATGCACCTGTACTAAAGTGACTTGAGAATAACTACCAAAGATTTCGAAGTTGGTAGTGAATCACTTTCACGATTGTGCCCCAAGTATAGCCTCTCATTATGTTCACGACGTGATATGCGCCTTGGTAGCGGCGTTCAGTCCAGTATATCCTAATATCCTAATGGATGCGCTCGCCTTACTCCTGCGAGTACGCTCACAGGTTTTTCTTATTATTAACCAAAATATGTATACAAGTTTGTGAACTTTAAGGGACAGCCTGCAGCCTATTTTGCTATACTTCTTAACCACAACCTCTAGCAGACCCACACAAAGTTTTCAGCCTTGTGATGTCCAAGAAACCTCAATCAACTGCGACAAAAATGTTCCAAGCTGATGCTTCTCAAAGTAAACTGCCAAAGAATTCCTCGCACTTCAACATTTTTATATGTGGACTAGCAAAGACAACTTTGGCTCTGACAATGTAAAAAAGAGGCCTTCCAAGTACTTAAAGGCTGCAGATTCCCAATCTACAGCAGTGACAAAGTGTTTTATACACGTCAAGACCAGTTTTTATGTGCTGTGTTGCGTTAACTCCTTCCTAGGGTCCACCAGTGACTCCCACTTGATATTGTTCCTCTCCAAAGATAACTAAGTCTGATGTGACTAGCTAGACCCACCTGTGGCAGTGCGTCGCGGTATCCCTGCTGTCCCATAGGCAATGATAGCAGGAAACTTTGGATAACCACCCTAAATGCCACCTTTTTGAGGTCTCCAATGGCCTCCCAGCCATACTCATTATACCTCATGCGTCTAGAAAGGCCTTGACTCTGTTGTGTTCCTCTTAAGATGCACCGAGTGAACCTGGGAAAGAGACAGTACTTGTTTCAATGGGTCAATGACAATGTCCCACTTATGCGGGATACAGGCGCTTCCAATGTATTGAACAGACCTGTCATATTATGCCAGAAACTGAGGCAATTTTGACCTATGAAGAATCTGGATAAGTTAGATAGCGCTTCCTCTGGTCTACAACTTGAACATTTTCATCTAACTTTTTGACTGTTTTACGGTTGAGCCTGTCCGTCAAAATCACAACATAGAGCTTGGAAAATCCAATATGTCTGATCAAGTCGTTAAGATCTTTTTGAGAAGGAGGTATGGATTTTAGTACTGCAGATAGGTGAAAGTATGTGGGTTTGATGAAACAAAGCATGGAATTTGGTCCGCAGGTAGACTATGCCTCAGTGGTGATTTTTAGATTTAGGGGCCATCTCAGATTCGACCTGTGACAAAAATGGCGGCCCTTTTCAAAATGGCCGCCATCGCTTATTTGAAATTCTTTGATATTGTAGGTTAAATCAATTCTAGGGGTGGGAATGTTTTTCCTTTATATTATAAATCATACATCAGTAATTTTACTGACCACATAACAGTTGAAATGGCAAATAATTACTAGTTTGAGCTAAAAAATAAGAATTATAATTTTACGTCATGTTACGATTTTGAAATCAGGACCACTTCGTCAAGTGCGTCAAACAACCAATAATTATTTCTTCTGTTTTTGTAGGTAGCAGAGGTACACACAATAGCTTATTATAGTCTAATTGCAAGTCAATAGGATGGAAATTGTGTCCAAACAGTAATGAACTGTTCTCTGTGAGCCGCGTCACTCAGAGCACTGTCCACCGCACTGACAAAGAGCTGTACACTGAAGAGCCGCCTTCTGGCATTTGCAGCGTCCTCTGCAGCCGTTCTTGCAGCCACATCGCAAGAGTTCCCTGCAAGCTTCTGATGCTTCTGGTAGGGTCGTCCAGGTTATACTCCATCCACCACCAGGCTTCTTGTTCCAGCCCCATTCACTTGGTGACGGAAGCTCTGGAGCAGGGGTCATCATTTGGGCCCAACAGTGACCAGCCTGGTAGACAGCTCTCTTGGTGTGTTTGATGAGTGCAGCCTGTGTAGGAGGCAGACCATGAATAGCTCTGCCTTTCTTGCTGAACAGCTGTTTCCTTGCCTGGTTCACACCCTCCTCTGTGCTGGTGCGATCGTACAGCAGGACCACAAATCGCTCCAGTGGTTGCATCCACTCGTCAATGGCACGTGGTCTGGCATGGCACCCAAGGCGCAGAAGTGTGGTGTGACGTCTCCATAGGTGGTCCAGGTGTCCATGCAGTCTTCTTGCCCCTGTCGCCAAAACAGGCACCGTGTCAACATCCAGTGAAGGCGTGGAACATCGGCCATGGCCACACATCGGTAAATGTATGTACATGTGGTAATTTGTGCTTGATTGTAAATAAAGTGGGATAATGTTTAATGAATAATATGAAACCTACCGATATTCCTTCCGCAAGGCTTGAGGTATGAGCTGACAGTCTGCTCGGTTTGGACTTCTTGCTTTGGCACCGGTGGGTGTTGCCTTGGAAGAGCAACAGGAGGTACATTGGTGTAGGTCTCGGGGAGAGATGCTGACATCATCTTGGCACCAGCAGCATCACGATGGGTGTGGGCAACAACCCGGGAAGCTCCACTGAAGTCGTTGTCTGGGTGTTGGAACAGCGATATTCCAGTTCCATGGAATGAGTCGTGCGCACTGGTTGAGCTGGGGTTGTGGTCAATGTTATCAACTGCAGCAGTCGTGAAGAGACCACCTTTCAGCTCAGGAGGACAAACTGCTTTCTCCATCTTGTAGTAATGGCAGATCGTGTCGCCAAGCTCAGTTGAGATGGCCAGCACCCGGTCATAGGAAATACTCAGTCCCAGATCATACAAACGGTCCACCAGTTCACGCTTGCGAGTCTTCGTGTGGACCATCACACCCAAGTAGATGGACAGAGGTGTTTCCCTTCCTTGGTTGTGCCTTGTTGAACATGAAGCCTGCTGATTCTCCCGACGTCGTACCATGCTGTAGGACATCAGTAGCTGGGAAATCGTGAGCACTGGCTGGGGCATTGTTGAAGAGCTTGACTGTGCCTTGATGTTTGGCCCATTCAACACCATAGCAACTAACGCTAACAGAGACACTGGAACAGAATCTTCCTGGCTGTTGGGTTCAAAGGAACCACCAAACTGGTTTTTCATCTTGAACATGTCTCTCCTCACTATGTTCGCAGCCCTGGCAAGATGAACAGCATCACCATCAGCATCATGCTCACATGCTTTCCTCAGTGCTTGTCCAACATCTTCGTGCGAAATGAGGACTACATCTCGGCCTTGCTTGTGAGCTTCCATGTCTGGAAAGTAGGCCAGTACTCTTTTTTTGAGGTCAGTGGAGTGGACGCGTCCTGCAACATCAGTTCCAAGTTGTTCTAGCCTTGTTGTGTACAGATCGACCAGGTCGCTGAGTTTGAAGATGAGTGCAACTAGACTGTCCATGCGTGTATCTTCAATATAAGATACCAGCTCAGCAAATGCAAGGCCATGATTAATTTTGTCCACACCACACTCTTCATATGTTTTTGTTTCTCTAGCTCTGTTGTGCAAAGAGAGCAAGCATGGCAGATGGTACCGGGCTTCTTGTGCAATCAAGTCTCCTGCACTCAGTTTGGCCAGTAGGGATTTGTCCTGCAATTTCATTGCAGCCTTCCTGACATTGATATCAAGCCCAAATGTTGATGCTTTTCGAGTCAAAGACTCCCATTGGTGCAGGTTTTGTCACAGAAGAAGCATGTTTCGGCGGAAGCACTTTTCTTACCAGCACTCTTGCGGGTGAACTTCTTTGAGCTATCAGCAGAGTCATCAGCAGCATCTTCTGGGGTTTCTTACGCTTCTCTGCACGCTGTAGGTTTTGTTCTGTTGTAGAGGAGCCTACATGAATCGTGCCACTTGGCCTTGTGCCGCTGTAGTGTTTCTTCAATGCCATTCCCATCATCAAGCCTTGAAAGATTGATTGATGTGGGCAAACAATCAATCCTGTCAAAACCTACAAAAAGCTCAGCAATTGTCTTGTACCCTGCTCCCTGTGTGGCACGTGTAGACTCGGCTGGACAGTGAAGCACCTCTGACGTGTCTTCCTGACAAAGAACGCACTTGCTCCAGTCAGTTTCTAGACCCTGTGTTGATGTCCCGAGCTGTAGGGGATCCACCACCTTGTAGACTTTGGTCATTGTCACACCTGAAAGCAGAAGAATATGGTCAAAATATGTGAAAGTGATTAAATTAGCTGGAGTCTATATTAAATGAACATCACAGTCTAACAAAAACCTGCATTCCTGAATCCAAGGCCATAATTCACAAGCCATCATGTGAGCCTCCTGGCTCCAAATAATATTAAAAATGTATTTTATTATAATTATCTTGTGACTAATACCACATCTATTGTACCCAAAACAATTACATATGCCACTAGAGTAGAAAAATTAGAGAGAGAAAAAAAAAGTAGAGGAAAAACATAAAAGAGTGCACAGAGCACCATTGCTATGGCGGATACAACATTCGAGAAGATATTTTGGCAGCCATTTTGTAAAATGGCAGGCACTCCGCTCATGGAATGAATCTGGAATGGTCCTATAGCCAAATATCTTCCCAAGCACCTTTTTTAATTGTCTGCCAAATTTCATGCTTGTTTCACCAAACCCACAATTCTTCCAAATATTTCACCTATCCATGGATGCACTTTAGAAACTGTCATATGGATGTGCAACGCCTTCCTCCCTCTCTAACTTGTTCTGATTCTGAGGACAGCTGCTCAAGTTTTAGAGAAGTGGATATGGAAACTCAGGACAGTGAAGCACCGGGACAATATATGATGGAAGGTCCGGATACTTGATTTTTGCAGGTCGAAAATTTGGAAAAGCCCAACATGTAGAAGTAGCAATTAGTAATCAGTGGGTTCCCGCTTAGTGTTTTGGATGGTGACCTTCATGTTTCTTCTTCAAGGGTTCTTTCATCCTTTCATGCCATCCTGCAATGAACAATGAAGTGGAATTTGATTATCAAAAATACATAATTTCACCCATGACAAGGTTTAATAAATTATTTTTGTCGCCCATGTTTTACGTAATGTAGTTTTAACAACTACGAAAATTAAAAAAAAAGTCATGAATAAGGGCCAATTACATAATATATAACAGAGGAGGTGGTTGCACATGGTGAGCGGCTGGAAGGGTGAATTCGGATTCAAACTCCAGTCCCACCGGGAGCAACCCCTTTCTGCAATCGTCCAGTGGCCGAAGATCACCCACATGCTCCCTAGCAAATAATTATCGCCCAATTAGTCTAACTTCTGTGATTGAAAAAGAAATCCAAAATATATTTGGGGTATATAATAGTTTTTTTTTTTTTTTTTTTTTTTTTACATCACAAAGGACTGCCGAGGACAAAAAAAAGGTAACACAAAGCCCGCTAAGTTCCCATCCCTTAAAAAAGAAGATAGTTAGTAATATTGTAAGGGGGGGGTCAATTTAGTTCGGGAGGTGTCTTGTAAACTCCTCTCGGAAAAAAATTTAAAGTCGTAGGAAGGTGGAAAAATTGAAACAGGAAGAGAGTTCCAGAGTTTACCAGTGAAAGGGATGAAAGAGTAAAGATACTGATTAATCTTGCTTTAGGAAAATGGATAAAATTTAGGGATGAAATGAGTAAAAACGTCCTGTGCAAACGGAGGGCCGCGGGAAGGGGGAGGCATGCATTTAGCAAGTTCAGAAGAGCAGTGAGAATGAAAATAACGGTAGAAGATAGCACAAGAAGCAAAATTTCGGGGGTGATTTAAGATTGAACACAGTCAGTCAGAGGAGGGGAGTTTTTGAGACGAAAGTTATGACTCACCCTGTTTGAGAGCTGTATGAGTGGATCTCCCCCAAAAAATGTGACATACTCCATATATGGGCGGGATAAGGCCCCTGTACAGAGCAAACAACTGGGAGGAGAAAAAAATGGACGCAGACGCCACAGACACCTAGCTTCTTGAAGTTGTTTTAAAAAAGAGATGAGATGTTAGATTTCCAGTTCACAATTTTGTAAAGGACAGTCCAAGAATGTTTGTTGTAGAAGGAGATAGTTGAGTGTCATTGAAGAAGAGGGGATAATATTTGGTAGGTTTTGTCGAGTAGATAAGTGAAGAAATTGGGTTTTTGAGGCATTGAACAAAGCACGGTTTGCTTTGCCCCAGTCAGAAAAAATAGAAAGATCAGAAGTTAAACGCTCGGTGGCATCTCTCCGTGAATCACTTTGTTTCTGTTGAGTTGGACGTCTAGTAAACTACGTTGACAATGCAGGGTAGAATCATGAGCGTAGGAGTGGATAGGGCTTTGAGTTAGACTTAGAAAATCATTAATGAATAGTAGAAAGAGAGTGGGTGATAGGACAGAACCCTGAGGAACACCACTATTGATAGACTTAGGAGAAGAACAATGTCCGTCTACAGTAGGTGCAATAGAACGGTTTGAAAGGAAACTTAAGATGAAGGTACAGAGAGAAGGATAGAAACCGAATGAGGTAGTTTGGAAATTACAGATTTGTGCCAGACTCTATCAAAACCTTTTGATATGTCAAGGCCGACAGCAAAGTTTCACCGAAACCCCTAAAGGAGGATGACCAAATTCAGTTAGGAAAGCTAGAAGATCGTCAGTAGATCGCCCTTTACGAAAACTGTACTGACGATCAGATAGAAGATTATGAGCGGATAGATGCTAAATAATGTTTTTATTAAGTATAGATTCAAAAGCTTTAAAAAGGCAGGAAGTCAAAGCTATAGGACGGCAGTTTGAAGGATTATAACGATCACCCTTCTTAGGAACAGGTTGGATATGAGGAAGGCAAATATGAGGAAGGCTTGACTCTAAATAGCGATTTGAAGAAACGAATCGATGCCTTTGGTAATAAGTGTCTTCGCAGAATCATGGGATATCGCTTGGATGATTACGTGTCAAATCAGCGATTGCAGCGTAAGACTGAATCGAGGCTTATTACCTGCATAGTCCGTCAGCGCCAACTTCGGCTATAGGGGCATGTGGTACGCTATCCTTCCCACCGGGTTGTATCTATAAGAGACAATCCGGCGTGGAGGAGGCCAAGGGGGCGCCCACAAGGCTCGTGGCTGGGGCAAGTTGATGTTTGCTGTCGAGAGTTGCTTGGTATGGGAAGGGAGCCTGCATGGGGACTCGTGCGTGGTGACCCCCGGGAGTGGCGTTGTAGGGTTGGCGAGGCGACGCGCCCCCCGGCGTATGCCCCCAATGATTGATTGATTGATCAATTACGTCCACCTCCTCATCGCCTCTCAAAGTACCGTCACTCAACATTATATTTGGGATCTGTAATTTGGAATAATATTGCTCCCCATATCAAAAATTAACCATCGGTTAATATTTTTTAAGAACAGACTGCAAAGACACGTTTAAAAATACTTATTTATACCCGCTATACAATGTCCTTTCCCTTTACTGTACCCCAAATATTTGTTGAGGAGCCATTTTAAAGTAATATAAATATGTGATTTTGTATTTGCTACATTTAGTATGACTCCTACGGCTATCAAAACCTAGATACTGTTTCCTTTTTTTTCAAGGTGTATGTTTGGGCGAAAACACAGTTGGATGTGGCTACCTACGGCGAAGGGAGTATCTAGCATTCTCATGTTTCATCAATATGGATGGCTATGGAAAGAGCATAACAAACATCACTTCTCGTATATTATAATGTACATATTGTATTCATAAAAAAATCCACATACTAGCTATTATCATGTTCATTCCTCGTCCTAGGCGTCCTAGGCATTCTCTCTGGGTAGCCCTGCCAATATATTCCTAAATATGAATGTAAATATTTTTTTCTTATAAAAAATTCTCATACATACATTTTATTATTTTTATTATTTATTATTATTTTATTTATTACATAAATTAGATGTTATCTATTATGTTCATTATATGCAATATACGTTTTGCCTAAAAATATCACGCTTCAGAAAGGCTACCCGCAATCCATTCCTAACATTGATTATAATGTACTACATAGTAGCTATGAATAAATGTAAAAATGATCAAATGTTCAAATATTCTCTCTCTCTCTCTCTCTCTCTCCTCTCTCTCTCTCTCTCTCTCTCTCTCTCGTCTCTCTCTCTCCTCTCTCTCTCTCTCTCTCCTATCTCCTCTCTCTCTCTCTCTCCGCTCTCTCTCTCTCTCTCTCTCTCTCTCTCTCTCTCTCTCCTCTCTCTCTCTCTCTCTCTCTCTCTCTCTCTCTCTCTCTCTCTCTCTCTCTCTCTCTCTCTCTCTCTCTCTCTCTCTCTCCCCCCTCCCCCCTTGCATTAATCACCACCAGCACATACACTACTAGTCAAGTCAAGGCTTCTCAAGGTTTACAATCAGTTGCGCATATTATATCGTTTGTTGTGTCCCTCGGCTTAATTTTTTTCCACGCTCAGTAACGTTTCTGCGACTTGTATTTCATATTTTTCAGGATACAATAGTAGCTTTTGGCTGTAATATTAGCTGACTTGGAATAGTAGCCCAGAAAATCGAAGTGTTTCTGGCATTGTAGTATTTGTGATTTATAGTTAAGAATTTCATGCAAATCTCCATGGCGCATCATTTTAAAAATTACGCGTTCATATTTCAGTCACCAACAACTTTCTCGCTCATCGTGGCATCTTCAGCCTCAAACTACTACTAATACTTCGCTAACCGTGCTGCAAAAACATGTTTATCAACTTTCCTCGATCAAATTTCACCATCGACATTGTTGTTAATTCCATCGTTACTAGGAACCGAGGAACGTATATTGTATATAATAAACATAATAGATAACATCTAATTTATGTAATAAATAGATAATAATAAATAATAAAATTAATAAAATGTATGTATGAAAAAAATATATAAGAACAAAATATTTACATTCATATTTAGGAATATATTGGCAGGGCTACCCAAAGAATGGGCCTAGGTCGAGGAATGAACATGATAATGGCTAGTATGTGGATTTTTTTATGAATACAATATGTACATCATGACGAGAATGTTAGGACAACTTAGGAAGGATGAGTATGCCAAGATACTCCTACAAAACAACTATTCATTTTAACGTTGGCCGTGGGTCGCTGTCTTAACGCTTCTGTGATTTGAAAGCAATGACTAAGATATGTACACTAGGGTGGTGATAGGTTTTATAACGCCCCACTGACTTTCGATATAGCAGCAAAGAGAGAACAATTCATGTCACACCTGCCTTTTCATGAGAATATCCCCAAAAGCGTATGTCGTGTATTGATAGAATGGAAAGGAAATTAACTGTCTCCCTCACTGTTGGCCACATTGTATTTGAAGACACCCATGTTTGTGACTCTTGCTGGGACGCCTTCGAAAACATATTCATGTGTACGAATTTCAAGTTCAAGCAAATGACAGGCTTATATGAATTTTCCAAAAGAAGTGCCAAACGTTACCTTTCACCAGGGTGTTCTCAAGGCAGAGGACCAGGTTGATATTAGGAAATGAATGGATACAAATGGTTAGTTCTCACATGTTTATGCGTGTGAGATAAATTTTCGAAAAAAGAGAAAGAGAGAAGAGGAGAGAGAGAGAGAGAGAGAGAGAGAGAGAGAGAAGAGGGAGAGGGGAAAAAAGAAGGGAAAAGAGGAGAAGAGAGAGAGAAGGAGAGAGAAGAGAGAGAGAGAGAGAGAGAGAGAGAGAGAGGGGAGAGAGAGAGAGAGAGAGGAGAGAGGAGAGAGAGAGGAGAGGAGAAGGGGAGGAGAGAGGAGAGAGGAGAGGAGAAGAGAGAGAAAAAAAGCCCCGGGGTGTAGGAAGA
>JACEEZ010005316.1:132684-152345 GCA_016584305.1 Chionoecetes opilio | reverse complement strand
ACCGGTTTTTTTTAATACCGCACATCACTACTCCGGGGCTTGACCCGGGTGTGTTACCCCCTGTACCTTCCAAAAACCCCTTTATAAGGGGGATGCCAAACGCAATCCCCCCTATAAAAAATTTCACACTCGGTTAACCAATTTGGGGTTAATCGCAAGGGTAAAACACCCCCGGAGTGCAATGGTGGGCCTCGCCCGGGGAAAAAACCGCTTCGGGATCGCGGAAATTTCCCCGTGCCGGGGAAAGTAGCTTTCCGCGGCCAGTTTCAGATCTTACGCCACCAAGCAAAACACCTACGCAAAGTAAATTATTTTATTTAAACTTTTTAAAATATAAAAGTCAACTGGTCTTCTACAAACTATAACCTTTTGTGATATTTGTGCCGCTTCTTGAACGCGGGGTTGTATTATTTATCACCCAATAAATTAATGAAAACCGTCAGACAATCAGAAAAAAAGTAGTACTTATATCTACCCACTCATTTCCCATTCAAATATAACTGGGGGCGACAAAAGTTTTGCCTAAAACAGGAGGAGCACCACTTCTCATTCCACCTTTTCCTGTCAAAACCATCATCTTTAAAACTTTTATTGCCCCCAAAAGTCATCCAATCACATTAGTGCATCATTCAGGTTTTTGTTTTTTATCTGACCTCAGCTATTTGAGAAAAACTTTACTCTGCCATGCAATACTTTTTTCATTAAAAAAATAATACAATATCCCATTGGTGGGGTAAGGCCCATTTAAAAGAAGGTTTTCTGCTCCCTATGGTCCCGGCGTGGAAATCCCCGAAACCTCTGGTTAAGAACAGCGCCATTTATCCCCCGGGGCCCCATCG
The DNA here is from genome assembly GCA_016584305.1 of Chionoecetes opilio. NCBI lineage: Eukaryota > Metazoa > Arthropoda > Malacostraca > Decapoda > Majidae > Chionoecetes > Chionoecetes opilio. The sequence goes on along the minus strand of JACEEZ010005316.1, from coordinate 151,506 downwards.
GGCAAAAAAATCGTGGGGGCGGAAACCCCCCTACCCCCGAGATGACGATGAGAAATTATATATTAAAAAATATTCCATTGACCTCAAAATCAACATATTCAATTGGAACTTTTTCGGGGGAGAAACAACGCGGTTACTAAGCCAAAAAAGGCAGCTAATTCCCAAAAGTTTTCAGGTTTTCCTTTAACTCAGACAAGCGGGTGGTGTCCGCGCCACCCATTGACGCGATGAGCATATGGGCGGGCGGGCAGGCGGGCGGAGTCCCCCACACCTCATAACGTACGTTTCATCACCTTTTCCCGGTTTTCCCGAAGAAGACGTCAACTACACGCCTGTGAACGCATCATAGGAATCACCAGGGCAATATGGTTTTTCCCCAACAATCCCTTTCAGCCCAAAAAAATACTAATACCCGCTCGGAAAGGGCCCCAGACATAACTACGTCAAGTTTGTTTACATCGGTGCATTGTGGGGGTAAGGCGGGGTCGCCGCGGATGGACCTACGAAGGAAAACTAGGGGATGGGAAAAAAATTTTGAGTTATTTTGCGGAAAATTTATATTCCAGTGCTAATTTTCTGTCTCTGTTCTCCTGACAACATATAGAGAAACCCGAGGGAATGGTGATGTGCGAGGCTTTTAAACCAAAAAAACAGACAAAAGAGCCTCGTCAAAAGGTAAGCAAACGGGAGTAGTAATCTAATGTGTCCCCACTTGCTTTCTTCTTAATACCCTGCTGTGACTGTTTTCCTGGTTTTTTGAAAACCCTTTTCCATCAACCCTCACCCAGGTCCCTTCTCTATGTTGCGCGGCACGGAAATATAGCACCTGGAAATCAATTTCCCCCAAAAAAACTCTAATTTTTTTCTCGTCGTAATTTTCTCTTTTAGGCTTACTATTCATGGTTATTTTAGTATTAAAATACCTTTTTAAATTGAGTTCCTTTTTTTTGTCTTTCCTTAAAAAGTAGTGGTACATTGGTTTTAAAAGGTTACTTGACGACCAATGAATACTCTTGATCTTACCAACACCCCAACCTTTGTTTTGATTTTCTTATTACTCCACCATAACAGTTGCAAACCACGGTGACATTCCCCACCTTGCCTATGGACCTGCGCATGGTACTGTCTCTCCCGATATTTTTTGTCCCTGCAAAAATCAAAAAAACCGCCGACAGTTGGTTAGGTTGGTATCCGTCTTTCCCCCACATGATTTCCCCCCCCCCTTGATCTTTTGCCCACATATGGGTTAAGGACTAGGGGGGTTAGGTTATATTTTTTATGTTCGAGAACCCCCAAACCCCCCGCTAGGGGGTAGGTTAGATTGTTTAGGTTGGGTTAGGGTAGGTTAGATTTTGGTTAGGTTAGGTTAGTTTAATTTTGGTTGGTTAGTTTTGGGTTGGTTGGGTTTTGCTTAGGTTAGATTTGGTTTAGGTTAGCTATCGGGGGGTAAAGTCCCCTGCTAGGGGGGTTTTAATTTTTTGGTTAGGTTATTTTTATTTTGGTTAGGCAATTTTCGTCATTTCGCCCACAAGACATTGTCCACGTAATAAATTCGCCCAATTAAGAGTCTTTTCGCCCACTAAAAAGTCAATTTGCCCCACGATCCATGTCACGGAGTCATGAAAATTTATATCTTCCTCGGGCAGAAATGAAGAACCCCCCAGTAACCTTGGGGGGAATTTAGGGTAAATTTCTAGTTTTTGCCCATATTTCTCCCACTTCCCCCCAAAAAAATTTTTTTGGGGACCTGTGGGAATCGGGGTTTTCGGGGGGGGTAACAAATTTATGCGTCGGAAAACGTTTTTAAGAGTTGGTAGGGGGGGGAAAAAATTCCCTAGACTGGTAATTTCCTTAAAATCTAGAGAAAATTGCCAAACCCAAAAATAAACCTAACCAAACCCAAAATTAACCTACCCTAGCAGGGGGCTTGCCCCACCGATACCAAAACTAAACCTATCCAAACCCAAACCAAATCTAATCAACCCCAAACCCTAACCAAATCAAAGGTTAGATGGGGTTAGATTTTTTTAGGTTGGGTTTAGTTGGGTTAGTTTTGGTTAGGTTTAGGTTAGCTTAGGTTAGATTTGGTTAGGTTGGTTTTATCGGTGGTAAAGCCCCCTGCGGGGTGGTTTAAAATTTTGGGTAGGTTGGTTTTATTTTTGGGTTGGAAATTTTCTCTGATATGGAAATTACCCTAGATTAGGGAATTTTCCCCCCCCTACACAACTTTTTAAATTCGGTTTCGGACGCATAATTTGTTCCCCACCCAAAAACCCCGCTTTCCCACAGTCCCCAAATTGTTTGGGGGAAGGGGGAGAGTATGGCAAACATAGAAATTTACCGTCATTTGCCCAGTTACTGGTGGTTCTTCCTTTTCTCCAGGGAAATAAATTACTACTCCGGGACATGGATCTGGGGCGAATTGACTTTAGAGTGGACGAATTGACTTTATATTGGGCGAATTTATCTTATATGGGGCGAATTGCTTTTCAGTGGACGAAATGTCTTTTGGGGAAATGACAAAAATTTCCAACCCAAAAAAAACCGCCTAAAACCAAAAAAAACCTACCCTAGCAGGGGGCTTTACCCCCCGATATGTAAACCAACCCAAGCTACCAACCTAACTAAACCTAACCAACCAAAAAAAAAAAAAAAAAAATTAACCCAACCAAATCTAACTAGCCTAACCCAACCAAATCTAAACCCAAACTACCCAAATCTAACCTAACCTAAATCCTAGCGGGGGGTTGGGGGTTTTCACACCTAAACAAAAATAACCTAACCTCCTAGCTCCTATAGACTCCCTAGTGTGGGGGAAATGACCTGGGGGCGAAATGACTCAATGGTGTGGCGAAATGGCATGTGGGGAAAAGACCGGATACAACCTAACCCCTTTCTGTCGGCGAGTTTTTCCCATTTTTTTAGGGGCAAAAATATCGGTAAAAGACAACCCTGCAGGTACCATGAGGCAAGATGGGTAAAGTCACCCTGGTTTGCAACTTTTTTATGGAGGAGTATAAGATAAAACAAAGCAAAAAGGGTTTGGGGATGTTGGGATGACTCAAGAGTATTTTATTGGCCCCTCAAATAACACTTAAAACCCTGATGTACCATACTTATTAGGGAAGACAACAAAAAGGGCTCAATTAATAGGCATTTTTACTATCATAACATGAATTGTCAGTACAAAGAGAAGCTACGACATGAAAAAAATTGAGTTGTTTTGGGCGAAATTATATTCCAAAGGGCTATATTTCCGTGCTCGCTGAAACATAGAGAAAACCTGAGGGGATGGTTTTTGTGCGAAGCTTTTTAAAACCCGGAAAAAGTCACACAGAGTTCATTAAAAAGTAAGCCGTGGTAGGGACCTTACTACCTACCTTTTTTACCCCTTTTACGAGGCTTGTTATGACTCGTTTTTTTTGGTTTTGAGCCCCTGCACATCAGCCTTCCTCAGTTTTTCTCTATAGTGTTGTCAGCGGAACAGAGCACAGTAATATAGCACCGGAAAATTTAATTTCGGCAAAATAACTCTAAATTCTTCCATCCCGTAGTTTTCCTTCGTAGGTCCCCCCGGCGACCCCGCCTTATCCCCACAAGCACCGGTAAAAAACCGTGACGAGTTTTGGGGAGGGGCCATTCCCCCTGGGAGTGAAAAGGCTTAAACTATATTGAATTACGTTTTATGCGTTACCATTTCGAAATGTAAAAAGTAATATGGCTAAACATTACTGACTAAAAAACATCAGAAACGCAAATGAATTGTAAACCCTAGAGAGAGAAGAGAGAGAGAGAGGAGGAGAGAGAGGGAGAGGGGGAAGAGAAGATGAGGAGGAGGTTCGCTGGCCCCCAGCCTGGCTTTTTCATGGTAACCAAATAACCAACCCCAGAACTTTTGAAATCTTTTTGTCCGCCCCTTACATTGAAAACACATTCTAATACAAGTATTTCTTTTTTTTTATGCTAAGAAAAAATAATCATGATAGAAATTACAGGGTAAATTTTTTTATATAGAAAATTTATCTTCTATTTACGCACGGGTTGTACACCCTCGCTCCGACGTCGGGACTCATGCCGTGGGGGGGAAAAACAGCCGTTCAGAAACTTTCAATGAGTTCACATGGTCGGGCCCCCCCCACTCCTATCGGTACTCGATGGAAAACGTTTCCTTTTTTGCAACTGGGGGAAGAATCTGTAAAAAATTCGTTCTGTTCCCCTTTCCCGCAAAAAAGACATCCAAAAAACAGTTAAAAAAGGAAAAATCAAGCAAAAACCCACTAGAACATTTGACCAATACGGTTTCGTGTGACAGCAGTCTGTTTACGGGTGCAGTCGGGCCTTTTTTACTAAAAAAAAAAACGGGAACTGCGTTTGTTTTTTTTTTGTTTTTTTTTTAAAAATTCTTTTTTCAAAGCAGTGAGATGGTTCCATTTTTTTTTTTTTTTTTTTTTTTTTTTTTTTTTTTTTTTTTTTTTTTTTTTTTTTTTTTTTTTTTTTTTTTTTTTTTTTTTTTAAGAATATAGCCATAGGCTATATTATCATTTTAGAGGGACGTGATGGTTGGCCCCTCCCCCGTTGGTTGGGGGCAGGGGATTTTTATAGTGTCACCGTGTGGGATAGGTGGGTCCGTTTTTTTATGTGGGCTACCCTCAGTTTGAAGGGTCACGCGCCCTGTTGTCCCATCTCCACATTGAAAGTCACAGTAGCGGAACAGAAAGCGCATGTGGGGTTTCTTCGGCCACTCGCGATGGATTTTCGTTTTCCTTGGTGGCCGAACTCGGGACCCTTTTGCTCACTCCCAGGTTTGTCGACCCCCTTAATGATGGCCGAAAGAGTAGTGTCCCCGGGGAGGAAATTTGAACTCCGGACTCGGCTCCCACTCGGCCACCCCCCCCCCAAACAAACTGTAACCAGGGCAGACTCCCCCCCAAAGGGGGAGAAAAAAGAGCTGTTGCTAGTCTTTGTGTTGGCCGAAGCCAGCACCCCGGGAGGCGGGTCACAAACCCCCGGCTAACACCCGGTACCCATTCACTGCTGGGTGGACAGGGGCTAGGGTTTTAAGGAAACTCGTCGACGTCGGCGAGAATTCCTATCGGCGACAATTATAGGTAGGGTTTTGAGCATATATGATATATGAGGCATTCAATTTCGTACAGAAATGTCCTGTGAGCAGGAGATGGGGCCTTAACCACCCGTGTTCAAGAATGCAATCTGCCCCACACAGGTATCATATTCATCTGATACACATCAAAATAATATTTTCTTTTTAATTAGCAAGATGCTGTATTCCGTAAATTTACTCATGATTCACTGCAAACAGGCTATATAATGGTCCTTTACATCAGTAATACAAAAGCAGAGCGCATTATTAGATTCATGAAAAATGTTTTTCAATGAAAGAATAAAAACAGTATACCCTCTTTAGCGGACTTTCAGTATTAGTAAATATTCCCCTCAATGCGTGCGCAGTTCCCGTTTTCTTTTGTTAGTAAACAAAGGCGGACTGCACCTCGTAAACTGGTCTCAGTAGACAGGTAGTTAGTGCTGAGCTTTAAAGGGGAGCTGGATAGGTTCATGGATGGGGATGAAAGGTGGATGTAGGTAGTGTTAGGTGACAGGAACTACCACGTGTAGGCCTCGCGGTCTCTTGTAGCTTCCTTATTTTCTTATGTTCTTATGTTCTAAACAGACTGCTGCTCATACGACAACGGCAGAGGAAATTGAAAATTATAAGAAAAGAAGCTTCATAAAAACAATGATTATATATGTATGGAATGTACTCAGTTATCAAGTCGTTAGTAGATTCGATAGGGAGTGTCAGTAGATTATACAATTCTATCGACGGGGATGAAAGGTGGGCCTACCTATATCATATAATGTAAGAGTATTATACGAAGATTTCATTTGGAACTCTAATCAATCAATCATTGGTGGCATACGCCGGGGGGCGCGTCGCCTCGCCCACCCTACGACGCCACTCTCGGGGGTCACCACGCACGAGTCCTCATGCAGGCTCCCTTCCCATACCAAGCAGCTCTCAACAAGAAACATCAACTTGCCCCAGCCACGAGCCTTGTGGGCGCCCCCTTGGCCTCCTCCACGCCGGATTGTCTCTTACAGATACAACCCGATGGGAAGGATCGGTTTCAGGGTAGCGTGCCACATGCCCATATAGCCGAAATTGGCGCTGACAGACTATGCAGGTAATAGGCCTCGATTCAGTCTCACGGTGCAATCACTGAATTGACACATAATCATCTCATCGATACCCCATGATTCTGCGAAGACACTTATTACCAAAGGCATCGTTTAGTCTCTTCAAGTCGTTTTTTAGTGTCCAACATGTCTCACAACAATAGAGTAAGACAGGGATCACAAGTCGGATCTTTGTAAGTATACATATATTAAAATATTATAGTATAAAACAATTTTTGTAAGTATACGAACAAAAAATATTATAGTAAAAAATATTTGTTGTAAGTATACGAACAAAATATTATTTTGTAAGTATACAAACAAAATATTTTGTTGTAAGTATACAAACAAAATATTTTATGTAAGTATACGAAAAAAATATATTTTGTAAGTATACGAACAAACTATATTTTGTAAATATTCAAACAAAATATTTTTAGAAGTATATGAACACAATATTTTTTGTAAGTATACAAACAAAATAGTTTTGTAAGTATACAAACAAAATAATTTTCGTAAGTATACAATTTTTTTGTTGTTGTAAGTATATGAACACAATATTTGTTGTAAGTATACGAACACAATATTTTTTTTTAAGTTTACGAACAAAACATTTTTGGTAAGTATACGAACAAAATATTTCTGGTAAGTATACGAACAAAATATTTTTGGTAAGTATACAAACAAAATATTTTTGGTAAGTATACGAATAAAATATTTTTGGTATGTATACGAAAAAAATATTTTGGGTAAATATACGAGAAAAAAAAATTTGGTACGTATACGAAATTTTTTTGGATTTTTTTCGTAGATATACGAAAAAAAATATTTGTTGTAAGTTAACGAACAAAATATTTTTGGTAAGTATATGAACAAACTATTTTTTGTAAATATACGAACAAGGAGAAAAGTTTGTATACTTACCATAAATATTTTGTTCGTATACTTACAAAAATTTTTTTTTTAATATATTTACAAAAAATATTATGTTATAGTCTTCTATTCACTTAGGCTGGATTCTTGGGAGCTGCTCGCTGCCTAGCCGAGTTTGTAAGGACGTCGCTGATTGGCTGATAGACTCGGGCTGGGTGGCGATGGTGGTGGTACTTGCCTTGCCGCAACCCAAAACCCTTGCGTTGCCTCAGAAAAATATTCATATTTCTTGGGTTTACTCATCTCTTACACAAGATAGGCCTATTTTGTTTGCAGCAGTGAATCAGGCAGTGATTGTTCAACAACAACACGCCATTTATAACTCAATAGGGTAAAAAATAAAGTCATGACTGACTATCACAAGAGTAGACGGACTTTTAGGTTTTCAGTGCATTGAAATGTTGTACTCCTACCCGATATTACCAAGCTACCGGATGATATTTATGAAAGCTGAGCCTACCATCGTGTTCATAATACATTGTTGCATATCATGAGCATAAAAAAATTACACTAAGACTACAGTAATATTAAGATAATTGAAGGAAAGTAAAAGAGTGTATAAACATTCTTTCTTGCTTATTTTGCTTCAACTCGCTGTAACTCCATCAGTTTTGGTTGCATTCAATTTTCAAGCACTGTTTCAAAATCCTTATACTTTTCCGCTTCCTGTGGTATGTAGCACGTACCAATAAGGAAAAGAGTAGGTGGTCAAAATGGCTAAGAAAGTTAAACTGTTTCAAACTGACACAGTGACGGGTGAGCATTGCTCCCTCCCTATTGTACAGTAGAGACTTCTCGGGAGAGCTATCAGAGGCTCCACCTGTCACGGCACCAGTTTGAAACAGTTTAACTTTCTTAGCCATTTTGACCAGCTACTCTTTTCCTTATTGGTACGTGCTACATACCACAGGAAGCGGAAAAGTATATGGATTTTGAAACAGTGCTTGAAAATTGAATGCAACCAAAACTGATGGAGTTACAGCGAGTTGAAGCAAAATAAGCAAGAAAGAATGTTTATACACTCTTTTACTTTCCTTCAATTATCTTAATATTACTGTAGTCTTAGTGTAATTTTTTTATGCTCATGATATGCAGCAATGTATTATGAACACGATGGTAGGCTTAGCTTTCATAAATATCATCTGGTAGCTTGGTAATATCGGGTAGGAGTACAACATTTCAATGCACTGAAAACCTAAAAGTCCGTCTACTCTTGTGATAGTCAGTCATGACTTTATTTTTTACCCTATTGAGTTATAAATGGCGTGTTGTTGTTGAACAATCACTGCCTGATTCACTGCTGCAAACAAAATAGGCCTATCTTGTGTAAGAGATGAGTAAAGCCAAGAAATATGAATATTTTTCTGAGGCAACGCAAGGGTTTTGGGTTGCGGCAAGGCAAGTACCACCACCATCGCCACCCAGCCCGAGTCTATCAGCCAATCAGCGACGTCCTTACAAACTCGGCTAGGCAGCGAGCAGTTCCCAGCCAGGAATCCAGCTTAAGTGAATAGACTATAGTATGTTTACAAAAAATATTTTGTTAGAATGTTTAAAAAAAAAAATTTGTTCGTATACTTACCAAAAATATTTTGTTCGTATATACTTACCAAAAATATTTTGTTCATATACTTACCAAAAATATCATGTTAATATAATAATATAAGGTAGAGTTAATGGGCAGGGCATGTGGGCCACTCTTAGGCCTGAGAGTGGGCATTCTTAGGCCACTCGAGTGACTCGACGGTGCAGAAATATTTGAAGTGGATTTATGGGTGAGTGATGTACCTTGCAGTATAGAGTAGTCTTTGGTTTGACCTAAGTATGGGTAGTGGGTATTAGGTATGAGGTAGAATAAAGAGGAGGTGCCCGCCCAGCCCTTCACCAGATAGTGAGGTCCGGCTGTCGGGCTAAGCTCCGCCCACGACTGGCAGAACTCACTTCTCACAAAGTGCTGTGCGTTATTTCCAGGGAGGTTGGATGGGTATTACGCACATGTATTATTATATTACAGCTTTTATTTAAGACATAAATAAGAAATACATGAAAAAGTGAAGATACAGTAAACCCTCTCGTATTCGGACTAATTGGGCCAAGGAGTGGTCCGAGTAATGCAAGGATCCGAATAATGCAGGGCATAGACCACTGTATACCTGGACTGCGCACGGAATATCGGCCTGTCGCACAAGGGCCTGAAGTCGGGCCGCTCGGATTCACATATATATACAGGAGAACCTCATTTAACCGGCATTCAAAACAACTGCAGCCTCAAAACAACGGCACTAATCGACCCAGGCTTTTTTTTTTTTTTTTTTTTTTTTTTTTTTTTCACTGATAAACTCTGGAACTCTCTTCCTGTTTCTATTTTTCCACTTTCCTATGACTTAAATCTTTTCAAAAGAAGAGTAACAAGACACCTTCCGAACTAAATTGGCTCACCCCTCTTTTTTATTTTATTCTCTGACTGTCTTCTTTATAGGGACTGCCATCTAAGCGGGCTTTGTGTTAACCCATTTTTGTTGTGCCCTTGGCTGGTTCCTTGCGATGGAAAAAAAAAAAAAAAAAAAAAAAAAAAGGGATTTTGGGCGATTCCATAAGAGTAACTCTTAAAACAACGGCAAAATGAGTTATCCGGCATGCGCTCCCCCCCGAGGGTGCCGGATAAACGAGGTTCTCCTGTAGTATTAGTATTTATTATCATTATCATTATCATTATCATTATCATTATCATTAGTATTAGTATTAGTATTACTATTATTTATTATTACTATTACTATTACTATTACTATTATTATTATTGTTGTTGTTGTTGTTGTTGTTGTTGTTGTTGTTGTTGTTGTTGTTGTTGTTGTTATTATTATTATTATTATTATTATTATTATCATGAAAACGGAATTGAAGTGGAAGGAAAAACCAAAAAAAGTCAAGGAGAAATATAGAAGGTGATGAAGAAGAAATAGGAGCAGTGTGGTAACGTTGTGGTGAGAATAAGGAAACAGGTGATAGTGGATAAAGGTGGGGAGGAAGGAACACTGGCAGAGAAGGGACGCTGTGGGAGTGTGTTGAGGGAGCCAGGCAGGAAGGGAAAGAATAATGGATGGGTTGGGTTTATTTATATTATAGTGACAAAAAAGATACTGACATATATAATAATGAACACTTCAAAGTTGCTTGCCTCACATTCTGGCTGGCACAGAACACACATATATAACTTGTAGGTTTAGAACACCAGGTAGTGATGCAGAACACAGCCATCGCCGTGACGCGCTGGGTCACCACACGCATCACCAGGTTCGCCACGCAAACACAGTCAAGAATACAAACACAACTCATGAAACTGTAAACAATGTTGTCCTGTAGTAGTAATGACGTGAGGCTGCCTCTTCACTGCCAGGCACTGCCAGTCCTCTCTTCATTCTTTTTTTTTATCTTTTTTTCCAGATTTTATTTTTATTTTTTTGTATTGTATTTTTTTTTTTTTTTTATTGTATTTTATTTTTATTTTTTTTTATAGTATTTTTTTTTTTTTTATTGTATTTTTTTTTTTTTTGTATTTTATTTTTATTTTATTTTATTTTATTTTTATTTTTTATGTTTTTATTTTTATTTTTTTATTTCATTTATTTTTATTTTTGCCACTTAGCGGTGTCATTCGGCAGATGTTAGAATCTGCTCACTCCTGATGGGAGTTCGGCGTCGCGGGCTGGGTCTTCACTCCTTTCTCTTCTGTTTGGAGGAGCCCTTGGTGCTGGCTCCCTTGGCCTCTCTGCCCTTGCCGCCCTTGCTGCCCTTGTTGTCCTGAGGCACGGCCGCTGCCTTCTGCTTCTCAGGAAACAGCAGCTTCTTGAGCTCGGCAAGGGCGTAAGTCACGTCCTCGGGTGCCCCCGTGATGGTGCCGAATTCCTCGGCCTGCCCTTGCGTGGGAGCTGCACGCGCACGTCAAAGCGTCGCTCCACCGTGGCGCGGCAGCCCTGCAGCACGCTTCTCTTCTCTGCGCTCACCGGGAAGCCGCACGTTGTCTCTGTCTCCGGCACTGCTGTCTCCTCCTTGTTTTCCTTCTCTTCATCACACTCTAAGTCTGAGCTATCCTCCTCGCGCCGCTCCCGCCGCCTACGTCGCAGCTTGCCAGCGGTGACAGTGGCGGCGGGATGCTGCTGCACCTTGATGCCCCATGCGGGGTCAAGAGACTCTTCGGGGGCAGCAGCCTCGTCCTGCTGCTCCTATCCTTGCTGCTCCTGCTTCTGCTTTCTTTTCTTCAACTTATCCTCGGTCTTCTGCTGCTGCCTCTCCTTGGCCTGCTGCTGCTTCTCCTGCTCCGACTTGCGTGAGAGGACCTTCCTCTTGGTGTTATTGAGGCGGTCCATGACCCTGTCGTCCCGCCGGTTGACGAGGATCTTGCGCACCTCCTTGGCGCAGACGAAGCCCACCTCGCCGGCCTTCATGTGGCGGGTCTTGCTCAGGTTCGATCCCAGCGTGTACACCACCACCACGTTGGCCAGCTTGTTGCCCTTGGCACTGTTGGCCTTGCACAGCTGTGCCGCGTCGTTCAGAAGGACGCGGGGCACGTCGCGCAGGGCCTGGCCGGGCTCCAGCTGGAGGTACACGTGGGCCGAGGGCAAGGCGTCCACATGAAAGAACACGAGGCGCTCCGTCGCCTGCGCCAGGAGGTGGTCGTTCTCATGCTTGTCGGAGCCCATAAGGAGGGTGGCGGGCGGGTCCACCACGTCGCTGTGGAAGGTTATCACAGCGCCGCGTGGCCGCAGCAGCAGCTCGGGGGTGGAGGAGGGCGGGGCAGCGTCCTTGGTGACCGCCTTGGGGGCCTTGGTGGTGCTGGGTCCTGCCATTGATGGCGCCGTAAAGGTCTTCAGTTTCATTGTGATTCCCTTCTGCTTCATGACCCTGAGTCTGATATACAGATGAAGGTGCACGCAAAACAGGTAGGGTGGCAATATTAAGGATGTCTTAAAAAACACCTGATTGAACAAAGCCAAATAAGGACAGCAGTGATAGGAAGAGGTAGGAGTTAGCAGCAGCTTGGAGTTATGAAGAATGGAACTTTGTAGGTTCTATTCTTCATAACTCCAAGCTGCTGCTAACTCCTACCTCTTCCCTTCCTTCTTTCCCGCACCACCACCACCACCACCACCTTCTTCTTCTTCTTCTCTTGCTCCTCATCCTAACTCCTACCTCTTCCTGTTTCCCGCACTTTCTTCACTTCTATCACCACCAGTGACCACCACCACCTTCTGCTCCTCCTGCTCCTGCTCCTCCTCCTCCTGCTCGTCCTTCTCCTGCTGCTCCTCCTGCTCGTCCTTCTCCTCCTGCTCCTCCTGCTCCTTCTTCTCCTGCTCGTCCTTCTACTCCTGATCCTCCTGCTCGTCCTTCTCTTGCTCGTCCTCCTCCTGCTCGTCCTTCTCCTGCTCGTCCTTCTGCTCCTGCTCCTCCTGCTCCTCCTTCTCCTGCTCCTCCTTCTCCTGCTCCTACTCCTCCTGTTCGTCCTTCTCCTGCTCCTCCTCCTCCTTCTTTCTCCTATTCCTCCTGCACCTTCTTCTCTTGTTCCTCCTCCTCCAGCTCCTCCTTCTCCTGCTTGTCCTCCTCTTGTTCCTCCTCCTCCTGCTCGTCCTTCTCCTGCTCCTCCTCCTCCTGTGATCTGGACTGGGGACTTGTATCAGTGTACTTGTACAGTACACTGTACAGTAAGCCACCGCTCAACCGTTCGTTGAGCTAACACAGTCTCCCTCACAATTTTTTTTAAAAACTAAAACTGATCTTATATAAGGTGTGAATACGGGTGATCTAGTCTGCAGTCAACTGTGGCTCAGACCCCATATCCAACTGAGCAAAAACACTTTCCCAAAATGTTTTGGTGACGTTTTGGTAAATTGAACCGGGAGTGACGCTAGGAAGCAAAATGTCCTGGTCACTGACCATTAATGACTAATGAGTTGAACTGCAAGCAGGAAGTCAAGGCCGTGAGTGAGTGTCAGACACCTTTTTTTTCAATTATTCCCCATAGGAAGCGCCAATAAGGGAATTAAACTAAATTAGTCAAGGAGCGTGACGGATGCAAGACACCGCCAGCTTCCCTGTCTTGCACTGTACACTGCAATGTAAATGTAAACAAAATAATGATAATATGTCTTGGTGCCTGCTGGTTCATGGACCCTTCTATAATGGTACTGGCACACTATCTGCAGTGGCCATCTATCTATCTATCTCTGATGCCCTCCTGGAATGGAAATTCACTAAATAAGTGGAGATATGGTTAAATAAAAAAAAAAAAATTGGAAAAGTCAAGAATGGTCGCAGTTTGGTTACTTACAAAAGAAGAGTTGTAATTAGTTTAGTTTATTGATCTCGTATCGCCCAAGTGAAAATTATGGTGATGGCCGCGACAGGTGAGTCTCCATTTATTCCTGTCCTTGCACACTGTAACCCCCTCGTTCTTCTGGCGCCCCTTTCTCTCACATACTATGTCCTCCCATTTCACTGGGTGTCATCCTCTAGTGTTGCTGATCATCACTTATGCGTATGAGGACATTGGTCCCAAAGTCTCTGGATTACCGTCCCTCCCTCTACTTGATTTGTTGTCCATAGACCACTATATCTCTGGACTGTTCACACGACAATGTTTTGAAATTGCGGGGCTGCATAGGGGCCTGCGGGGCACCTGACAAAGAGATATAGTGGTCTATGGACTATCATATAGACTGGTTTATCAGTATAAGGAGAACCTCGTTTAACCGGCATTTAAAACAACGGCAGCCTCAAAACAACGGCACTAATCGACCCAGGCTTTTTTTTTTTTTTTTTTTTCCCCCACTGATAAACTCTGGAACTCTCTTCCTGTTTCTATTTTTCCACTTTCCTATGACTTACATCTTTTCAAAAGAAGAGTAACAAGACACCTCCCGAACTAAATTGGCTCACCCCACTTTTTTATTTTATTCTCTGACTGTCTTCTTTATAGGGACTGCCAACTAAGCGGGCTTTGTGTTACCCATTTTTGTTGTGCCCTTGGCCAGTTCCTTGTGATGAAAAAAAAAAAAAAAAAAAAAAAAAAAAAAAAAAAAAAAAAAAAAAAAAAAAAAAAAAAAAGGATTTTGGGGGATTCCATAAGAGTAACTCTCAAAACAACGGCAAAATGAGTTATCCGGCATGCGCTCCCCCCCCCGAGGGTGCCGGATAAACGAGGTTCTCCTGTATATATATATACGGATCATATAGACTGGTTTATCAGTATATATGATATACTTTAATCTTCGTAAATGTTTGTTCTATAATATTATCAAATAAAAAAACAGTAAAACACGGTAAAGAAATGCCATTACGAGAGACTGAAGAAATATGCATGAACTTAATATTCACTTCAACTCTTCGCCATTTAAAACTTTGCGAGTCAACTTTTATCATGAAGGGTATCAATAGAAGCGCAATTTTATTAGCTTTCCATTGCTATATTTCGTTATCTGATAAATTAATTAGAACCATGCATAAATATTACTATTACTAATCACATTAACCATGTTAACTATTACTATTACCATCACTACAACAACAACCACCACATCATACTGTTTCTATCAACATTCTCCTCGTGACCTGCTTCATATGTTATAATAGGGTTTTTCTTGTCAGCATAGTCAGCTCAGGGCAAGGGAGTGGCTCCTACCACCAGCCTTTCTGCCAATCGTTGAATGGCCACCGGCCGACCAGAATGACCTAACTTTTTCCGCGCCTCGGCCTCTCCCCTATACTACCTCCATGGGCATGTGGGCCACTCTTAGGCCTAAGAGTGGGCATTCTTAAGGCCCGTCCACACTGTGCCTCGTGACGCGCGCGCTATTAGTGGCGCTGTTGAAAATCGAGGGTTTCAACACCGCCATGCGTCATGCTGAGCTATTCCAACCCGGCCCGATTGGATGGACATGCATAGGTCCTCAGTGCTGCACTTAGCTCCATTGAGGGAGGACGTTGCCCGCCACGCTCCATGATGTATATCAATACATGGTATTATCAAACTACCAGATGAATAAGATGATATTTAGGAAGACTGAACATACCATCATCTTCACGAGACATTACTGCGTGTCATGAATATAAATAAAATACGGTATACTATACCTAGAATACGGTATACTATGACGAGTGCAGGGCTAAGCCCTCGGGAATCCCGCACTCTAAATCAAGTGGCAGGGCCCCCTAGCCCAACTTTTTCTTATGGGGGTGGCCGGGGCGGTGCAGAGGCGGCGCCTGCCCATCGAATCACTCCTGGGATCAACCTGCGGAGGGTTCTTCGTGTGGGCTCGTGGAACGTTCTGAGCCTCTCAGACGATCCTCGACTACCTCTCCTATTGGGCGAGCTCAGTAGGCTGAGAGTGGATATAGTGGGACTCTCTGAGACGATGAGGCCTAGCATTGGCGAGACTAGCAATGGGGGTTACACCTACTACTGGTCCGGCATGAGCAATGGTCACCGTTTACGGGGATAGGCATCTCCAGCAAACTGCAGCCATCAGTTGTTGAGGTTACTCCGGTTGATGAGCGTATAATGCGGGTGAGGATGAAACACACTCTGGGTTTCATGTCTCTTGTTGCAGTGTACGCTCCTACCGAGATGCGTAAAACTGAAGAGAAGGAGATGTTCTACGCCAAACTCGACTCTGTATTAGACCAGTGTCCTCCTCGGGACACACTCATTGTCTTGGGCGACTTCAATGCTACTACTGGCACTGTGAGAGATGGCTACGAGTTATGTGTTGGTCCCCATGGCTCCGGTACCAGAAACACCAACAGTTCTCTGCTTCTGAACTTTGCAAGGTCCAGAAGGTTGAGAATTGCAGGTTCTTGGTATCAGAGACCAGAGCTGCACCGCTGGACATGGCATAGTAATGCCGGAGGGGTAGCTAAGGAGATCGACCACATCCTCGTTAGTACTCGTTGGAGGATCCTCCAGAACTGCAGGGTTTACCGGAGTGCTGAGTTCTTTGGAACAGATCTCAGACTTGTTGTTGCTACACTTAAGCTTCATGTCAAGTCCAGAAGAATCTCAGGAGGTAACCATACTGTGTTTCATCTTGAGAAACTGAAGGACTTGACATGTGCTCATGAGTATGCGGTGGCAGTCTCAAATCGGTTTGATGTGCTCGGTGCTCTCGGGGACCCTGTAGAACTGTGGGATACCTTCAAACGTGAAACTCTACAGGCTGCCAAGGAGTGTATTGGGGAGCGCCCGAGGTCAAGGCGTGGTTTTGTCTCGATGGAGACGCTGGAGAAAATCGAGGAGAGTCGCGCTGCCAGGCTGGCTGGGAACCAGGACCAGCACAGGGCTCTGTCACGCCAGACTAGAACCCTCCTGGGGAGAGACAAGGAGAGGTATGTCAGGAGTCTCGCTGAGGATGTCGAGGGTCATTTGAACACTAATGACCTCCGACCCGCCTACCGAGCCCTGAAGAAGCTCCGTTCCAAGTCTCCTTCTCGGGCGAGTGCTATTCGAACAGCAGATGGGCGCCTCGTGTCGGACATGGATGGGCAGATGGCTCGTTGGGCTGAGTACTTTGGGCAGTTGTTCACGGTGGAACCTCTAACTGAGCAGCTTCACACCACTGGGTTACAGGCAGTGGATGCCGATCCTCCCATTGACGAAACCGCACCCTCTCTTGACGAAGTCAGAGAGGCTGTAGCAAAGTTGCGGGGTGGAAAGGCAGCTGGTGTTTGTAATATCAGTGCGGAGCTCCTCAAAGCTGAGGGTGAGGCCATGATCCGCGGGTTGCATGCTGTCCTGACTGCCGTGCGGCAATCAGGTACCATTCCTCCTGACTGGAAAAGGGGGCTGGTCGTCCCCTATCTGGAAAGGGAAAGGGGACCGTCAGGACTGCAACAATTACCGCGGTATTACACTGCTCAGCGTACCAGGCAAGGTGCTTGCCCATCTATTGCTGACACGGATTCGCAGTCATCTGGTGAAGCATCAGAGACCTCAGCAGTCTGGGTTCACGCCTGGTAAGTCAACAACGGACCATATCCTAGCGCTTCGTGTCCTGGTGGAACGCCGACGTGAGTTTCGACAGGGGATGCTTGCAGCCTATGTTGATCTCAAGAAGGCGTTTGACTCAGTGCATCGTGAGTCACTCTGGGATCTTCTGCGACTTCGAGGGATTCCTGCAAGGACTATTGGTTTGATAACTGGTCTGTATTCTGGGACTGAGAGTGCTGTGAAGTGTGGGGCAGGTGTATCCAGCTTCTTTCCTGTGAATACAGGAGTGAGGCAAGGGTGCGTCCTTGCCCCATCACTTTTCAACGCTTGTATGGACTGGGTATTGGACAAGGTTGTAGATCAAAGTGATTGTGGAGCATCCGTCGGCAACACCAAGATCACTGATCTTGTTTTTGCCGATGATGCAGTAATCTTTGCTGAGTCGCTGGAGGTCCTGGTGATGGCTCTCGAGGCGCTGCACGAGGAGGCAAAGCCTTTGGGACTTGAGGTCTCCTGGCTCAAGACCAAGGTCCAGGTGTTTGGAGACTTACTAGATGAAGCAGTACAGTCTGTTCATGCATGTGGCGAGGACATTGAGATCTTGGAAAGTTTTACATACCTTGGTAGCGCAGTCCATAATGACGGCGGGTCACGTCAAGAAGTCTTACGGCGGATTGGCATAGCCCACGGTGTTATGGACTCGCTCAGCGGGAGTATTTGGCGTTGTCGGTACCTGTGCAGGAGGACAAAGATCCGGATCTTCAAATCGTTTGTGATCCCTGTCTTACTCTATGGTTGTGAGACATGGACACTAAATAGTGACTTGAAGAGACGAATCAATGCCTTTGGTAATAAGTGTCTTCGCAGAATCATGGGGTATCGCTGGGATGATTACGTGTCAAATCAGCGATTGCACCGTGAGACTGAATCGAGGCCTATTACCTGCATAGTCCGTCAGCGCCAACTTCGGCTATATGGGCATGTGGCACGCTACCCTGAAACCGAACCTCCCTATCGGGTCGTATCTGTAAGAGACAATCCGGCGTGGAGGAGGCCAAGGGGGCGCCCACAAGGCTCGTGGCTGGGGCAAGTTGATGTTTCTTGTCGAGAGCTGCTTGGTATGGGAAAGAAGCCTGCATGGGAACTCGCGCGTGGTGACCCCCGGGAGTGGCGTCGTAGGGTGGGCGAGGCGACGCGATCCCCTGGCGTATGCCCGCAATGATTGATTGATTGATACCTAGAATAAGATAATGATACCAAAGCGAAATAGTGCATAAACATTTTTTCCTCTCTAACCTTTTTTTATTCAACTCCTTGTTATTCCTGTAATTGTGCTTGCATTGAATTTTTATTTACTGTCTCGGAAGCAGCACACTTTTCCGATTCTAACGCTATATGATACGTCTCAATTCAAAAATATTTAGATGGTCAAAAATGGCAATGAACATCAATCAAACTTGTGACGGAGTGTCACCTCCCCGCCATGGCGGTGAGGCACAGTCTGGATGCGCGGGTGGACATTCAACACATCCACCTGCCTCCTGTATCTCTGCATGAGGCAGTGTGGACGGGGCTTTAGGCCACTCGACAGTGCAGAAATATTTTAAGTGGATTTATGGGTCTCACTCGGGATCGAACTCTAAATATAAAACTACATCTACAGGTGGATGTAGTGTTGAGTAGAGAGAGCAGATAGGCTCTAGAATATAGAAAGCTGT
>JACEEZ010005316.1:17500-132002 GCA_016584305.1 Chionoecetes opilio | reverse complement strand
GACGAATTGCAGACCCTGGTTCAACCCCGGCAAGGGCAGTCGGCGAGCAGCCCAAACAGCTGTTCATCCTTCCTTTTTGGGATGGTGGATAAATGGGTACCTGGGAAAACCTGGGGAAGGTAACTGTGATAACTCGGATGACACACTAGCCTGGTGTCCCGGGGTACCACAGGCTCTAGGGCTAATGCTACGGAGATGAGCACCGAGGTCACGCGCAACATAGCGTATGCATCATCATCATCATCATCATATTTCTGTTCAACGTCAGATTTTTCCGTAATGTCTTATGAGGTTAGACGGTGGATGATACGCTTCCAATTCTATTGTCGGCGTCCATCATTTAAATTATTGGCAAGAGTGTTACGCCCCGGATGCTCTTCCTGCCAGGCAACCATAGTTTTCGGCTCAGGGCCTAGGTGGATTGCCTACCATGGCTAACGAGCACCACCTGCCCGGGACATAGCCCCCCCCCCATCTTTACCTATAAGTACACCCCTGGATACAATTTCATATAAATGTTGATTTACACATGAAATGCTGTAAATACTTTAGCTTGCCTCCACAAATAACGATATGCAAGGGTCTGTATGGCCCCCCAAGCCTAACCAAGCACGTGGTTCAGCGGACGTTGGCGGAACCGCACCAAATATTGCTACGTTTTGCAGAATTTTCAGCTATACGGAGCATCGAAAAACTGAATTATATTTTTTCTGCTAACTCGAGCTTTGCAGTAAATCGAGTTTCGTTAATTCGAGCTTCTTCTGTATTTTTTTCAATAATACGTACATTAAAAAAACTTTTTTGGGTCAGTTCAATATTTTTTAAAGCCATGTATTTTTTTCCATAATACATCAAACACTCACTTTTTCATCACTTTAGTATTTTCTATCACCACGTGCGGTGCCTATAGATTCACGCGAGGGTTGTGTCCCTGGAGACCTCGTGTTAAGTAAATTTTGTATAATGTGAACATAATTTTCCCATTACAATTTACGTGCACAAATCTAATGTAAAATCTAAAATAAAAAATATTCATTCCTGGGACATGGTAAGATTTTGTGAGATTTAGAAAAGGGACAAAGGAAAAAGATTTAGACGGGGGGCACGAGGAGGACCGGGCTAAGGTTTTGTTGCACCAGCCGCGCATTGTTTGCCTTGGAGCACAGCGCGTTATTCTAAATAAAAAACTTAATTAAAAAAAACTCCATTTTTCACATTACGTTAATCCAAAAATGTGTCGTTTAAGCTCGCGTAAAACGAGAGGTACAGTCAAACCTCGATATAACGGACTAAAGGGGGGGGAGGAGTGGTCCGTTAAAGCCGATTGTCCGTTATAGCGAGGGTATTTTCCCAAGGGTGGAAAAATATATGAAAAAAACGGAAAAATTGTGAAATAGATGAGAAATAATCACAAACACAACCAGACCGTGTAGCTATGTTGGGAGGTAAACAGTGACTGGCACTACATGCTGAATTTGGTCATCTCCTACATGTGAAATAAATGAGAAATAATCACAAACACAACCAGACCGTGTAGCTAGTCAAGCTCAAGCTCTAGTGAAAGGTAAACAAATTACTACGAGCCAGATTCAGCCGTGGCTTCCAAAGGTATTGCTTATTATCATGACTAATGCTTATTATTATATATATTATATGGTTGTGAAGTGCAGTTCTATACACGTATCACTATTTAGGTCAGTGTAGCACTGCGTATCACCTTAGATAAGGGTGATTTAGGGTGTTGAGGTGACAGGGAGACATAGCAGCGGCCACGCCATAACACTAATAGTCACTATTTTAAACAATACACACCTTCTACCACTAAATCACTAGCAACACAGGCTTCTTCATTATAATATTATATCTTAATATGTGATACATTAAAACTCCTTATAACCCAAGCATTCCAAAGTAAAATGAGAAAATAATACATTTATGTTGAGTTGACAATTTGAGCGGCGATAAGCAGTCTAACATGAAAAAAAAAAAAAAGTCACGCAAATGGAGTCCGTTACATCCGAAGTCCGTTACATCGAGGTTTGACTGTACATGTATTTTTTCCTTAATACATATAAAACATTATTTTTCATCACTTCAATATTTTATATATCCATGTATTTTTTCAATAATACATAAAAAACACTTTTTTCATCACTTCAATGTCAATATTGTCATGTCATTTAATGGATTTCCTTTCTTCCTTTCTAGTTTCATGGCATTATAACACTGACACCGGACTTTTCGTAAACACACGTTTTGCCAACGGACTTTTTGCCGAACGGATGTTTCATCGACACACGTTTTGCAGACGGAATTTTTGCCGAACGGACTTTTCGCCAAATGGACGTTTCATGAATGACCAACACGATGAAAATTTAGATATTTGATTTGTTTTATAGCTTTAACAAAGGTGCAAATTGTATATGCAAGGGGTTGAATTAGGTTAGCTTAGGTTTAACACCCAAATGTTCCGCTATACCTTGTGCCTGACCCTTACGAGGCCTGTTATGCGCGACAGCTGTTATGTCACATGTTCCCCACTGACTACAGAGACCATCAAACCCACGTCCAGAGAGTCCAAGAAGCTGAAATATTCCCTTCATGATAAGGAAAAGACTCACACTGTCCCAGAAAGCCAGTTGGATAGTCCCAAGAGCCTCCCAAGACAATCTGTTTAGGGAAAAGAGGAAAAGCAGTTGTCATGAAGAGAAGGGATGAGAGGTCTATCAAAGAGTGGAGGGACAGGGAACTCCCACCGACAACTGGTTCCAAGGACCCCACCACACCTGTGGCTTTTCTAGTGTAGACGTCACCACACTCCTTGACACCGCAGGCCCAGCAGACTAGGGCACGGTCCAGCTAACTAGGACCCTGGAACTCCAGCCATTGTCTCTCAAGAGATCATCTGCCTGCAGTCCAAACCACCACTGCTGCTGCCCAGCGGCTTCACCATAACCTCGGTGCGGGAGACTCTCCAGGCTTACACCTTGTCCAAGGCTGACCCGAGACTATGCACGGCAGGGACGTCCAACGCCCTGAGGTAAAATATATTGATTATATTTACCTGCATACCGGAAATATTCACCCGCATTCCGGAAAACCATGTATTTTTTTCCATAATACATAAAAAAACACTTTTCAACACTTCAATGTCAATATTTTCATGCAATTTAATGGATTTCCTTTCTTCCTTTCTAGTAAAAGGGGAGCATCAAGATAAGCCAAGACAGGAAAATACATGAGTCCGCACATCTAATGCGTCAGACAAAACAATGGTGGAATGACTCCGCTAATAAAAGACTATTCGAGGTTGCCTACATACATGACGTGTGGGAGGAATTACAGGCATCAAGTTGTCAATTATTTTTCATTCCTCAATTCTGAACATCAATAATGCATTAATGAAAAGTATTACAATTAATTATTAAGGTTTGAACCAAAATTAATTGATGTTACATTAATTAAGCAAAACAACACAATCAATTATTTTCATACAAAACACCCTTTGAAAAAATATATATATATAAAGTACAAGCAACTCCGTACAGGAATGGGTGACTAGCACACACATCCCTGGCATACTACTACTGACATCAGGGGTGCAACCACAAGGGGGTCATGGCTCCCCCCAAAAAACAAAATTTCCTTCCATGTAAGAAATCAAGACACGTACACTAACAGTCCTTTAAAAAAATATTATTAAAGGTTATAGCGATTTGACCGCGTCACCTGGCTGTGTACACCAACCTTGATTTGGTTGCAGTTTTGCTTCACCTAATGCCTTGGACAAGCATCTAACACTACCAAAACTATTGTTTCAGGTACAGAAATAATAAATAATACCTGAAAAGGGTATCAGATGATGGCAGAAAAATGTACATACCATCCAGAGGCCAGCAAGAAATCTGGCGGGTTTACTGTACTGGCTGGTGAGAAAAAAAATCTGTCTCTCCCTGAATAAATTCCTGGGTGCTCCCCTGACTGCCATGCCAATACACAAACTCTAGACAGTGGAGTCTCTGGTATTTTCATATCATCCCAATCAAATGACTCACAATAGATAAACACATAGATAGATATACCGCTGGCATACTGATGTAAACCTGGACTGCCCATTCTTCATCTAGGCACAGTACTTGCAGCATAAATCATAAGAAGACTCCCATGTCAACTTATGAAGTAATGCTCATATTTGAGAGACTGACATATTTAACAGAAAGGAGAATCATAGGATATTTCTGACTTTTACCTAGAAAGTCAAACACAAGACTGCCCACTTAATAGAACAACACTCAAATCCTAAGCTAAATAAGAACATAAGAACATAAGAAAATAAGGAAGCTACAAGAGGCCGTAATGTAATCTCACCAGCAGTCATACTTTGTGCCTTACGCAAAATCAAGCCACAAGTAGATCACAATCTGTGCAATTATCATCTATGTACTCTATTACACAGAAATCTATGAGAAAATGAAAATAAAAATAATGTACGTATATACAGAATAGCTAATAATGCAGGAAAAAGTAATGGACATATTCACATTAGTTATCAAGAGTACAACTATTGATAGGACAAGACTATAGCAGAGCATGCATACTTAACCCCTTGAGGCCCAGATACGTAATTTTCATTGTAATTTGGATACTATTAGACGATTTTTAATGAAGATCAGCAATATTTTATAGATATGACCTGTTTAGTATCCTTGTCCACTAGCTTATCTGGTATATTGAGCTACTTTTGGTAATCCTATGGCTAACAACAGACGATTTTACATAGCAAAGGAAAGATCTGGGCGTGAATGGGTTAATCCAGGGCCGTGGAACTTTGGCCTCATAAATACTGGACATATTTACTGCTATGCAAGTTATTCTCGACACACTGGTGTCCTATGACCTCAGTGGTTGTGGTGATACTCAATGAAATAGTAATCACTAATGACCACCACCTCACCAAAACCAGGAACATCTGCAGCCTTGACACATTCAAGGTGATCAGATAGATCTTCACAGTCTGGCTGAAGCAATTATTTATATTTTATACAAATTACCTTTTCCAAACATGCGTGGTGGGACTTAATACAATTGCTCAAAAATATTCAAAACGGTTTGTAATCCAAAATAGTCACACATCCCACAAATACAATATCACCAAAGGGACTCGTAGATTACACGAAACTTTAGAAATTTACATGTCCATGATATTTCGGTATTGAGGAGAAAAGAAAAAAAAAATGTACTTACATCATCGTGAAGATCTTTTCATTCTGTGTATGTAGCTACTTTGAATCCCAATTTCCCATGGCGGAATTGAACAATAGTGGCGATACACATAATACCTAAAATTTATCGTTATTTCAGCCAGAAACCATTAAGTTAGTTTAATCAGATTAGGTTTGGTTAGATTACATATGGTGGGGCATCCCCCCCCCCCCCCACCTGTTAACAAACATTGATTTCTTCCAAAAGAGAGTGCCCAATTAATTCAAACACAACAAAACTATCCAAGAAAATAAGTTTCATGCCCAGTTTCATCAGGAAAGCTTCATTCCCCCCCCCCCCCCCGTTGTAGCCTATAGCGCCTGTAGGCATATGGAGAGTCTTGATGTTGGTCGATCTCGCCCGATGGTGGTGCAGGCTGGATTTTTATAGTGATACCTGTGGTCTCAGGTGAAGATTCCATTTTCTGTGATATTCAGATCTTCAGTTAAGGCGCATGCAGCCCCTAGAGTCCACCGTCACACTCGCAATCGGCACACAGGTATATGCTGCATGTGGGTTGCTTCGGCCACTCGACAATGGCTTTGATAGTTGCTCCTTGATGAGACTTGAACTCGGGACCTTCTGCTCCCCTACCAGGCTCTTGAAAGAGTTGCCCCCGGCAGGATTCGAACTCGGGACATTTGAGTTCAGCACTCCAAGACGCTAACCACTCGGCCACCGCCTCCCCCTCATCATCAAAATCAGTGGTAAAGAGGTAAAGATGGGGGCATATGCTATGCTGCGTGTGGCCTCGGTGCTCATCTCCGTGGCATTAGCCTTTGAGCCTGTGGTAGGTGACGACCCGCTACCCCGGGATACAGGGCTAGTGTGACATCCGGGTTGCCACAGTTACCTTCCCCAAGTTTCCCCTTGTAACCATTTATCAACCCCGAAAGGGAGGAAGAACAGCTGGTTTGGCTGGCCACCGACTTGCCCTGGCCCGGATGCGAACCAGGGCCCGAAGATTCGTAGCCAGGCGCGCTAGCCACTACACAGTGGCGACGGCAAAAATCAGTGGTGCGCAATGAAAATGTACCAAAAATCCAGCCTGTACTACCACGAGCAAAGGCCAACCATGACGGGTCATGCTGCCCCCTGGAGCCCTCCGCCGCACTCCCAGATGAAGGTGAGGTTGATAATAAGAACATATAAGAACATAAGAAAATAAGGAAGCTACAAGAGGCCGTGTGACCTACACGAGGTAGTTCCTGTTACTTAACTCTACCTACATCCACCTCTCTTCCCCATACATGAATTTCTCCAGACTCCTTTTAAAGACCCCAATACACTCCGCATTGACCACCTGACGACTGAGTCCATTCCAATCATTCACTACCCTATTTGATGGGCTGCATGTGAGTGTCTTCGGCCGAAGATGGTGGAAGAAGATGCTGCTGACGGGATTGAACTCGGGACCTTGTGCTCTCAACTACCAGGTTCTAATCCGTGTTGAAGATAGTTGAAAGAGTTTTCCCGCCAGGATTCGAACTCAGAACACTGAGCTCACCACTTCAAGACGCTAACCACCCAGCCACCGCCTCCCCAAAGGCCGATTTGCCCAAGGCATTTTCCCTTTTTCTTTCTAAATCTGATCAATGTACATACACAGTCGACTCAACATTTGCATTTTTTATAATACGCGGGAAGGGCTGTGAGTTACTTAAGGTAATAAATTTGATCATTCGCGGGGTTAATCGCACAGTCTCGTGGCGTCAGTAAGCGCGTTTCCTGCCAATGACACTGTACCTTATTAATTTTAAGTTTTTTACAGCTTTTTATCATTTAAACTATTTTTTCATATCATCCCACTGATATATAAGTAGTACACACAAACCTCGATTTCCCGGACCTCCATTTCCCGGATATCGGATTTGCCGGACAAAATCCGAGGTCCGGGGATATGTCAGAGTCCCAGACAATTTTTTTTTTTTTTTTTTTCACGTTGAAATGCCTGGTCCTGTTCGTAAATTGACAAAGTTGTCCGCGGTCCGAGCGTCTCCTGTCATCCCTGGTCAGTGTCCTTGCCTCCCGCCAGGTGGCAGCATGCTCAGCAGTCGTATTGTTTACATTTGGGCACACGACACTCACGGTTCACCTGCTCAGCCTCCGTCAGTCCCCTGACTCCCACTGCCCCTGGTACAGGAACATCTCTGAGACTATTGAACACTTTCTGCTGCCTCCCGCCAGGTGGCAGCATCCTCAGCGGTCGTATTGTTTACATTTGGGCACACGACACTCACGGTTCACCTGCACAGCCTCCATTAGTCCCCTGACCCCCACTGCCCCCGGTGCAGGAACGTCTCTTGAGACTATTGAACACTTTCTGCTGCCTCCCGCCAGGCGGCAGCATGCTCAGCGGTCGTATTGTTTACATTTGGACACACGACACTCACAGTTCACCTGCACAGCCTCCGTTAGTCCCCTGACCCCCACTGCCCCTGGTGCAGGAATGTCTCTTGAGACTATTGAACACTTTCTGCTGCCTCCTGCCAGGTGGCAGCATGCTCAGCGGTCGTATTGTTTACATTTGGGCACACAACACTCACGGTTCACCTGCATGGCCTCCGTTAGTCCCCTGACCCCCACTGCCCCTGGTGCAGGAACGTCTCTTGAGACTATTGAACACTTTCTGATGCCTCCCGCCAGGTGGCAGCATGCTCAGCGGTCGTATTGTTTACATTTGGGCACACGACACTCACAGTTCACCTGCATAGCCTCCGTTAGTCCCCTGACCCCCACTGCCCCTGGTGCAGGAATGTCTCTTGAGACTATTGAATACTTTCTGCTGCCTCCCGCCAGGTGGCAGCATACTCACTTGCTCAGCGGTCGTATTGTTTATATTTGGGCACACGACACTCACGGTTCACCTGCACAGCCTCCGTTAGTCCCCTGACCCCCACTGCCCCTGGTGCAGGAACGTCTCTTGAGACTATTGAACACTTTCTGCTGCCTCCCGCCAGGTGGCAGCATGCTCAGCGGATGTAAAAGGTCACAGCGGGGTAGTTGATATTGGCGGTTGCTGGACAGTAAATACTAGAGTAGGATAAGCGTCAGGGGGTGGGTAAAGGCATAGTTTTTTTTTTGTTTTTTTTTTGTTTAGCGGATAATTCCTGGACTGTTGCGATTCCCGGACTTTTGCAGTTCCCAGACCAGTGCTCCCCCATATTAGTCCGGGAAAACGAGGTTTGTGTGTATTTAGACTTTGATGACTGCATGATTAATGAATGACTAGATTCACATTGGAGCTCAGAAGGACCCTAGGGTTGATTAAATAAGATGCTAGAGCTTAGACAGCCTCCATGCTGATGTTGTTGAGGTTTCTCAGGCTGCATGGCAACACAGCCCCGAGGTCCCGAGGAAGGCCATGGCCTAGACCAGGTTATCCCACAGGGACTTCAAAGAGCGTATGTTGCATTGATGCCGTGTGTTATGGCTTAGGAAATTAGGTGGAGTTAATGGCGATATCTGGCAGAGAAGGTGGTGAGGCATTGGGGAGAGCTGTTGGAGTGGAAATGGCAGGTCACCGTCCACCGGGCAGGCCAAGGAAGACATGGAGGCAGTGTGTTGAAGAGGATCTGGCAGTACTGGGCATTGAAGAAGTTGAGGCAACGGATATACACACAACCCTCATTTTCCCGGACTAATAGGGGGGAGCACTGGTCCGGGAACCGCAAACGTTCGGGAATCGCAACAGTCCAAGGCCATTACCCACCCCCGTACGTCTATCCTACTCTAGTATTTACTGTCCGGCAACCGTCAATATCAACTACCCCGCCGTGGACTTTTACATCACTTTATTGTTGTTTTTAGGGCTGCGAGGATCCCTTGGGGAACACTATGAGCCCTGGTGATGTCCTCCTATGATGCTATCACAGGCACTGTAGTTGACCTGTCTTCCTCAGGAAGGCACAGGTGAGGCGGAGAGACGTTCCTGCACCAGGGGCAGCGGGGGTCAGGGGACTGACGGAGGCAGTGCAGGTGAAAGGTGAGTGTCGTGTGCCCAAATGTAAACAATACGACCGCTGCACTGAGCATGCTGCCACCTGGCGGGAGGCCAGCCGCCGCCAGCAGGGTGGGCAGGTCAAAGGTGGCGATGTTCAGGGTGAGGAGTTGAGGGCGTAGCACTACACGGTGGGAGTGGAAGCGCGGACACTGCAGCAGAAAGTGTTCGATAGTCTCATAGACATTCCTGCCCCAGGGGCAGTGGGGGTCAAGGGACTGACGGAGACGGTGCAGGTGAACCGTGAGTGTCTTGTGCCCAAATGTAAACAATACGACCGCTGAGCATGCTGCCACCTGGCGGGAGGCGCGGACACTGACCAGGGGTGACAGGAGACGCTCGGACTGCCGGACAACTTTGGACTGGACCAGGCATTTGTCCGAGACTCTGACATATCCCCGGACCTCGGATTTTGACCGGGAAATGGAGGTCCGGAAAAACGAGGGTTGTGTGTAGTTGAAAGCCTATCATCGGCCATCTAAGGTAAAGATGGGAGCATACGCTATGATGCGCGTGGCTTTCAGTGCTCATCTCTGTGGCATTAGCCCTTTGAGCCTGTGGTGGGTGAGGACCCGTTACCCCGGGACACAGGGCTAGTGTGACATCCGGGTTACCACAGTTACCTTCCCCAGGTTTCCCCAGGTACCCACTTATCAACCCCGAATGGGAGGAAGAACAGCTGGGTTGGCCGGTCGCCGACTTGCCCTGGCCCGGATTCGAACCAGGTCCCGCAGATTCGTAGCCAGGCACGCTAGCCACTGCACCACGGAGGCGACAAACCTCATAAGATATTATGGGAAAATCTGACATTAAACAGAAAGAAGAACGTGGCAACACGTATCAGACGTTTTAGCCTATAACAAAGGCAAAATAATCCATTCATCCTTGACCCCACCATCGGTGAGCTGCTTCACGAGTTGTTGTTATTGTCGTTCTTCAGGCTGCACGGCAAAACAGCTCTGAGCTCCTAAGCTAGGCCATGGCCTGTACCTGGTTTTCCCACAGGGCCTTCATGGAGTGTATGTTGTGTTGGTGGCGTGTGAGTATGTGCAGTGCAGTCTTCTATAATATATTTGATAGTGTGAGATGCTGTGTTGCATTCCAGACAGGCATCTGCAATGGACCCATCCAGTCTCTTTTGATGGCTAGGAAGGGCCGGGTGGTGACCACACCGCAGCTTGGCCAGGTGGGTTCTGCCCTCACGGGGAAGGGAGGACTTGGCAGCGTGGATGTCTTGGGGCCGTGCAAGCAGCTGAGTGTTGTCCTTGAGTGACTGGATGGAGCGGTGGGTGATCTGGGTATGGTTAGGCCTCTGGATGCCGGTTTAGAGAGGACAAGGTGGAAGTGATGATAGAATTTGTGTGAGATTATGTATGCTGGGTGTTGTTTTGATGTGTCTTGGCTTGAGGGTGATGTGCCCTGTAGTGTTGTGGGTGTTGTGGGTTTGTGGCGGCTGTGGCAAGTGTTTGTGTGCCTCTCATGTCAAGGTGGTCTTTGGCCTTAAGGAGTTTGGTTTCATGTTGTAGGTGGTCAGTAGGTGTGGTAGCTGTGCATCCTGTGACGATTTTTTGGGCTTTGTTCTGTATGGTCTGTAGGATGCTGTGATGTGTCCCTGTGAGATTAGAGTGGCGGTGTCTAGACCACCCCCTTGTGGCGGCAAAAAAGAGAAACCCTGGGGTCAAACATCCACAAATCCCTGCCCCTTTGCGAGGCATGAGCAACTGGGAATGTTTTCAAGGTATTATTACGGTTTAGGTCATCCTCAAGCCTGACAATTTTAACCTGTCTCATAGTATAAATCTCCTCATTCTGAGTCCTTTAAACCCCATTTCACACGGCGCAATTGAACAATACTATAGTCTATTCACTTAAGCTGGATTCCTGGGAGCGGCTCGATGCCTAGGCGAGTATGTAACGACGTCGCTGATTGGCTGATAGCCTCGGGCAGGGTGACGATGGTGGTGGTACTTGCCTCGCCGCAACCCAAAACCCTTGCGTTGCCTCAGAAAAATATTCATATTTCTTGGCTTTACTCATCTCTTACACAAGATAGGCCTATTTTGTTTGCATCAGTAAATCAGGCAGTGATTGTTCAACAACAACACGCCATTCATAACTCAATAGGGTAAAAAATAAAGTCATGACTGACTATCACAAGAGTAGGCGGACTTTTAGGTTTTCAGTGCATTGAAATGTACTCCTACCCGATATAACCAAGCTACCAGATAATAGTTATGAAAGCTGAGTTTACCATCGTGTTCATAATACATTGCTGCATATCATGAGCATAAAAAAAATACAGTAAGACGACACTAATATTAAGATAATTAAGGGAAAGTAAAAGAGTGTATAAACATTATTTTTTGCTTATTTTGCTTCAACTCGCTCTAACTCCATAAGTTTTGGTCACATTCAATTTTCAAGAACTGTTTCAAAATCCTTATACTTTTCCGCTTCCTGTGGTATGTAGCACGTACCAATAAGGAAAAGAGTAGGTGGTCAAAATGGCTAAGAAAGTTAAAACTACTACTGCAAACTGGCACAGTGACGGGTGAGCATTGCTCCCTATATAGGAGAGACTGTTTTCGGGAGAGCTATCAGAGGCTTCACCCGTCACGGCACCAGTTTGAAACAGTTTAACTTTCTTAGCCATTTTGACCACCTACTCTTTTCCTTATTGGTACGTGCTACATACCACAGGAAGCGGAAAAGTATAAGGATTTTGAAACAGTTCTTGAAAATTGAATGTGACCAAAACATATGGAGTTAGAGCGAGTTGAAGCAAAATAAGCAAGAAATAATGTTTATACACTCTTTTACTTTCCTTTAATTATCTTAATATTAGTGAAGTCTTACTGTAATTTTTTTATGCTCATGATATGCAGCAATGTATTATGAACACGATGGTAGGCTCAGCTTTCATAACTATTATCTGGTAGCTTGGTTATATCGGGTAGGAGTACAACATTTCAATGCACTGAAAACCTAAAAGTCCGCCTACTCTTGTGATAGTCAGTCATGACTTTATTTTTAACCCTATTGAGTTATGAATGGCGTGTTGTTGTTGAACAATCACTGCCTGATTTACTGATGCAAACAAAATAGGCCTATTTTGTGTAAGAGATGAGTAAAGCCAAGAAATATGAATATTTTTCTGAGGCAACGCAAGGGTTTTGGGTTGCGGCGAGGCAAGTACCACCACCATCGCCACCCAGCCCGAGTCTATCAGCCAATCAGCGACGTCCTTACAAACTCGGCTAGGCAGCGAGCAGCTCCCAGCCCAGGAATCCAGGCTTAAGTGAATAGACTATAGTGTAACGCCTGTGACCTAGTGCCTTGACAACAGCCACTTGAACACTTTCGCTTTCACTCTTCTGTGGTGGTAATGTTATTCAGAAGGGGATGCCGAAGGGGGAGCTGCAGCCCTCATGACTAGATGCAGTGGGGAAATAGTAATGAGGTCATGGAGGCTATGAACAGGGAATTAATGTAGTGTTGCATAGGGGTATGATGTAGCGACAGGGCGTTACACTGCCCTGGGCCCACAATTATCCCCTATGAATCCCGTCAGAAGAATCCTTTCACAGACACACTGACAGTATAACGATCACAATTCGGGGAATAAATCTTATTTCCCATTATATATAAATTGATCTTGGTAGGACTCGAACCCACACAGTATAGACTTCGCCCTCCAACAAAACCACAGTCGGAAGTGGTACCACTGTACCAAAGGATTAATCCACTAGGTAAGCAGTCGTCTAGGTATTTATAGCACTACAATAGCGTTACATGTACGTACTACCGAAAATCTATTTCAACCAGAAACGGTAAAGTTAGGTTTAATTAGATAAGGTTAGGTTAGGTTAGCTGGGGTTTGCTCTAGTAACAGATGATATCAAGAAAAGAAAAAAAGATAAATACTATGGCAGTGTGAAGCGAAGCAAGGTTTGCGCGGCAGGCCGGGATGGTGGGGCGGGAGGGGGGGGGGGAGGGGAGGGGCAGGCTACATCTGTAAACAAACACTGATTTCCGACAAAAATTAGTGCCAAAATCATTCAAAACTCATAAAAACTATTAAGGAAAACTAATTATCGGCCTTGAAATCGCAAGATGACCTAAACCGTAAATTTACCGTTTTCACGAGTAGGTCTTCATTATAAAAGTAGACATGTTCATAGATTAACATTTATCTAATCAGTTCATCCTTTACCTTAGCACAGGTGATCCGAGCCCTTTGCTACGTTGGTCTATGGCTTGTTAACTCCACCTGGTTCTCAGTGCATAATAGACTTCTGTAGATTAGTACAGTAAACCCTCACTTTAACGAACCAATTGGGGGGAAGGGGGTGACGTTATATCCAAAAGTCTGTTATATCCACGAACTTTTCGCATATAACAAACTTTGTTCGTTATACGAGGTGAAAGTTCACTACACACAACCCTCGTTTTCCCAGACTAATAGGGGGGAGCACTGGTCCGGGAACCGCAAACGTCCGGGAATCGCAACAGTCCGAGGCCATTACCCAACCCCGGACGTTTATCCCACTCTAGTATTTACTGTTCGGCAACCGTCAATATCAATTACCCCGCCGCAGAATTTTACGTCACTTTGTTGTTGTTTTTAGGGCTGCGAGGATCCCTTGGGGAACACTATGAGCCCTGGTGATGTCCTTATGATGCTATCACAGCCGCTGTAGTTGACCTGACGACTCAGGAAGGCACAGGTGAGGCGGATGACAGCGTGTTGCCGGGAGGGGTGGACGCCAGCCCCCGACAGCAGGGTGGGCAGGTCACAGGTGGCGACGTTCAGGGTGAGGAGTTGAGAATGTGGCACTACACGGTGGGAGTGGAAGCGCGGACACTGCAGCAGAAAGTGTTCAATAGTCTCAGAGATGTTCCTGCACCAGGGGCAGTGGGGGTCAGGGGACTGACGGAGGCAGTCAGGGGGTGCAGGTGAACCGTGAGTGTTGTGTGCCCAAATGTAAACAATACGACCGCTGTGCATGCTGCCACATAGCGGGAGGCCAGCCCCCGCCAGCAGGGTGGGGAGGTCAAAGGTGGCGACGTTTAGGGTGAGGAGTTGAGAATGTGGCACTACACGGTGGGAGTGGAAGCGCGGACACTGCAGCAGAAAGTGTTCAATAGTCTCAGAGACGTTCCTGCACCAGGGGCAGTGGGGGTCAGGGGACTGACGGAGGCGGTGCAGGTGAACCGTGAGTGTCTTGTGCCCAAATGTAAACAATACGACCGCTGAGCATGCTGCCACCTGGCGGGAGGCGCGACACTGACCAGGGGTGACAGGAGACGCTCGGACCGCCGGACAACTTTGTCGATTTACGGACTGGACCAGGCATTTGTCCGGGACTCTGACATATCCCCGGACCTCGGATTTTGACCGGCAAATCCGATATCCGGGAAAATGAGGGTTGTGTGTATTTCCGACCATTTCTATGTCAGGCAACGTGGTGAGGCACAGGGGGACGGGAGAGGAGGTGTTTACAATCGGACGGAGAAAGCTAGACTGATCGGCGCACAGCCGCGCCTTGCCCGCTTGGCTTTGTTTCCACTGCCACTGTCCGATCTGCGTGTACAGTGGTCCCTCGCGTTTGGCGAGTTTCAGCTTTGCGAAACACAGTATTGGCGATAAGTTGGATATGGTACCAGAATCCGAATTTGGCCCTTCAAATTCACTTTTGGCAACATGCGCGCTGACCTTACGGAATGACGTCGGCCCAGAAAGCACCGCCCGCAAGCATCCATGGGGGAGATCCACTAAGCACTACCACCTGCTTGGAGGTGGTAACTCCCAAGTACAGTAAAACCCTTATAACTCAGAATTTGATATAACTCGGCATGGCAAAGACAATTTTTTAATTTTTTTTATTACACCTATGCCTATAGCACGTGTAGGCAGTGAGCTCCAGGGGTGGGATGGTAGGCCCTGGAGGTTCACTCGAGGGCTGTGATGGTTGGCCCTCACCCGTGGTGGAGCAGGCAGGATTCTTATAGTGACGCCTGTGATTAGAGGCTCATGCCGCCCCCTGTGTCTTCCCATGTACTCGCAGTCGAAGGTAGCGTTAATGGACAGGGCATAATGTTGCAGTAATTAATTGCTCAAGTTATGTAAAATTAAGTTGTACAGGTACAGCACTGTATACAATACAGTACAGAGTTGTGATTATAAAGTGATTAAATTGATACCAGTGTTAAAATGCGACTGAGTCCCCCTAACATCTTCTACATGTTACAACAAGGCTCCCCTCTCCTTGGATTACATGCCTGCTGCTACCCGTTCATTGGTAAGTGTAGTTTTTATGCTTTTACAGTACTGCATATTTTTTTTTTTTTTTACCCACATCAGAGGAGGACATTGCATAACTCGGCACATTGAATAACTCGGCAAGGGCCAGAGCCCCTATCGTGCCGAGTTATAAGGCTTTTACTGTAGGTGGTAACTCTCATCCACAGCGCGGGTAGGTGGTAGATTTAGTGGTATTCCTGCACGCTCGTCCATGACGCTTGGGACTGGTATCAGGAGAGGAAGTATGTCTCCAGGCTCGCTTATTACTGCTTGGTGTGCTATGATATATAATTTTCTAGGTGAATGTAGACATAAAATCGCAATTTTAATGGCTATTATTCATATATATGAGTAAAGATATGAAAATACAAGCAGGGCGTCTCATCCACGCCTGGCAGTGCAGCCGCGGCAGCAGCATCATGCCACCATGATGGCAGAGATCAATACCAAGGAGTTCTCCGCTGGAGATCTCCTTGGTAATATTTAGTACACTGCGCGCCAAAGTATTGTTCGCGACATCATAACACAGCGCTTCCATACGGGAATTCAGAAAATGTACTCTATGGCAGCCTACTGACTTCCGAGAGAGATATCTTACATATGGCAGCTTGTTTAAGGCACGGGCAGTCCATCAAGACCGTTGAGGAATGTTCAGATGCCACTTGTCAATTATAGACGAAGCATTTTGAAAAGTATCACTTTACTCCCCGCGAGTAATTTGAGCAGACGTGCGCTGGTATTGCTCTCAGTATTTCCATAATGGGTGGCAAGAAAGACCTAACAAAGGACCAAATCAAAGTGATTGTATCCCTACACAAGGCAGAGAGACCATTTGAAGAAATAGCAAGGATTGTGGGTGTTACGAGGAGATGTGTGCAGAAATGGGTGGAAAGTTTCACGGTGGGCTGGCGGGTGGCGACAGCCGCGACACCGTAACAGTAGAAGTGGCCAGGGTGAGGATGTAAAAGTCATATCGCAATATTTTTCTTGCTCTTATTTGAGGATGGGCATCCACTTGACGTTTCATGACATTTAGGGTGCTTGCTGATGTTTTACATCCTCACCCTGGCCACTTCTACTGTTACGGTGTCGCGGCTGCCGCCACCCGCCAGCCCACCGTGAAACTTTCCACCCATTTCTGCACACATCTCCTCGTAACACCCACAATCCTTGCTATTTCTTCAAATGGTCTCTCTGCCTTGTGTAGGGATACAATCATTTTGATTTGGTCCTTTGTTAGGTCTTTCTTGCCACCCATTATGGAAATACTGAGAGCAATACCAGCGCACGTCTGCTCAAATTACTCGCGGGGAGTAAAGTGATACTTTTCAAAATGCTTCGTCTATAATTGACAAGTGGCATCTGAACATTCCTCAACGGTCTTGATGGACTGCCCGTGCCTTAAACAAGCTGCCATATGTAAGATATCTCTCTCGGAAGTCAGTAGGCTGCCATAGAGTACATTTTCTGAATTCCCGTATGGAAGCGCTGTGTTATGATGTCGCGAACAATACTTTGGCGCGCTGTGTAGGGCTGCAAGGACCCCTTGATGAATCCTATGATCCCTAGTGATATCCTACGGTGCTATCACAGGCGAGGTAGCTGACCTGTCTTCCTCAGGAAGGCACAGGTAAGATGGATGACTGCGTGTTGAGAGGATGCAGGGCAGGGCCAGGCTGCCTACTCCTCTGCCAGAAGGTTGGGCAGGGTTTAACGTCTTATTACTCCTTATTATACATCGTAGGGATTATGGTGAGCTGTTATACACGTGTCATTATTTAGTTCAGTGTAGCACTGCATGTCACCTTAACTACGGGTGATTTAAAGGTGTTTAGGTGACTGGGCGACGGGGTAGAGACGGGGAAATTCTTACGGCCACCCCGTAATACTAATATTCACTATTTTAACCCACATACACACCTTCTACTGTATAATGTCTTTGCTTCTAAGCAGTTAAAAGTACAAAAATAGAGGTCAAAAGGGTGAACTCGGGCCTCGTCAAAGACTAATGGATAATTTTCCCATTTAAAGTACATTATATGGCTGCGTATAAGACAAACTTTTAACCTTAAAAAATAGCCACGAAAATTGGGTGTCGTCTTATACGCCCAGTATAAAATGTGAACCTTAAATCCTGTGGTGTACGGGACTTGGTTAGCTCAGGTAATGATTGATGGTATCATCATCTGATTTGGAAGTTGATCCATACGATGACTGTCTAACAACTATATCACAAGATGTCATTGATAAACTTTTGATGTCAGATGATGAACATGAATATAATTTTGAAGGATTTTAAAGTCATAACTATTTTAGTTAGATTTAGAATTATATAAACAATTTTTTTTTTTTTTTAAGAACTTTATTATTCTACCTACTCCTAATACAGGAGAACCTCGTTTATCCGGCACCCACGGGGGGGAGCGCATGCCGGATAACTCATTTTGCCATTGTTTTGAGAGTTACTCTTATGGAATCGCCCAAAATCCCCTTTTTTTTTTCTTTTTTTTTTTAAGTTGCCAGTCCCTATAAAGAAGACAGTAAGAGAATAAAATAAAAAAGAGGGGTGAGCCAATTTAGTTCGGGAGGTGTCTTGTTACTCTTATTTTGAAAAGATGTAAGTCATAGGAAAGTGGAAAAATAGAAACAGGAAGAGAGTTCCAGAGTTTATCAGTGGGGAAAAAAAAAAAAAAAAAAAAAAAAAAAAAAAAAAAAAGCCTGGGTCGATTAGTGCCGTTGTTTTGAGGCTGCCGTTGTTTTAAATGCCGGTTAAACGAGGTTCTCCTGTATATTCAAATTTTTAATATGTTTTTAAATGTCAATAAAATTTGAAGACCACCATATGTGCTGTTTGTACCTAACCTTGTATAAGCTGAGTGGTCTACCTTGGAGGGTAGTCTTATACAGCAAGTATAGCCCAAAACCTACGTTTTTACTAGAAATTTTGAGGGTCGTCGTTTACACGGAGTCGTCTTATACGCAGCCATATACGGTACTATTCGCGTTTGGCGAAATTCACTCTTGGCGCTGGTTTGGGTAGACTAATAAAATCACCAAACGCAAGGGACCACTGGGTACTCTGTAGTGTAGGGGAAGCACGCTCGGTTCACAACCGAGAAGTCCCGGGTTCGATCCCCGGGCGGAGCGGAAACAGTTGGGCTCTTTCCTTAAAACCCGAGCCCCTGTCCACCCAGCAGTGAATGGGTACCGGGTGTTAGCCGGGGGTTTGTAACCCGCCTCCCGGAGTGGAGCTGGCTTCGGCCAACACTATAAGCACTAGCAGACAGCTCTCTAGGGGTAGTCTGAGAGAGAGCTGTCTGGTTACAGAGGAGATCCATCTCAGCTGCGTCGATAACTGACGAAATTCTTCAAAAAAAAAAAAAAAAAAAAAAAAAAAAAAACTGTACATGTTCGGCCGGCCTACCACTCGACCAAATCCCACATTTACCAAACTTATTCGGTAAATCCCCGCATAGTATATCGAACTGGCAGAAAAAGTTTGTTAAAGCCGAAATTTGTTATGTACAAGTCCGTAAAAGCAAGGGTTTACTGTAATGTGAATCATGAAGTACAGCTGAACCTCATTTAACGTCGCCCCAGTCAACATTTTGTTTTTGTGTTTGCCATGCAAAAAGAAGATAAATAGACACCTTTTATGTTGCTTGACAGGCAAACAGGCAGAATGTATTTAAAATCATAAATAAAACAATGTGTCAATGATAAACAACCCAGTGTTTTTTACTAGCATCATTCACTATTATGAAACATGTCTTAAACCTTTTTGACTCTTCTATGGATGCAATGGCCCGTACCAAGAGTCAGGATGAAGGTCGAGCGACGAACGACGAACGACCGAGGAAGGGTACCATAAAAGGGATGTTTTTCGGAACGAAGAGCAGCGACGAAGACACGGGGATAGCCGTGTCTTTGACCGTGACCTTCGACCGTCGTCGCTGCTCTTCGTTTAAAAAAATATCCCTTTTATAGTACCCTTCCTCGGTCGTTCGTCCCTCGACCTTCATCATGACTCTTGGTACGGGCTAATGTGTCCTCTTGAGTCTTTCTTTCATTGGAGCGACGCACCAGGAAACCCCTCTCAACCACACCATGACGCAGAGAGAAGAATTATGTAAATAATTGCGAGCCCTTTCTGATCTTTACTGATTCCTTGAGAATTTAATAATGATGACTAGGAAATGGAACCTGAACATCTAATGAGACATGAGGAACATGGTAAATAATATGGCAAAGACATAGACATAAAAAGACAAAGGCAAAGATTTAAATCACTCCTATTTAAGGTGACACACGGTGCTACACTGTTCTAAATAATGCTGCAATATGCTGAAATGCCCAGTACACATCTGTATCCTCTTGGAGCCAAAGCTGGCAGAGGGCTACGACTCCTC
The DNA here is from genome assembly GCA_016584305.1 of Chionoecetes opilio. Classification (NCBI taxonomy): domain Eukaryota; kingdom Metazoa; phylum Arthropoda; class Malacostraca; order Decapoda; family Majidae; genus Chionoecetes; species Chionoecetes opilio. Next base: position 112,027 of record JACEEZ010005316.1, on the reverse strand, counting down.
CCTCTAGAATGCAACACTATTATAGCATCCAACTACTTCCATTCCCTTATCCCATGTTTCCCCAGGCACATAGTTAATGGCTAAGCTGCAAGGGGGAGTACACAGCTGAGCAGGCCCCAGCTTGGACCAAGGTTCATAGGTGTGTGATAACTCAAGAACCAGCGCCAAACCATGGAGGATGTTCAATCATATGACAATCAAAAGAATGGCAAAACCAGCTATGGAAATGACGAATCCCATGGAACAGGAAAATAGAGGGAGGCAAGGGCTTGTCTGCCACATCCCTTTAAACAGCTGTTAATTATGACAATGTCACATCAGCATGTTCAAATGATACATTGCCTGAAACAATTGAAATGTTACTCTAGGATCATCATCATCATCCTTCTTTTTAACGTCAGCTTTTGCCATAATGTCTTACGAGGTTAGACGGTCGATGATACGCTCACAATTTTATTGGCGGCGTTCATCATTTAATTTTACACTAAGATATAAATAGAAATCATAAATTACAGATTGACATTTTTCAATTTTTTTTCAACTGTATGTATGTACTGCAGAATTCAACTCTTTTTAAATAGTTTATATATGTTAAATAAAATTATGTAAAATAAAATCCATTGGCACTTCCCTGATACTGTTGAACTTCATTCATTCTTGATAGGAACCACGAGTAGGTCTCACAACCTCTTGTAGCATCCTTATTTTCTTATGTTCTTATGACAGGCTTTGTCCTGCTGTTGCTGGAGTTGAAGAGACTTCGCCATTCTCCTGCAAAAACAGAAAATCTGATTCTCAAAAGGAAAAAACTTCTGGAATGATTAAAAAAATACAAAATAAATAAAAATTCACAGAAGTTTCAGCGAAATTCATTCACTTAACTTCTTCAACGGAAAACTAAATGACTAACGAATCAACGAAGCTTTAAAAAAATTCACGAAAATGTATTCCCGTTAGTGTTGGGCAGCCTTACCTGCAGCAGCCTTCTTCAGGGTGATGCAAATGTTGTGCCTCTGAACGGTGACATTAGAGAGGTCAGCGTCTATTTCTCCAGCAAGCTCTTCATTTACCACATGGAACTTTTCTCCTATGTTGGCCCTGGCAAGAAAACAACAAAAAGCAGTCATATTGGGTTTGCTACACTGTTTGGATGTAGCTTGATTTCGTGTTTACAGTGTTCAACAAAGGTTTGGCTCGCTGCAACAGCTCAACAATGAACATATAATACTATATTAGCGTTAGCCTTCCTATCGTTTTATATAAGTACCATAGGTTTCTACATCGTTTTTTCCATCCTATGTTGGGTAACTTAAGAAAACAGAGCCGTTTGACTGTCTGACGCCATAGGTTTAAATTTATTAATCTTTTAAACTTTTTCCTCTTGACGTAAAAACAAAACGTTAACTGGGGCGACGTTAAATAAGGTTCAATTGTGTGTGACTTCAGTATTAGCCCTAATAATCACATGGTTCCGGAGATTAAGGACGATAGAAGACACGTTAACGGGTAGTCCATAGTGTAGGGGTAGCACGCTCGGTTCACAACCGAGAAGTTCCGGGTTCGATCCCCGGGCGGAGCGGAAACAGTTGGGCCGTTTCCTTAAAACCGGAGCCCCTGTCCACCCAGCAGTGAATGGGTACCGGGTGTTAGCCGGGGGTTTGTAACCCGCCTCCCGGGGTGCTGGCTTTGGCCAACACTATAAGCACTAGCAGACAGCTCTCTAGGGGTAGTCTGAGAGAGAGCTGTCTGGTTACAGTGGAGATCCATCTCAGCTGCGTCAATAACTGACTAAATTCTTTTAAAAAATTATAAAAAAAAATAAATAAAAAAAACGTGAATCATTACTGAAACCCGATGGACCTCTGGCCGAGGGTTAAGAAACACTAGCTCAGAGATTCACATGGCATGAACATTCATCTCTCAAGTGTCCAACTGCAGACTGAGAGCTTGCCAGTGGTATTTGGCAACTGTACTGAGGATCCAGTGGCGTCATATTGCTGTCCAAAACTTATGTCTATACTAGATCTAAAGATTTTTTTTTCGGCATGAGTTTTGGCTAGGTTGTCGCCACTCGAACAAAACTTTTATTGAGTACTGTAGCTGTGAACATGATCAAATATTTGTTCACATTAAGCTGTAGGTACAAACTTGCATATTTACTTGTAAGTATGGAAACAAAATTATATTAGTATATCCGCAGTTTAAACCCTTAAAGTGCTTAACCAAGCATTTATCACAAAAACTTTCCCCTGGTGGCGAGCAAATTTGGATTTTTTTTTTTTTTGCTGAAGTGTGTAGAATGATTACAAAACACATAATTGATACATTTTTGGACTCTCCTCTCATTATTTCCATGATTTTTAGGCGCCAGATTTTACCGTGCTCAAGGGGACTCACCGAGGCAGCCTTGGGACCCGACCCCACCAAGGGGACTCGCCGAGCCCCCTTGGTGAGGGGTGATAGTCAGTGAAGGGGAAGGGTCAGGGTATGAAAAGTGACTTCACAAAGTATGAAAAGCCTCCCAGTCAAAAAGAGACCACAGCGATTTTTTTAATCGCCACCGTATATATACGGCGCTGGCACAGAGCGTGCACCTACCGCCACAGTAAATATACGGCGCTGGCACAGAGCGTGCACCCACCGCCACAGTAAATATACGGCGCTGGCACAGAGCGTGCACCCACCGCCACAGTAAATATACGGCGCTGGCACAGAGCGTGCACCTACCCACCACAGTAAATATACGGCGCTGGCACAGAGCGTGCACCCACCGCCACAGTAAATATACGGCGCTGGCACAGAGCGTGCACCTACCCTCCACAGTAAATATACGGCGCTGGCACAGAGCGTGCACCTACTGCCACAGTAAATATACGGCGCTGGCACAGAGCTTGCACCTACCGCCACAGTAAATATACGGCGCTGGCACAGAGCGTGCACCTACCCTCCACAGTAAATATACGGCGCTGGCACAGAGCTTGCACCTACCCTCCACAGTAAATATACGGCGCTGGCACAGACCGTGCACCTACCCTCCACAGTAAATATACGGCGCTGGCACAGACCGTGCACCTACCCTCCACAGTAAATATACGGCGCTGGCACAGAGCGTGCACCTACCCTCCACCGTAAATATACGGCGCTGGCACAGAGCGTGCACCTACCCTCCACAGTAAATATACGGCACTGGCACAGAGCGTGCACCTACCCTCCACAGTAAATATACGGCGCTGGCACAGAGCGTGCACCTACCGCCACAGTAAATATACGGCGCTGGCACAGAGCGTGCACCTACTGCCACAGTAAATATACGGCGCTGGCACAGAGCGTGCACCTACCCTCCACCGTAAATATACGGCGCTGGCACAGAGCGTGCACCCACTGCCACAGTAAATATACGGCGCTGGCACAGAGCGTGCACCCACTGCCACAGTAAATATACGGCGCTGGCACAGAGCGTGCACCTATCCTCCACAGTAAATATACGGCGCTGGCACAGAGCGTGCACCCACCGCCACAGTAAATATACAGCGCTGGCACAGAGCGTGCACCTACCCTCCACAGTAAATATACAGCGCTGGCACAGAGCGTGCACCTACCCTCCACAGTAAATATACAGCGCTGGCACAGAGCGTGCACCTACTGCCACAGTAAATATACGGCGCTGGCACAGAGCGTGCACCTACCCTCCACAGTAAATATACGGCGCTGGCACAGAGCGTGCACCTACCGCCACAGTAAATATACGGCGCTGGCACAGAGCGTGCACCTACCCTCCACAGTAAATTACGGCGCTGGCACAGAGCGTGCACCTACTGCCACAGTAAATATACGACGCTGGCACAGAGCGTGCACCTACCCTCCACAGTAAATATACGGTGCTGGCACAGAGCGTGCACCCACCACCACAGTAAATATACGGCGCTGGCACAGAGCGTGCACCTACCCTCCACAGTAAATATACGGCGCTGGCACAGAGCGTGCACCCACCGCCACAGTAAATATACAGCGCTGGCACAGAGCGTGCACCTACCCTCCACAGTAAATATACGGCGCTGGCACAGAGCGTGCACCCACCGCCACAGTAAATATACGGTGCTGGCACAGTGCGTGCACCTACCCTCCACAGTAAATATACGGCGCTGGCACAGAGCGTGCACCCACTGCCACAGTAAATATACGGCGCTGGCACAGAGCGTGCACCTACCACCACAGTAAATATACGGCGCTGGCACAGAGCGTGCACCTACCGCCACAGTAAATATACGGCGCTGGCACAGAGCGTGCACCTACCCGCCACAGTAAATATACAGCGCTGGCACAGAGCGTGCACCTACCCTCCACAGTAAATATACGGCGCTGGCACAGAGCGTGCACCCACTGCCACAGTAAATATACGGCGCTGGCACAGAGCGTGCACCTACCCTCCACAGTAAATATACGGCGCTGGCACAGAGCGTGCACCTACCCTCCACAGTAAATATACGGCGCTGGCACAGAGCATGCACCCACTGCCACAATAAATATACGGCGCTGGCACAGAGCGTGCACCCACCGCCACAGTAAATATACGGCGCTGGCACAGAGCGTGCACCTACCGCCACAGTAAATATACGGCGCTGGCACAGAGCGTGCACCTACCGCCACAGTAAATATACGGTGCTGGCACAGAGCGTGCACCTACCCTCCACCGTAAATATACGGCGCTGGCACAGAGCGTGCACCCACTGCCACAGTAAATATACGGCGCTGGCACAGAGCGTGCACCCACTGCCACAGTAAATATACGGCGCTGGCACAGAGCGTGCACCTACCCCCCACAGTAAATATACGGCGCTGGCACAGAGCGTGCACCCACTGCCACAGTAAATATACGGCGCTGGCACAGAGCGTGCACCTACCCTCCACAGTAAATATACGGCGCTGGCACAGAGCGTGCACCTACTGCCACAGTAAATATACGGCGCTGGCACAGAGCGTGCACCTACCCTCCACAGTAAATATACAGCGCTGGCACAGAGCGTGCACCCACCGCCACAGTAAATATACGGCGCTGGCAGAGCGTGCACCTACCCTCCACAGTAAATATACAGCGCTGGCACAGAGCGTGCACCCACCGCCACAGTAAATATACGGCGCTGGCACAGAGCGTGCACCTACCCTCCACAGTAAATATACGGCGCTGGCACAGAGCGTGCACCCACCGCCACAGTAAATATACGGTGCTGGCACAGTGCGTGCACCTACCCTCCACAGTAAATATACGGCGCTGGCACAGAGCGTGCACCCACTGCCACAGTAAATATACGGCGCTGGCACAGAGCGTGCACCTACCGCCACAGTAAATATACGGCGCTGGCACAGAGCGTGCACCTACCGCCACAGTAAATATACGGCGCTGGCACAGAGCGTGCACCTACCCGCCACAGTAAATATACAGCGCTGGCACAGAGCATGCACCTACCCTCCACAGTAAATATACGGCGCTGGCACAGAGCGTGCACCTACCCTCCACAGTAAATATACAGCGCTGGCACAGAGCATGCACCTACCCTCCACAGTAAATATACGGCGCTGGCACAGAGCGTGCACCCACTGCCACAGTAAATATACGGCGCTGGCACAGAGCGTGCACCTACCCTCCACAGTAAATATACGGCGCTGGCACAGAGCGTGCACCTACCCGCCACAGTAAATATACGGCGCTGGCACAGAGCGTGCACCTACCGCCACAGTAAATATACGGCGCTGGCACAGAGCGTGCACCTACCCTCCACAGTAAATATACGGCGCTGGCACAGAGCGTGCACCTACCCTCCACAGTAAATATACGGCACTGGCACAGAGCGTGCACCTACCCTCCACAGTAAATATACGGCGCTGGCACAGAGCGTGCACCTACCCGCCACAGTAAATATACGGCGCTGGCACAGAGCGTGCACCTACCGCCACAGTAAATATACGGCGCTGGCACAGAGCGTGCACCCACTGCCACAGTAAATATACGGCGCTGGCACAGAGCGTGCACCTACCCTCCACCGTAAATATACGGCACTGGCACAGAGTGTGCACCCACCGCCACAGTAAATATACGGCGCTGGCACAGAGCGTGCATCCACCGCCACAGTAAATATACGGCGCTATCACAGAGCGTGCACCCACCGCCACAGTAAATATACGGCGCTGGCACAGAGCGTGCACCCACTGCCACAGTAAATATACGGCGCTGGCACAGAGCGTGCACCCACTGCCACAGTAAATATACGGCGCTGGCACAGAGCGTGCACCTACCCTCCACAGTAAATATACGGCGCTGGCACAGAGCTTGCACCCACCGCCACAGTAAATATACGGCGCTGGCACAGAGCGTGCACCTACCCTCCACAGTAAATATACGGCGCTGGCACAGAGCGTGCACCCACCGCCACAGTAAATATACGGCGCTGGCACAGAGCGTGCACCTACCCTCCACAGTAAATATACGGCGCTGGCACAGAGCGTGCACCTACCGCATCCGTAAATATACGGCGCTGGCACAGAGCGTGCACCTACCCTCCACCATAAATATACGGCGCTGGCACAGAGCGTGCACCCACTGCCACAGTAAATATACGCCGCTGGCACAGAGCGTGCACCTACCGCCACAGTAAATATACGGCGCTGGCACAGAGCGTGCACCCACCGCCACAGTAAATATACGGCGCTGGCACAGAGCGTGCACCTACCCGCCACAGTAAATATACGGCGCTTGCACAGAGCGTGCACCTACCCTCCACAGTAAATATACGGCGCTGGCACAGAGCGTGCACCTACCGCCACAGTAAATATACGGCGCTGGCACAGAGCGTGCACCTACCCTCCAGTAAATATACGGCGCTGGCACAGAGCGTGCACCCACCGCCACAGTAAATATACGGCGCTGGCACAGAGCGTGCACCTACTACCACAGTAAATATACGGCGCTGGCACAGAGCGTGCACCTACTGCCACAGTAAATATACAGCGCTGGCACAGAGCGTGCACCTACCGCCACAGTAAATATACGGCGCTGGCACAGTGCGTGCACCTACCCTCCACAGTAAATATACGGCGCTGGCACAGAGCATGCACCTACTACCACAGTAAATATACGGCGCTGGCACAGAGCGTGCACCTACTACCACAGTAAATATACGGCGCTGGCACAGAGCGTGCACCTACCCTCCACAGTAAATATACGGCGCTGGCACAGAGCGTGCACCTACCCGCCACAGTAAATATACGGCGCTGGCACAGAGCGTGCACCCACCGCCACAGTAAATATACGGCGCTGGCACAGAGCGTGCACCTACCGCATCCGTAAATATACGGCGCTGGCACAGAGCGTGCACCTACTGCCACCGTAAATATACGGCGCTGGCACAGAGCGTGCACCTACCGCCACAGTAAATATACGGCGCTGGCACAGAGCGTGCACCTACCCTCCACAGTAAATATACGGCGCTGGCACAGAGCGTGCACCCACCGCCACAGTAAATATACGGCGCTGGCACAGAGCGTGCACCTACCCTCCACAGTAAATATACGGCGCTGGCACAGAGCGTGCACCTACCCTCCACAGTAAATATACGGCGCTGGCACAGAGCGTGCACCTACCCTCCACAGTAAATATACGGCGCTGGCACAGAGCGTGCACCTACTGCCACAGTAAATATACGGCGCTGGCACAGAGCGTGCACCTACTGCCACAGTAAATATACGGCGCTGGCACAGAGCGTGCACCTACCCTCCACAGTAAATATACGGCGCTGGCACAGAGCGTGCACCTACCCTCCACCGTAAATATACGGCGCTGGCACAGAGCGTGCACCTACCCTCCACAGTAAATATACGGCGCTGGCACAGAGCGTGCACCTACCCTCCACAGTAAATATACGGCGCTGGCACAGAGCGTGCACCTACCCTCCACAGTAAATATACGGCGCTGGCACAGAGCGTGCACCTACCCTCCACAGTAAATATACGGCGCTGGCACAGAGCGTGCACCTACCCTCCACAGTAAATATACGGCGCTGGCACAGAGCGTGCACCTACCCTCCACAGTAAATATACGGCGCTGGCACAGAGCGTGCACCTACCGTCACAGTAAATATACGGCGCTGGCACAGAGCGTGCACCTACCGTCACAGTAAATATACGGCGCTGGCACAGAGCGTGCACCTACCGTCACAGTAAATATACGGCGCTGGCACAGAGCGTGCACCTACCGCCACCGTAAATATACGGCGCTGGCACAGATCGTGCACGTACCCTCCACTGTAAATATACGGCGCTGGCACAGAGCGTGCACCTACCGCCACCGTAAATATACGACGCTGGCACAGAGCGTGCACCTACCGTCACAGTAAATATACGGCGCTGGCACAGAGCGTGCACCTACCGCCACCGTAAATATACGCCGCTGACACAGAGCGTGCACCTACCCTCCACCGTAAATATACGGCGCTGACACAGAGCGTGCACCTACCCTCCACCGTAAATATACGGCGCTGACACAGAGCGTGCACCTACCCTCCACCGTAAATATACGGCGCTGACACAGAGCGTGCACCTACCGCATCCGTAAATATACGGCGCTGACACTCGGCGGTTTAAGCACAACAAAATATTCCTGCCATCAACTTACCGCAAGAAGATTTGTGAGGAGCAGAGGTGACACTTGTATTGGTCCACCCCCGCCAGGTGAAGGGTGACCTGCACAGCCTCCTCACTCTGGCTCCAGGAGGTCAGTCCACCATCACGGCCGCCTTGCAGCCCTGAGGGAGACACATCTGCCTGCCGTCCCTTAGTTGGTAATGTTCCTGTCCTGTTGCCATCCTGATGTATCCCTTCATCATCTGTCATGCTGTTATGTCGTCCTTCTTCCTCCGTAACACCTCCATGCTGACATTTTGACATCACGGCACAATCTAGACTGGGTGCGGTGTCTTCCTTAGCCTCTGTGCCATTGCTAGGGTTCCGGCCTTCACCTTTCAAAACCTCTGCAGTGCCTTCAGTGCATTCATAACCTGCAGATGTTCTTAGTGGAGGTGGAACTGTTTGACATCCTTGCTGCTGTGCTATACTGGCAGGACTGCTGTTGAGGGTACTTAAAGGAGCTTCTCCCTGTTCCATGTGTTCAGCTCCTGTCGCCTGCTTCATGTGGGATGCTGATTCTCCCAAATCATACTGAAAAATATAACGTTATTTCCATTATAAGTATAGGTCCAGAGTTAAGATACTAATATCAATATGACTTAAGTTAATTTGTTGTTGCCCAACACTGTGAATTGTGTTTACATTTTAACCCCTTGATGCCCACAACGTAATTTCCATTATAATTTGGGTACCGTTAGACAATTTTAATGAATATAAGCAATATTTTTATAGATATGACCTGTTTTTAAGTATCCTTGGCCACTAGTTAATTTGGTATCTTAAGTTACTTTTCGTAATTTTATGGCTTGACAACATGCAATTTTATATAGCAAAGGAAAGATCTGGGCGCGAAGGGGTTAAACCCATCCAAAACCATCTCTGACTTCCTCACCTCAGGCACGGCCACCCCGAGAGATACAAGTTCCTTCCACATTTCCCTTGGAGGATTGCACGCAGCGTTGGTCAGCTCCACAGAGTACACGGGTCCACGGGCTGCCTCCTCCACACCAAGGGCCTAGGAAGCCATCCAGGCACCAGATGAAAAAAAAGGCATAAAAAATGCAACATTAAAGAGTGTGTGTGTGTGTGTGTGTGTTTCAAGTGCCTAACATGCCATCCTTGGGGAAGTGCTTTTCATCTTGGAGAACATTACTTTCAGCCACAGAAGGAAAGAATAGATGTAGAACAGAACATAAGAACATAAGAAAATAAGGAAGCTACAAGAGGCCGTGAGACCTACATGAGGTATTTCCTGGAGAGGAGAGGAAAGAGATTAGGAAAGGCATGGGAGAGGAGGATGTGTGTGCGTGGCAACAGTGAAGGATGGTGACGGGAGGGCACAGCGGTGAGAGAGGGACGGAAGGCCCAGCTCCACGCAGAGAAGATTCAAGCTGGAAAAGTGTAGATTTAAAAAAGAAATGGGGAAAAACTGGTTCACAAATAGGGTGGTAAATGATTGGAATGGACTCAGTCGTCAGGTAGTTAGTGCGGAGTCATTAGAGAGCTTTAAAAGGAGGCTAGATAAATTCATGGATGGGGATGAAAGGTGGATGTAGGTAGTGTTAAGTAACAGGAACTACCTCGTGTAGGTCTCACGGCCTCTTGTAGCTTCCTTATGTTCTTATGTTCTTATGAGAGGTTCAACTGAGGAGGAGCGGAAGGCATCGAGAGCCAGACGGAGGCCTAAGTGGTGGACAGGGTCGATGAGGCAGAGGCAGAAGATATGTGACACCCATAGTCCAGAGTGGAGAGGACTGGCACAGTGTGTGAATGGAAGTCTTGCAATCAGTACTCCAATACACATAGGAAAGAGCTAGCTAGAGACAGTGACAGCGGACAGCAGTTTCCTTAATCGATAAAGTATGTTCCTTTCAGGTAAATCAGGAGTTAAGTCAGGCCAAGGAATTGCCCAGAGGAGCAGTACTGTAGGGGGATTCCATACTGAGCAAGGGGAGGATGAGGTGCTATACAGGGGCGAGAGGGGGATAAAGAAGGATGAAGAAAGGAATAACTAGAACCTGTATAACCAATGTTACATAAAACACATGCCCCCCCACTCTCCTGAAAAGTTTGGCCAAATGTATATATGAAATTTTAACACAGGGTACTCCGTAGTGTAGGGGTAGCACGCTCGGTTCACAACCGAGAAGTCCCGGGTTCGATCCCCGGGCGGAGCGGAAACAGTTGGGCTGTTTTCTTAAAACCGGAGCCCCTGTCCACCTAGCAGTGAATGGGTACCGGGTGTTAGCCGGGGGTTTGTGACCCGCCTCCCGGGGTGCTGGCTTCGGCCAACACTATAAGCACTAGCAGACAGCTCTCTAGGGGTAGTCTGAGAGAGAGCTGTCTGGTTACAGTGGAGATCCATCTCAGCTGCGTCGATAACTGACGAAATTCTTCTTCTTCTTCTTCTTCTTCTTCAAGAAAAAAAAAAAAAAAAAAAAAAAAAAAAAAAAGACTACTACTACTACTACTACTACTAATAATAATAATAATAATAAATCTGGAGGAATAAAAAACCAATAATGACCCAAATTAGCAAATAATGTTTTCTTTTTCTTTTGGAACCTTAACTCATTGCATGACAACCATTATTTAAGTTTACAATTTCCAAATTAAAACATAACATTTGTGTGAGCATTTACAAAGCAGATTTGAGAAAAATAACCCCTGGACCCATTTATAATTGTGAATCATAGGTTGCTGGCCCATAAGTGTCTCCCCAACTGTTACATAAGAACATAAGAAAATAAGGAAGCTACAAGAGGCCGTGAGACCTACACGAGGTAGTTCCTGTTACTTAACACTACCTACATCCACCTTTCATCCCCATCCATGAATTTATCTAGCCTCCCTTTAAAGCTCTCTAATGACTCCGCACTAACTACCTGTCTACTGAGTCCATTCGAATCATTTACCACCCTATTTTTTAACCAGTTACCTTGACAGTCCAGCCACCAGAGGGTTCTAGCAGGTGGAGCATCGCCTTGGCAGCCGCTGACACCCGGTGCTCTGGGACAGCTAGGTGTGCCAGCTTGCAGGGAATGGCCGGGCCGGGCACTGCCTCAGCCTGCCCATCAGGACTCCCGGGAACCTAGCCAAGGGGAGGACACATCTTCAGGAGGAGAAGGAGGAGCGAGAGGAGGAGGAGAGAGGAGAGAGGAGGAGGAGGAGAGAGAGGAGGAGAAGGAGGAGGAGGAGAGAGAGAGGAGAGGAGAGAGGAGGAGAGAGAGAGGAGGAGGAGGAGAGAGAGAGAGAGGAGGAGAGAGAGAGGAGAGAGAGAGAGAGAGAGAGAGAAGAGAGGAGAGGAGAGAGGAGGAGGAGGAGAGAGAGAGAGAGAGAGAGAGAGAGGAGAGAGAGAGAGAGAGAGAGGAGAGAGAGAGAGAGAGAGAGAGAGAGAGAGAGAGAGAAGAGAGAGAGAGAGAGAGAGAGGAGAGAGAGAGAGAGAGAGAGAGAGAGAGAGAGAGAGAGAGAGAGAGAGAGAGAGAGAGAGAGAGAGAGAGAGAGAGAGAGAGAGAGAGAGAGAGAGAGAGAGAGAGAGAGAGAGAGAGAGAGAGGAGAGAGAGAGAGAGAGAGAAGGAGAGAGAGAGAGAGAGAGAGAGAGAGAGAGAGAGAGAGAGAGAGAGAGAGAGAGAGGAGAGAGAGAGAAGAGAGAGAGAGAGAGAGAGAGAGAGAGAGAGAGAGAGAGAGAGAGAGAAGAGAGAGAAGAGAGAGAGAGAGAGAGAGAGAGAGAGAGAGAGAGAGAGAAGAGAGCGGAGAGAGAGAGAGAGAGAGAGAGAGAGAGAGAGAGAGAGAGAGAGAGAGAGAGAGAGAGAGAGAGAGAGAGAGAGGAGAGAGAGAGGAGAGAGAGAGAGAGAGAGAGAGAGAGAGAGAGAGAGAGAGAGAGAGAGAGAGAAGAGAGGAAGAGAGAGAGAGAAGAGAGGAGAGAGAGAGAGAAGAGAGAGAGAGAGAAAGAGAGGAGAGAGAGAGAAAGAGGAGAGAGAGAGGAGAGAGAGAGAGAGAGAGAGACGGAGAGGAGAGAGAGGGAGAGGAGAGAGAGAGAGAGAGGAGAGAGAGAGAAAGAGGGAGGAGAGAGGAAAGAGGGAGAGAGAGAGAGAAGAGAGGAGAGAGAGAGAAGAGGGAGAGAGAGAGAAAGAGGGAGAGAGAGAGAAAGAGGGAGAGAGAGAGAAAGAGGGAGAGAGAGAGAAAGAGGGAGAGAGAGGAGAAAGAGGAGAGGAGAGAGAAAGAGGGAGAGAGAGAAGAGAGAAGAGAGAAAGAGGGAGAGGAGAGAAAGAGGGAGAGAGAGAGAAAGAGGGAGAGAGAGAGGAAAGAGGGAGAGAGAGAGAAAGAGGGAGAGAGAGAGAGAAGAGGGAGAGAGAGAGAAAGAGGGAGAGAGAGAGAAAGAGGGAGAGAGAGAGAAAGAGGGGAGAGAGGAGAAGAGAGAGAGAGAGAGAGGAGAGAGAGAGAAAGAGGGAGAGAGAGAGAAAGAGGGAGAGAGAGAGAAAGAGGGAGAGAGAGAGAAAGAGGGAGAGAGAGAGAAAGAGGGAGGAGGAAGAGGAGAGGAGAGAAAGAGGGAGAGAGAGAGAAAGAGGGAGAGAGAGAGAAAGAGGGAGAGAGAGAGAAAGAGGGAGAGAGAGAGAAAGAGGGAGAGAGAGAGAAAGAGGGAGAGAGAGAGAAAGAGGGAGAGAGAGAGAAAGAGGGAGAGAGAGAGAAAGAGGGAGAGAGAGAGAAAGAGGGAGAGAGAGAGAAAGAGGGAGAGAGAGAGAAAGAGGGAGAGAGAGAGAAAGAGGGAGAGAGAGAGAAAGAGGGAGAGAGAGAGAAAGAGGGAGAGAGAGAGAAAGAGGGAGAGAGAGAGAAAGAGGGAGAGAGAGAGAAAAAAAAAGTATCTCCTGAGATAGGCTGCGATGATTTTATAAATGACCACTTGGCAAAATGTTCTTATTGATAGCTTTTGTGCTTAAAATGCTAAGTATATGCAAGGATGATTTTATAAACTATTATGTAGATGAAAAATTCCATATTTGTGTTCCTATGAGCAAATTGTAAAGGAAGTGGAAAGCTTCTGAGCGTGGCGACACAGTGGCGTGAGCCTACAGTGTAGCTCACCTGGGAGGCAGCCACCTGGGAGGTCTCCCCGTGATCCCCAGGGAACACTGGCGTGCCGTGCCTGCCTGTGTTGTGCCTGTGGCGGGAGGCAGGTAAGCAATACATACACATAGAAAAAGGCAAGAAAGACACAAATACACACCACTGTGAGCATCAACAGGACTGTAACTCGTTCACTCATGATAATATTTACATTTGCTTTAATTTTTTTTTATCCCACCTCAAAAAGAGAAGCATAAAGTGTCTCCTCAGACAGGCTCACATGATTTCATAAAAAAGAACTAAGTAAAGTTCATTATTGACAGCTTCTGTGCTGAAAATGCTAAGTAGGGGATAGTTTAAATTATCCCTAAGATAGGGATAATTTTAGAAAATATTATATATATGAAAAATTGTAGTTAAAGTGCAGCACTCTGAGGTGGTTTTGTCATTTAGATACAATGATAGAAAGTGAGAAGACTAATAGTCTTTGAAACATGGAAATACTTACTCCCAAACTTTATCTGCTTTGATTACGAAGAACTGCTTGGGTGAAACCACCTGTGCTACTTCCACCTTTAAGGTCTGGCTGAGGGGCAGCTCCTCCTGTGGCGGCCCTGACACATCAGGAGTGACGGAACAGTGCTGCTGCTGCTCCTCTTGATGGGGTGGGCACAAAGCTTGGCCTACTTGGAGTGTGCTACCCAGTACTGGATTACTTCTCGACTCAACGACATCAATGTTCTGACTTTTCTCGCTCGAGTCTCCTTCAGAATGATCTGCCGTATAGTTGGTTGTGTCGCTGCATGCATCCTCCTCGCCCTTGCCAGCTTGTACTCCCTCCAGTGCCTTGGTCAGGGTCTTCCACCAGGCCAGGCCACGCACTGCCTCGGCCTCCAAGGACACGCCAGCCTTGACGCACAGCTGCTCAAGGTTTTGAATGTGAGATGAATTGTCCATTCCAAATTTTTCAGAGATCAGCTTTTCCCTGAGAGCTTTCTTCTGTACAAATGTCTTGTCTATTTTGATTAATTCAGCAACTGGATTCAGCCACATGGTACAGCCCAGAGCAAGGATAATCCTGCCAATAAATCTATTTTCCTTCTTCTTGGCAATGACGTTCCAAACAAAGCTGGAAGCCTGAAGGGTCCACTCACTGTCGTGGTCTAAGGGCTGCACACGACACAACAACACTTCAACCACCAACTGTGGAACTGCCGCCAAATAGGAGGGTAGAACTACGGCAGATTCTAAACTCACAGCCACCTGTTTCCCTTCATCAATAAGGAATGCACTGATCAGGGTTGTAGCTTCCTTATAATTCACGGAAATAATCTGGGCCCTACACCAAGCCCCTTCATCCTGCACGGCACACTGCATCCCGGGCACAGCCTTCCTGAGGGGCTCACGGTGGGCTGCCTCTGTGTAGTGGCTCTGTAGGGCTGAGTGCAAGGCAGGGTAGGAGCTGGAGAGGTCAATGCACGAGACTCCTGGCGCTTCTCTGTACTGGATGAGATGCACTAAATATCTGGAAGCATTCAGGGTCTTTATAACCTTGAATGTAACCTCTCCAGACCTTGGTATACTTTGAGGTATGTCACACACTTGCACTTCATGTCTAAAGCTGCACACACATCTACTCCGACACTTGCCATAGGCCTTCAGGTAATAGCAGAGAGCCGAGTACTTGCCATTCTGGGGTGAGGCTGCACAGGCTCTCACATCGTTGGCAAGACCACTAATTCTAAATAGCTCTTCTAGCACTCCTGGAAACTTTTCAAGAGTGTGTTTTGACAAAATCACGTGAGATTCACAATTTACTGATTTTTTTGTCAAATCAGTGACATAGTTGTCAGACATGAAGCTGTATCTATGAGTAAATGTTGTCAGGTGGGATCCCAGGTGTGTGTGGAAGAGCACCGCGGCATTGGCCAGATCATGTTGCAGCAGTGAGGCCTCTGCACCGTGGCTCACAATCATTGTCATGCCCTGCAACACGTGCCAGTCCTGTACATACTGCCGCACCCGCCACATGTGTGTGGTGCTGCACACAGTGACACACGGCAGCCCGGCATTACTCATCAGGGACTCCAGTAACTCTGCTAAATTATCATTACTTACAAAAATCATATTCCTTTTGCGGACATAAGAAACATTGATGAGGTTTACAACCTGACTGAGAGCTTCTGTTTCATTGGATACAAAGTGAATGTGACTTGCTACTTTGGTGGCAATTGCTGCTTCACATGGCGCTGAGATGACTATGGTTGGCTCCAGAAGAGGAAGCAGAGTTTGTGTGAGGTGACCCACCAGTTCTGTCCACCTGGAGCTCACCAACACAGCCTGCAGCTCCAGGTCCGGGCGGCCACATTTCCTTCGCTCTTCACCCCAAGCTGTAAGGATCTGTTTAACCTCAGAGGAAAAATGTTGTAGTGTGATCTCAGCATCATCAAATACCAGATGGCAACATCTCTTAAGAGTGGTGGCCCTCCCCTGCCGGACACCCACCAACAGGCGCAGGAGACAGGGGGCCGTGGTGAGCAGGACGTCACAGCCCCGGAGCAGCTGCTTGCCTGTGCTCTTCTCCTCCTCACCCCCACACCCTCCCCAAGCAGTCATGATCTTGAGGGGCGAATGGGCAGGCAGAAGGCCAGCCACATAATCTGCGGCACACTTAGCACTGCGCCACGAGCTGCACACCACCACCATCACGGGACCAATGCCTGGGGGAAGCCGCTCACTGATCAGTTCCCAGGAGTCTAGAAGGTTGGACAGCAGAGGCACCACGTAGCCCATGGTCTTGCCACAGGACTGCTCCCCCACAATGACCATGGAGCTGCCCTTGGCAAGCACCGGCCACGTGTACGCCTGCAGACGAGTGGCTCTCAGTCCTTTCTTGAGGAGAGCGTCAACTATGCATCCATTCAGACTAGCAGTCATCATTTCCTTGTTTGTCATCACTTCTTCGTCGGCGATGCAATGCTCCCCGGCAACAAACACTCTGTACAGCCGGGCAATGTTGGGAGCCTCGACGTCACCGTGCTGCTGGACCAGCGTGCTGTACAGGCCCTCGTCCACCACAGGGGGGCTGCACCTCTGCCCAGCACCTTCCTCATCGGACATGATAATTGTAAAGATAGATTCATCCACCTTTCCTTTGTTCAGTGACCCTTTCCACCCCTGGCTCTTCTCCGTGTTTTCATCATGGACTGCATTCAGTTCTGATCTCTCCCTTGGATTGTTGATAACACTTTTTCCCCTGTTATCAAAAGGCCATGATTTATTCAGTCCTGGCATTGTCATAACAGCTTTCATTGGTTTCCTTTCTGTGCTTTCAAAATCATTCATGCATCCAAGTGATCCTGCTGGATAATCTAGAAATATTTCACTTGAATCTGAATAGCTATTGTCAGAGGGTTTCAAGGGTACAACTAAATCCTCATGCTCTTTACTGAAAACTAACTTGGTAGACACTTCCTGCCCATACATAGGATCACTGGTAGTTACATCCGCAAGGGAGTTACAGTGATGAGCCACACACTCATGATTGGGAACTGCCATCTTTTCATGTGACACATTATGGGTTTGTGAAATCTCAACTTGTGGGGAAGAGTATAAAAGCTTCAGTGATTTTACTGTTGGAGAAATCCTTGTCAGATCAGGTAAATACTCGTGTGGCGGGCATGGAGAGCGCTGGGAACTGGCAGCTGATATGTTTTCCTTTGGATCTGGCTGACTTTCTGTTGTGTTGGCCATATGCCCGAGGAGGCCGTTGCTGCCTTGAGGCGAATACTGTAGTGATTTCCAAGGAACTGGATACTTGTCTCTCACATCAGCATGTTGAGGCAATTTCTTTGTAGCAACATGTTCTAGGTGCTGAGAAATACTTTCTTCAGGATCCAAAGAGGATGGGCCAACACTCAAGGCTTCTATCTGAGCTCCATGTTCTTTTGTTGGCTGCACATCCACACCTTTAGACGGCTTGATACACCTGCAAAGGTTAACACTTGATGAAAATTGCAGTCCACTAAATAAACAAATGGTCAAATGATCAAAAGCTGCAATTCTTATTGTGACTATTCAAGGTTATTCAAGGTTTTTACAGTAATGTTTCATCTCACCTTGACATGAAAGTGCCTCCCGGGATATTTCCCAATCCCATCGCCAACTGGGACGTTGATTGTCTCGTGGCAGTCCTTCGGTTATGTCTTGCAGGCTGCCACTCACTGAGGGACGAAGTATTGGACTCATCACTGCTGAGAGTGGAGTCAAGCTCACCACCAGCAGACTCCATACTGGTCCCACGAGGCTCACAGTCTGCAGAAGTTCCTGATTTGCTCTCTGTATCACCCTTAAGGGAGATGAAGCACAATATTACTACACTTGCTTCTCACACACAAGGTTATGTTGCGATGCCTTTACTGTAACCCTCTAAGTCTATGCCCTTTACTGTAACCCTCTAAGTCTAAGGGATGGCCCCAACACCTTTACTGTAACCCTCTTAAGTCTAAGGGATGGCCCCAACACCTTTACTGTAACCCTCTTAAGTCTAAGGGATGGCCCCAACACCTTTACTGTAACCCTCTAAGTCTAAGGGATGGCCCCAACACCTTTACTGTAACCCTCTAAGTCTAAGAGATGGCCCCAACACCTTTACTGTAACCCTCTAAGTCTAAGGGATGACCCCAACACCTTTACTGTAACCCTCTAAGTCTAAGAGATGGCCCCAACACCTTTACTGTAACCCTCTAAGTCTAAGGGATGACCCCAACACCTTTACTGTAACCCTCTTAAGTCTAAGGGATGGCCCCAACACCTTTACTGTAACCCTCTAAGTCTAAGGGATGGCCCCAACACAATGGCATCTCACTACTATTTACACACATGCAATGATTGATATTCATTATCATACTTCCCTTATTCAAAAGATGCAAATGGACAATGCTGGTTCTGATCATGGTTTAAGAAATGTAAACTGACGACAAAATATTTTTAATATCTATTTATACAAGTAGTGGTCGACTTACGACCTCGATTGGTTACAACCGACCGGTCGTAAGTCGGCCTATGTTATAATTATACTGTGTAATGATATTATAATCATCTTTGTCATATTTTATCAACATTTTCTTTGTTCATTATTGTTATAACCATCCTATCACCACTGTCTTAGTACTGTTATCATCTTTCTACACATTTCATCAACATTTTCTACCATTTTATCAACATTTACCGCCAGTCATAAGTTGCGTAGGTCGTAAGTCGACGCCTACTTGTATTATTTTTTATTTTAGTCACCAACACATCTCTCACTAGTGAGAAGAGCTTTGCTATACACACAACTAAAATTAGTAAATTCTCAGAAAAGAGTCAAGAAACAATAAAGCGACAGTGATGAAATCCAGGACGGCCAAAGACTTGAGTGACAATATTCAGCTCAAAATATTGATAATGCAAGTAACATGAAAATGTCAGTAATCCTACAATCATACCTAGCGCTGGTAACATGCAATTGCGTTCTGATCTTGCTATTGCCCACACTATGCCTTGGAGGTATTCATTGCCAGTCAAAAAGGAAACTTCAGGAAAAGAATACTTAACAGTATCTTCATATACTCTACATAAGAGTCTTCAAGCAAGAATAAATATTGAGTTGCCAAAAGTTTTAGAAACATGACGAATGGTAAATGTACATAACATGGGCAAGGCTAAACTTTGCTCCTCAGGAAGATCTTCAAAAGATTGACTTAGTTTTCTACCATTTTTTTCTTTACGTATAAGAATGATACAGTAAGTGTATCTTACCTTGTAACATTCCATTTGCCGAGGAGGGGACTCGCCTCCCAATCTTTCACTGTGTTCTGTTGTAAGCAAAATAAAAAAATATGTTACATTAACATTATCATCAAATTTTAGAAAAAAATTCCAAACTACTAAGCATGCCATGCATATGTAGGTAAGTATAATTAATCTTTTTTCATACATAAAGACTACCCCTAAATGAGTGGGTTGGCTTAATACCCAGACCAGTCCATTCATAAAAATACACATCCTAAATACAGACCCTTAAATAATACCTACCTAATGCCTGTTTACCACCTTTCCGGGTGTGGCGTACACCATTTATGGCCTTTCTAGCAAGGGTACACACTACACACACACACACACACCCACACACGATGACGTCACTACTATGGGGCAGCGAGGCCAGCCCATGCTTGAACATCAACAGTTCAACACTCTATCACAGCTCCCATGTTTGTGGGTAATCAATAAGAAATATGACTCATAATAAAACTTAAACTGAAGAACAATTTGCTGTTGGATGATGAGAATAAAAGACACCCACAGAAATATCTATTATCAAAAGCCTCATGTCATAATTCGCATGTGTAATTTTTTTCATCATCAGAGTAAATAGTTGATCGAGCGAAGAAAATCTTGAAGCACAAAAATCTTAATCCAATAAACCCCAATAAACATAAGTAAATATTCTTCAATAATGTGCACAAGGTGTCAGTAGCGTATGACACATAATTGTTCAGGCCAATATCAATGCTGTAATGTTGAAGAAAACGTGCATTCATAATTACTCTTAAATAGATTTGTTCCATTCTACACAGAGGTGGGCGAGAGCGATACTTAGTGCAATACTGCGATACTATCGCACCGCCAAAAAAGTATCGCAGTATCGCAAAGCATGGCAAAGTAGCGGAGTATAAGCATCACAACTCAAGTATTGCTTAAATTTCCCGCGATACTTTAAAAGACGACCTTAAACAAAAGTTTTTTGGCGGATAGATTTGGCGTGGAGTTTAAAAATAAATATATTACAATGTTTTAATGTGCCTAAACTGTAGTTTAAGTAAAATAAATCTTTTTTTGGCTAATACAGTGTTTTCTTAGGTAGCAAAGTATCGCAAAGCTAAATTTTTGGTATCGCAGTATCGCTGCGATACTATCGCTTTAAGAAAAAGTATCGGTAGCGGAGTATCGCAGTATCGCGTATCGTTTTAAGAAAATCCGAAAAAGTAGCGGAGTATCGCGTATCGAACTAGCGGGAAAAAAGGATCGCAGTACAGGGAGGTCCCGTTATACGAGCATTCGGTATACGAGAATCCGATGATACGAGATGTGTAAATTAGGGTCTATTTTCAATATACAAGATCGAAAATCCAATGATACGACATTCAAACTGGGATGAGTAAAATTATTAAATTCAATATGAACGCCCTACCACTTCCTGGCTAGACAAAGGGGGATTTGGTTGACCCAGTGAGGTCACGCCTAGCAAGCCATGACCAGAAGGGTAATAAAGCATATGGTGTGGCCTGACATTTAGGGGTAATTAGCAGGTGTGCGGCCCCAACCTTGGGACCGAAGTCAGGTCACCCCTAGCAAGGCGTGACCTGAAGGGTAATTAAGCATATGGCGCGGCCTGACCTTTAGGGGTAATTAGCAGGTGTGGGGCCCCAACCTTGGAACTGCTACACTACCTTCTCTTGTATCACGTGGCGTCCCATACATTACAACGTCTTTTTTGCTTGTTATGCATGTTTTATGTTTAATAAATGTGCAGTTATGTTATTTTGTGTGCTATTTTCTCTTTCAGAATGCTTTTTCTACAGAATAGGTAGTACAGTGTGGGTAATATAGACGCTGTGTGTTTTTAGTGTTTGCAATAGTTTATTTTAGCTTGAAAAAAAAATTTTTTTTTTTTTTTTTTTTTTAATTGATGGGGTCCTGGAACCAAACTTATATTTTACCATTAGTTATGTGTTTCGTTATACGAGATTTCGCTTTACGAGTATGCCAGGTGGAACCTAACTGCTCGTATCTTCAGGACCTCCCTGTATCGTTATGGCACTACCAAAAAAAAGTATTGCGCCCACGTCTGATTCTACATATATCATTTTACATTGCATCATATTATATAATACCGTCGTAGTAAAATTTAATGCACATACACCTAGACCTCACTTAACGTATGAGGTACGTTCCTGGAAAATCATACGTCAAGCGAAAAATGTGTCAAACAAATCCTGTGTTCCTACTGAATTTGCCATTGATTTATTAAAACTTTACTACAGCAATTTAGTGCATACCTTTGAATTTTTCACGAGTTAAGTGAATGAAATTGCTCATACCGCAGAGTATGGGTGCAAATTCACAAATCATATATCATTGGATTCTTGCGTATTGAATGTTCTTACAAGTCATACTGTGCATACAACTATAGACACATCATTACCACTCACCATATACAGACTCTTTTCCTCCCTTGCCTTGTTCTCCATCCGCCCCAGGCTGAGCAAAGCCCTGGTCCACCAGCAGGTGTGCGAGGTCCACCGCCACGCAGTCTTGTGGCACCTTGCTGTGTACACAGGCTGACAGCCTAGGGACAAGGGCAGCCCAAGACTCCTGCGGCAGGCAGACTGTCAGCCTACCACACCAGTAACCTGAGTACAAGGCGTATTTTCAATAAAATCTCTTAAATCTTTACCGTAGATAACACTGAAGTCACCAGGACAACATTTTTTTCTATTTACAGACGTCTGGTGGCGTTAATACTTACATTTCTACATCCATGATTTCAGGAAAGTTAGAAGGGGCTATCTGGAGAGTCTGTGTCATTTTGTGTCTTCATCTGTGTCATATTATAATTATGGTTATAAATGAACAAATTACAAAAATATCACCAGAGTGGCGACCTACACCAAGATCGCCAATTAGTGTTTATGTTCAGAGTGTCCTCCCGCCGTCGTCGTTGCCCGAAGAAAAAAAAACAGTTGTGAAATTTGAAACCGTATATACTTGCAGATACAAAGCATAAAACAATGCTGAAACAGGGTAGATTATAGTCATGATATAAACTACTGTGTATCATCTTCAGTGGCACATACAAATCAGTAGTGATGATATAGTTCGTAATATATGGCGCCTGGCGACATTAGTGCAGGTGGCGACTATAGTGTTATCTACGGTAGTGCATCTGATGTCACAAAAAAATATGAGAAAGAAAAGTATTAAGGAAGCTGTACATTACCATTTTGATTTAGATTCACTGGTTCAAACTCTGTCTTTGGCGTCTTCTTGAATATTGCTGCAACAAATTCCGTAGCCGCCGAGTCCCACTGATGTGATTTTCTGTGTTGGAAAAATAGTGCATGTCAAAACAACAGGGTTTTAGAAGAAAGAAAAGATGGAGGAGGTCCCTTGCCTGGTGACATTTCTGAGTCAGGTCTATAAAGATATGAAGTGGATAGAAAAGTAGGTCTAGAATACGTCGTTAACCCCTTGAGGCGCAGAACGTAATTTCCATTGTAATTTGGGTTCCATTAGACGATTTTTAGTTAATATAAGCAATATTTTTTAGATATGACCCGTTTAGTATCCTTGTCAACTATCTAATTTGGTATATTCAGTTAGTTTTCGTAATTTTATGGCTAACAACATACAATTTTATATAGCAAAGGAAAGATCTGGGCATGAAGGGTGAAAAAACTAACACCTGCACTGAATATTAGACAGCAAGCCACAGGGATTGACATGACTCCATCCTGCCAGTAAATGGTTCTAACCTACATAATTCAGGCGCCTGGAATTGAAACGGCACAAGCGCCACTTTTAAAAAACTGAGAAAAACGCGCTTAAAGTTTAATCTAATATCTTCATTTGTTGCCGATTTACTTTGAAAACACTTTAGGTGCATTTTTTTCATTGATAAAAAGTGGCGCTTGTGCCGTTTCATATCTTGATTTTCTTAGAATAAACTTTAAGCGCGTTTTTCTCAGGTTTTTAAAAGTGGCGCTTGTGCCGTTTCAATTCTAGGCGCCTGATATAAGACTTCATACAGTTTTTGCCGTCAATTGCCTATTTTGTTGCCTCCCTTTTACATAAGAACATAAAAAAATAAGGAAGCTACAGGAGGCTGCGAGACCTACATGAGCTAGTTCCTGTTACTGAACTCTACCTATATCCACCTCTATTCCCCATCCATGAATTTATAGACTCCTTTTAAAGACCCAAATTTAAAGAGATCCAGTTATTTGATTGAAGTATTTGACTCATCAAAGCTGACTTTTCCTTTCCCCTTGCCAGCTGGACACATCTGTACTTCCTAATGTATGCTTTCTATAATGGTTACCCACCTACCCCCGTTCCCACCCACATCTCCACTTTCAACACCCATCCCCTTCCCTACCACCAACATCCACCCACTTCCCCCACCACTAACAACCATCCCCTTCCCCCACCACTAACAACCATCCCCTTCCCCAACCACCATACATCAATAATTCAAGTAAGAGGATTATGGAGACTGTTGGTGGGTAAACATACACTGTGTTATGATAATATTTATGTACCTATCTATAACAACTTGAAATATGTCCCAAGACTTAACCCTTTGAGACCCAAAACGTAATTTTCATTGTAATTTGGGTACCATTAGAAGATTTTTAGTGAATATATGTAATATTTTATAGGTATGATGTGTTTAGTGCCCTTGAACACTAACTAATTTGGTATATTCAGTTATTTTTCGTAATTTTATGGCTAACAACAGACAATTTTTTATAGCAAAGGAAAGATCTGGGCTTGAAGGGGTTACTATGGGAGATAATAGAGATGTATAGGAGGTTCGAATGCTTGTGGAAAGGATGCAGTGCTGATTCAAACACACAGAGAAGGCTAGCAGCTTGAGAACAACTAGTATTATTCTATTAGCATTATTGAATAAACCAGTCCTGGCATCAAAATTACAAACACTGAACTGAGATTCAACCATCGCACTGTAGTTCTTCAGTTTCTGAGGTCCCTCCCAGATTCTCCACTGGCTGACTCAGCTCAAGTTCACGTTGACATGCAAACAGGGCATGTAGTTCGTTACGGTACGGTACGAAATTACGGTACGGTACGGTAATTTAAGGGCTAAAAGTACTGTTCGATATTATAGTTAATATATTTCTTCAAGTTCGGTACGGTACGAGTTAATTTTTATTTCCGTACTAATATCGAACCATTTTCGTACCCAGCAGTATAAGGAGCGGGAGTTGACCCCATTAACACAACTGTGTGACCTCATTACCAGGGAGGAATTTTCCATCTGGCACCTGGGTGTTGACCTGGGGTCCTGGGACTCCTGGAGGTAATGATTAATAGTTCAACAGGTCATGTGTCTAGTTCCCATCTACCTTAAAGTAATTGTCCAGGCCCATTTTTTTTTTGCATAAATATGTTGAATGTTCATTCAAAACGCCTAATCCACAAAAAATAATTCATTTCCACGCCTTACTTCCGTAAAAACACGACTTTTGTAAAAAGCGTGGGAAAAAAAGTTTCATCCCTCCAACAGGCCTGCGAATATTATTTATGACGTCACACGAGGAGTTCACCGAGAGAGAGAGAGAAAGAGGGGGGGATGCTGGAGTCCTTCAAGAATCTGCTATTATTCACTCTACTTCATCCCCAACACCCACCCACATCCCCGCTTCCAATGCCCATCCCCTTCCCCCACCCACATCCCCTAACATCCACCCCCGTTCCCACCCACATCTCCACTTTCAACACCCATCCCCTTCTCCCATCTCCAACATCCATCCCCTTCCCCCACCACCAACATCCACCCCCTTCCCCCACCACTAACAACCATCCCCTTCCCCAACCACCAACACCCACCCCCTTCCCCCACCACTAAAACCCTCCCCCTTCCCCCACCACCAACATACACCCACTTCTCCCACCACCAACACCCATCTCCTTCCCCAACCACCCACTTCCCCCACCACTAACACCCACCCCCTTCCCCCACCACTAACAACCATCCCCTTCCCCAACCACCAACACCCACCTACTTCCCCCACCACTAACACCCTCCCCCTTCCCCAACCACCAACATCCACCCACTTCCCCCACCACTAACACCCACCCCCTTCCCCCACCACTAACAACCATCCCCTTCCCCAACCACGAACACCCACCTACTTCCCCCACCACTAACACCCTCCCCCTTCCCCCACCACCAACACCCACCCCTTCCCCCACCACCAACACCCCCCCACTTCCCCCACCACCAACACCCACCCACTTTCCCCACCCCCCCCTTCCCCCACCACCAACACCCCCCTTCCCCCACCACCCACTTCCTCCATCACCAACACCCACCTACTTCCCCTACCACCAACACCCACCCACTTCCCCACCACCAACACCCACCCACTTCCCCCACCACTAACACCCACCCACTTCCCCTACCACCAACACCCACCCACTTCCCCCACCACCAACACCCACCCACTTCCCCCACCACTAACACCCATCCCCTTCCCCAACCACCAACACCCACCCACTTCCCCCACCACCAACACCCACCCACTTCCTCCACCACCAACACCCACCCCCTTCCCCACCACCAACACCCACCCACTTCCCCTACCACCAACACCCACCCCTTTCCCCCACCACCAACACCCACCCACTTCCTCCACCACCACATCCACCCCCTTCCCCCACCACTAACACCCACCCCCTTCCCCCACCACTAACAACCATCCCCTTTCCCCATCACCAACACCCACCTATTTCCCCCACCACTTTTCCCCCACCACTAACACCCTCCCCCTTCCCCAACCACCAACACCCACCCTCGTTTCCCTACCTTCACCGAAATGCACCAATGTCGTCCGACGCACCAACATTTTTTACACATTTCTCGCCTATTGGTCTGATATGTGTGCAAACTTCTCTGGAGAGGCACAGCTTTCTTGCTGTACCCATTAAGGATGTATGTGTATACCATATCGCAAAAAAAAATCTATCAGAAACACCCAAAATTCTTCAAGGACAGGGAGGTCCCGAAGATACGAGCAGTTAGGTTCCACCTGGCATACTCGTAAAGCGAAATCTCGTATAACGAAACACATAATTAATGGTAAAATATAGGTTTGGTTCCAGGACCCCATCAATTCAAAAAAAAAAAAAAAAAAAAAAAAAAAAGACATGTTTTTCAAGCTAAAATAAACTATAGCAAACACAACAAACACACAGCGTCTATATTACCTACACTGTACTACCTATTCTGTAGAAAAACCATTCTGAAAGAGAAAATAGCAAACAAAATAACATAACTGCACATTAATTAAACATAAAACATAAATGATGTCATCAAGCTCATCATCAGTCACCAGCCAATGACAAACTGTTTTTAAAACTTCTCGACCAATCACAAGTCAGCGAGACATATTTCCGGGCAAGAAAGGCATGCCAGACTGCCTCTCCGCCCTTTGTCCCCGTCATCCCAAACTAATTCTAGTTTTATTTGGAATGCTTGCGTTTTAAGGAGTTTTAATGTATCAGATAGTAAGATATATAAGTAAAAAGCCTGTGTTGCTAGTGTTTTGGTGTTAGAAGGTGTGTATGTGGGTTGAAATAGTGAATATTTGTGTTATGGGGCGGTGGGGCCGCGGCAAGAATTTCTCCGTCACTCACTGCCCCAGCAGTCACCTCATCATAACATCTTTAAATCACCCTAATTTAAGGTGACACACGGTGCTACATTGATTTAGATAATGACACGTGTATATAACATCTCAACATAATCACTAAGTTGTATAATAACGAGTAATAAGACGTTTAAGCCTGCCCAAACCTACAGTGGCGGAGGGGAGGAGCTGGCGGCTCCAGCGGTCAGCCGCCACTCAAAACTTTTGAGTAAAAACCCGCTGTCATCCGCCTCACCTGTGCCCTTCCTGAAGAAGACAGTCAGCTCCCACGCCTGTGATAGCACCATAGGATATCACCAGGGATCATAGGATTCCTCAAGGGGTTCTCGCTCCCCTACTAAATATTACCAAAGACATCTATCTCCCTTGGTCTAGTGGTGTTGATATCCACCTCACGGGCTTCATGGGCTAGCTCATGCTGCTGCTGCCAAAGGCCGCGCTGCCAAACGTGGATGAGTCCCTTGCTTGTATTTCATCTCTTTTCTCATATATATGAATGATATCCATCCAAATGCAATCATATGTCTACATTCACCTAGAGAAATGATATTTCATAGCATACCAAACAATAATAAGCGAGCCTGGAGACTTCCTACCTCTGCTAATACCAGTCTCGAGCAGTCGTTGGCCAGTCTGCACGTTATTTTCAGATTGATTATCGTACAACCTTAGGTAAAATCATATACAGTAGTCAGTAAATGTTTATAATTTTAGTAAATAACTTGTAATTTACTTTAGTAAATAACTTGGTAATTTTACTCACCCCAGTTTGAATGTCGTAACATTGGATTTTTGATCTCGTATATTGAAAATAGACCCTAATTTACACCTCTCGTATCATCGGATTCTCGTATATCGAATGCTCGTATAACGGGACCTCCCTGTACTATGTTTATTACCTAGGTTTATGTGTATTTCTATTAGCGCGGAAGGGAGGAAGCTCCTGGGCTGACGTCACCGAGCCATGGTGCCGTCATCTGCCAGTTGCCAGTAGCATTTTCGAAGCTCGGGGAATTTACAGATTTTGATTGCGGATTATTAAAAAACGGCTGACTGGATGCAAAAAGTGACAACATATTGTTGATACACTCGATAATGGCTATACTCTAACTACATATAATCAGGAATGATGAAATGGTCTGGACGATTACTTTAATATATATATATATATATATATATATATATATATATATATAATCATCTCACTTCAACCTCGTTCATGGTCACTGGTGATGGAAGAGTGAGGGCGTGAGTAGGTGAGGGCGTGGGTGGGTGGGTGGATTCGTGAATAAGTGAGTGAGTGAGGGGTGTGGGTGGGTGAAGGAGTGAGTGAGGGAGTGAGTGGGTTGGAGGGGTGTTGAAGAAATGAGTGAGGGCGTGGGTGGATGGGTGGGTAGGTGAATGATTGAGTGAGGGCGTGGCGTGGGTGGCTGGGCGGGTAGGGGAATGAGTGAGGGAGATTTGACCCCATTAATTAACACCACCGTGTGACTTCATTAGCTATAGTCTATTTTTTTATTATGGTCAAAGTGCACTAAGGAGGCCACGCCCCCTTGTACCTGATTGGCGGAACGCAACGTATACGAAGTTGTGATTGGCTAGCCAAACCAAGAGTAGTGAAGATTTGAACTCCCCGGTGCACCCAGGAGGCCACGCCCCCTTGTTCCTGATTGGTCGAACGAAACCTGTCTGAAGTTGTGAAGGAGTGGCACTGAATACATACGATCGTGTTATTTAATGATTAAAATGTTATCTAAATAAATAAAAAGCATCATAATATTGCTATTTGACAATATAAAAGCTATACTTTATCGCGATTAACTGATAAATGACATGTGATACCTGTCGAAGTCAACACCGGCAGATAGATTGAAAATATTGCATATGGAATTTACGTTTATTTTCAGTATTTCCTATATTATTCATTCAGGAAAGTGAAACAAAATCTATAAAACAATAATTTCTACTGTCACATCATGGCAGGGATACATTAATACTGCCTTTACATTGTTTTTTTGAGACTCTTAGCGCAGCGGAAAGGGAGGGTGCACGCTCCACAGAACAGCCGGTGTTTGCCACCTGTGCAGACGGCGCGCGGCGAATCTCTTACTTTTGAATTACCAATATTTTAGGTATACATCTGTAAACTGATTAATGCTTATTGTTTGTTCAGATTTATTCTTCATGATATATATATATATATTTTGTTGTTGTTGTTGCTGTTGTAGGTACCGAAATATATATATATATATATATATATATATATATATATATATATATATATATATATATATATATATATATATATATATATATACAGGGAGGTCCCGAAGATACGAGCAGTTAGGTTCCACCTGGCATACTCGTAAAGCGAAATCTCGTATAACGAAACACATAACTAATGGTAAAATATAGGTTTGATTCCAGGACCCCATCAATTTAAAAAAAAAAAAAAAAAAACCCATGTTTTTCAAGCTAAAATAAACTATAGCAAACACAACAAACACACAGCGTCTATATTACCCACACTGTACTACCTATTATGTAGAAAAAGCATTCTGAAAGAGAAAATAGCACACAAAATAACATAACTACACATTAATTAAACATAAAACATGCATAACAAGCAAAAAAGACGTTGTAATGTATGGGACGCCGCGTGATACAAGAGAAGGTAGTGTAGAGGTCCCAAGGTTGGAGCCGCACACCTTCTAATTACCCCTAAAGGTTAGGCCGCGCCATATGCTTAATTACCCTTCAGGTCAAGCCTTGCTAGGGGTGACCTGACTGCGGTCCCAAGGTTGGAGCCGCACACCTGGCTAATTACCCCTAAATGTCAGGCCGCTCCATATGCTTAATTACCCTTCAGGTCACGGCTTGCTAGCAGGGTTGGATCAAATACTGACTTTTTACAATTGAAATACAAATACAAATACTTTCGTTTGGGATTCCAAAAATACAAATACAAATACAAATACTTTTCTTCCTAAATCTAAAAATACAAATACAAATACAAATACTTTTCTTCCTAAATCTACAAATACAAATACAAATACTTTTCTTCCTAAATCTACAAATACAAATACAAATACAATCACTGGTTCAGAAAATAAAAATAAAAATACAAGTACTCATACTTCAGATTTCATAGCTACTAATAAAAAATACTCCTGAAAATATGCAAAAAATAAATAATTTGTTCACACAAGTTTATATCTGCATTCTACATATCATAATTGCATTTAATCATCATTAATGCCAGGAAGGTTTCCGGGCCGAGTTTTGCTCGCTCAGGAGTGTAAAAATTACCGGCCTTACTAAATACTCTTTCAGATGGTGCCGACGTTGCACAGCACCCTAGAATATTTTTGGCAAAAGGCTTCAAAATGTTGAAGCTCTTGTTTTCACGCCAGTACTTCAGCGGGTTGATATAAAAACCCAGAACACCTTCTTCTAGGTACGACTCAAGTTCTGCCTTTACCACTGTAATGTCGCTTGTTGATGCACTCACATTTATTTCCCCAGCTGGTGGCATGTAGGCAAAAAGCCGAGGGCGTTTTGCACTCATTCCAGCCTTGTCTTGATTGGTGCTTGTGGTGACGAAAGGCTCCCTCTCTTGAATTGTGTTCTTCAAAGACGACTGAGTTGACTCTGAAATAATTAGGTCCACAATCTTAGAAATTTTTTCCTTTTTTATTTCCTCACATGGCAGCCATGCCAACTTAAACCTGGGGTCCATGACAGCTGCGGCAATGACATCAGTCGTCTCAAGAAACGAATGCAACCTCTTTTTGATAGAAGACTGTAGTGCATTAGCCAAGTTTAAGCAGTAGATTGGTTTACTTTCCGTGAATAGTTTGAGGCTGTGCTCAAGGCCAAATACAACTGGTGCAACGCAAGAAAGTGTCACCATGTTTTCTCCTTCCATTTCCGACATCGCCTCTTGGAACGGTTCCAAAACTTGTATCACTTCTTTTAGCATTGCTATTTCCATTCCTTTCAATTCTTCTACGGTCTTGCGCGATCCTAGGAGACGAATAGCTGAGTTGACACCATTAACGTCTTTGAGAACTGACTTAAGCATAGTCAGTTGAGAGTTCCATCTAGTAGCGTTGGCAGCCTGCAGTGAAACCCCAATCTTTTCCAAGAACGGTGCTGCCACAGTAGATCGACGTATTGCAGCTACAATACTACAGCACTTGTGTATCACAGTTGCAATTGCGCTGTTTCTGACACAGGGATCATTGAAGGCATCTCGTATGCAGAGTTGTTGTGTGTGTGCAAAGCAACTGGACCGATCCGGTGGAAGAAGGGCAAGGACCTCATTCAGATCAAGTTCTTCTTCCAAAATATCAAGGTTATCGGTGTCTCCATTTTCATCGATACTTTCATTCCTCACTTCATTTCCATATAATCCTGGTAGACAGACATCAAATGCTCTCACCATAGACGAAGCATTGTCTGCAACCACCTTCCTCACCTTGCCACGAATTCCGAATTTAGTGACTATATCCTCATATGCTGTAGCAATGTTCACAGCTGTGTGTCGTTCTACAAACTGATCGCAAGCAATGACATGCGATTTTAGCTCCCATGATGAGTTGATGAAGTGTACAGTGACAGCAAGAAACGATATCATTTTCCGATTCGTCCAGAGGTCCAATGTCAGGTAAATAAGACTGAGGTTTTCAAATTCTGTCATCAATTGCGACGTAATGTCTTTCGCTCTCTGCAGAAGTAAACTGCTTCTAAGTGTGGTTCTGCTTGGAAACACGAAGCGTGGTTCTGCTTCGTGTAGAAGAGCTCTAAAAGTCTTCCTTTCCACAATACTCAAAGGCAGTTGGTCACATGCAATGGAGTCTAAGAGTTTCTTTACCATAGCCCATTGTTTGATGTGATTAGTGTTAAATTTGTTCTCTTGTGGATGCTTGGTTTTGAAGAACGAGGTCATTTTGTGCTGTGAATGTGATCCACAGCTCTCACGCTTCTTCTTTTCCTCTGCTGCTCTCAATGTCTCATATTCAGCATACTGAACTTTGTGAACTCTTCTGAGGTGGATAACTAGGTTAGATGTTGCCTTAGTTGATGCCGAATACGACTTTTTGCACTGCAAACAGTCCGCTATAAGATTCATGTCAGTAGACTTGACATTGACAGAATAAAACTTTGCCAGTGTAGCTGATAGTTGAGGCAATTGTACGTCCTCCCAGGCCTCCTCATCCCCGATTGAAGGGCCATCTGGTGTATCAATGTCTTTGTTATCCATCTGCAAAGAGAAAAAATGAGAAGTGAGAATCAATTTAATTTCACTTAGTTCTTCTTCTTCTTCTTTTTCTTCTTCTTACTATTATTATTATTTCATTATTATTATTATTATTATTATTATTATTATTATTATTATTATTAAGGTGTTATACACCAGTGAGTTTTAATGTTGATTTTTTTTTTATATGAAGATAAGTGGAGCTTTACTATATTCATTGACTAAAAGATGGTTTTTCAACCTTTTTCACCCACGTACCCTTTGAACATTCTTAGCGTTATCCATATACCCCCTCCTTCCCCTTTGTGATTATAATAATATTAATATAAAAAAAAAAAAAACATTCAGTTACGTATATTTGTAGGTAGTGAAAAATAGCATAAAACAACATAATTTCACTCCACACATCACTACACCAGACCCTACCATGCATCACACCAAAGTATAAAACAACATAATTTCACTCCACACATCACTACACCCTACTCCCACACACACTTGGAAGTGCGTGCCCCCTGATAAACAAAGATTTTTTTTCTCTCTATCGCAGGAATAGATGTAGTGCCTAATGATAATGTTCTGCTTTATAATTACCTTATTTAAAGTAAGTAATTGTGAAATATTTTTTCCCCACGGCGGTGGCTGGGGTCAAAGTCAAGAAACACCTCCAACATACCTAGGTTCCGTGTCATTAGTTAGACTCATTACTGACTGAGCCACCATAACAATTACAATTTGCTACAGGGTTCAGTCAGCGTGGTCTCATAATAGAGCCTGACGGCAGTACATTAGCATATTCCTTTTCCAAACACCATGTACAGTAAGTGTGAAAAAAAAAAAAACTAATTCCATGCAGAAAATACTTTATGGTAAAAAATCATTAATTAATAAATGAATAAAAAATCTGTGTGGGCGGCAGTAATTGAAAATTAGAATTGGAAAGAGAATGAACACACACACACAAACAACTTACCTCTAGTATGGCACAATTGAGGTATTATAGGTCGTCCTCCCTCTTCGCTACAGCTTCAGCTTGTCAGTGCTGTCAATAAACTGAAAGTACATAACTCGCGCCACCAGCGACAGCAAGTGTGACTGGAAGTGGGACAGGAATGGTACTCGTACGCGACGTGTACGTGACCCGTCATAGTTTCGTAAATCATGGTTGTTGTTATCTCTCTCTCTCTCTGTGTGTGTGTGTGTGTGTGTGTGTGTGTGTGTGTGTGTGTGTGGTGTGTGTGTGTGTGTGTGTGTGTGTGTGTGTCAAATGATTTTGACTCGAAATATCAAATATAAATACATATACAAAATACTTTTTTTCTGGGTGCCATGATACAAATACAAATACAAATACAAAATACTTTTTTATCTGGATGCTAAAATACAAATACAAATACAAATACATTAAAATTGTATTTAAATACAGTTCAAATACAAATACAATTGTATTTGATCCACCCCTGCTTGCTAGGGGTGACCTCACTGGGGTCAACCAAATCCCCCTTTGTCCAGCCCGGGAGTGGTAGGGCTCGCATTTTGAACTTGATCATTTTACTCACCCCAGTTTGAATGTCGTATCATTGGATTTTCGATCTCGTATATTGAAAATAGACCCTAATGTACACATCTCGTATCATCGGATTCTCGTATACCGAATGCTCGTATAACGGGACCTCCCTATATATATATATATATATACAGGGAGGTCCCGAAGATACGAGCAGTTAGGTTCCACCTGGCATACTCATAAAGCGAAATCTCGTATAACGAAACACATAGCTAATGGTAAAATATAGGTTTGGTTCCAGGATAATCAATTAAAAAAAAATAATAATAATAAAAAAAAAAAAAAAAAAAAAAAACGCGTTTTTTCAAGCTAAAATAAACTATAGCAAACACAACAAACACACAGCGTCTATATTACCCACACTGTACTACCAATTCTGTAGAAAAAGCATTCTGAAAGAGAAAATAGCACAAAATAACATAACTGTACATTAATTAAACATAAAACATGCATAACAAGCAAAAAAGACGTTGTACTGTAGGGGACCCCGCGTGATACAAAAGAGGGTAGTGTAGCGGTCCCAAGGTTTGGGCCGCACAACTGGCTAATTGCCCCTAAGGATCAGGCCGCGCCATATGCTTAATTACCCTTCAGGTCACGCCTTGCTAGGGATGACCTGACTGCGGTCCCAAGGTTGGAGCTGCACACCTGACTAATTTCCCCTAAATGTCAGGCCGCGCCATATGCTTAATTACCCTTCAGGTCACGGCTTGCTAGGGGTGACCTGACTGGGGTCAACCAAATCCCCCTTTGTCCAGCCTGGGAGTGGTAGGGTGCGTACTTTGAACTTGATAATTTTACTCACCCCAGTTTGAATGTCATAGCATTGGATTTTCGATCTCGTATATTGAAAATAGACCCTAATTTACACCTCTCGTATCATCGGATTCTCGTATACCGAATGCTCGTATAACGGGACCTCCCTGTATATGTATATAATAATAATAATATATATATTATATATATATATATATATATATATATATATATATATATATATATATATATATATATATATATATATATATATATATATATATATATATATATATTATTTCGGTCCCCATAACAAAATTTGCTCCCCTATGCTTCCATCACTTCATCCTTCCTGACCTTGTTGGCAATAAATAGAGGAAAATCTAAGAAATTAAATAAATGTTCAAAAGATGATTTTGTCTAAACATATTTACTGTACATCATAATACAAAGGCTCACAGTCACAGGTCATCAATATATCATTATTATCAGCATTGTTCTAATTCTTCATCATTACTGGAACTCTTATCAGAATCTAAGTTGATGACAAAACTGTCCAGCAGGTGTTCGAAGGCTGCGTCCTTAGCTCGGTGCTCGTCCTCAATTTTACGGACGTGGAACATCACATCTTGCCAGTTCTGCTTCGTCACATGCTTGACTGATTCTTGTGTAATAAGCTCAACATTTTTCATTGATTGGTTTTCATTTGAATTAAGTTTTTTAATTTCTGTTTTTACCTGAGCCCACACAAGTTCAATTGGGTTGAAAATGCAATGGTAGGGAGGGATTCGTAGCACTTCATGTCCATGGTTGGCTGCAATTTGATCGATTTCATATGCTTGTTTTTCTTTGTGAAGTTTACATCTATCAATAAGTTCAAGTTTAGTGTCGGAAGGATCATGCTCAATGTTATTTATTGTCAACCACTGAATTATTTCTGCCTTCTTAATGTTTAGTGTTGGAACTTTGTTTAAAATTTTTGAATGATATGGTGCATTGTCCATGATATTATGTGATCTGTTTTTAAGGTTAGAAAGAAGTTGATTTTCAAACCAATTTTTAAATTGCACATTGTCCATAGAATCATGATAGTCACCTTTAGCACCATTTTTGGATTTGAACATCAGGAATGCTCCAGGTATGAAGCCTTGATGACCCCCTGCATGAACAATTATAAGTCTCCCTCCCTTCCCTGACTTTATTTTTGGCCCAACTGATCCGTCCCTGTTTGTCCAGCAGCGCTCCACGCCCATGTTTTGATTCACCCAGGTCTCATCAAGGTACACTTCATGCCTGGGATTCTCACTTTCTCTCTGCCTTTTGAGTTGTCTTAGAAATTTGTTCCTCGCTACGATGATGTCATTTCTCTCCATAAGTATTTTCCTTCCACTTGTTACTTTTCTGAATCTAAAATCCATATTCTTGATGATTTTGTAGAGGGAGCTTCGTGAACCACTGAAGTTAATAGGAGGTTCATTTACCTTTGCCAGTAAGGTATCGAGTGTTGGCAGTTCCCCCCTTTCGTAAAATGAAAGCAGCTCTCTCCTCACGCAGTCCTTATCAAAAGCATCAAGTTGGCCTGTAATTGTAGATATTCTTGATCTGGGTCCTGACGAGTGTATTGTTCCATCAAGTGAAGTTTTTTTTTCAAGTTTTATTCGTCGAATTGTACGCGCGGAGACTTGCGTTGCTGCGGACGTGCAACTTTCAGCATTGGCTACAGTTTTGCTCTTCTGTTCATGAACAAAAAACTGAAAAACATTCATTATGATGTTCCGGGCCTGACTGGGGAGCCTGCTGCTGCGTGTAGGGGAGTGTTGAGCAGTGTTGGAATGTGCAGAGGCTGCAGCATCGTGTGCATTCACGTTCATGCTGCTCATCCTGTATCAGTTGTCTGCTGCCCTATAAGTAATAACAAAACAATTACGACTGAAAAAAATCAAATTAATATGCACTGTAACAATAGGCATATATTCAATACACAGAAGCTTGCTCTTTAACCCCTTCACTGCGGCTGGTACAAATACGGTCTCTCAGCTATCTAAGGGTTCACTGCGGCTGGTACATATAGGGTTTCTGTATTTAAACTTCGCACTCAATGATATTATGGGTAAATATTCGCTGTGATAGGCTTGTATGGCAACAGTGTCAAGTGTTGCGATATAATAGAACCTCTTTTTCTGCTTGAGTGCGTTAGTATGACTAATAAGGTCAAGCGGTACAGTACGACGTGTTGATGCTGCCGCGCCTCTACTTCAATGGCGAAGCAAAATAGTCAAGATATTCAACATATTCTTGATGGATATAAAACAGAAGCATGAATGAATGAATGCATGAATGAATGAAGCATTTATGTACCAAAATATGCTGTATTATGTTGAGTAGTAAGTGGTTTCATTGTGCGTCTGGCAGCACGGTCACGGCGCTGTTGCTGCACTCTGACGCAACTCCTCACTTAAGGCGGCGTCACACTAGCACTTTTTTCGTCTAGTTAGTCAATCTCCGTTGGTTTTTTCTCGCTGACTAGTTAGTCCGTCTGCATCAGTCAGTCGCTCATGATCGTCTTTGTATGCAAAGATGAAGTCAACTTTCTTAGTCAAATCAAAATCCATAGTGATTACTTTATAAAGATATTAGATATAAATCAGTAATTTTTTGCAAATTATAATTCAATACGTTTGAAAGTATTAAAAATATTCAAGTGACTATTGTACATGTAGATACATTTAAAAGCCGGTTTTATAAAACAGGCAACAGTCTCTCGCATGACTCGATTGAAAAGATTTACTACAAAGAGTCAACTCACCGAACACACCCTGACACACAGTGGTGTTAAGAATTATGAATGTTTAGAGTGTGGGACAAGATTTGCTAGAAAGAGTCGGCTCACCAAACACACCCTGACACACAGTGGTGTTAAGAATCATGAATGCCTAGAGTGTGGAAAAAGATTTACTACAAAGAGTGACCTCACCTCACACACCCTGACACACAGTGGTGTTAGGAATTATGAATGTTTAGTGTGGGAAGATTTACTACAAAGAGTGACCTCACCACACACACCCTGACACACAGTGGTGTTAAGAATTATGAATGTTTAGAGTGTGGGAAAAGATTTACTACAAAGAGTGACCTCACCATACACACCCTGACACACAGTGGTGTTAAGAATTATGAATGTTTAGTGTGGGAAAATATTTGCTACAATGGGTCACCTCACCATACACACAGTGGTGTTAAGAATTATGAATGTTTAGAGTGTGGGAAAAGATTTGCTACAATGGGTCACCTCACCACACACACCGACACACAGTGGTGTTAAGAATTATGAATGTTTAGAGTGTGGGACAAGATTTGCTAGAAAGAGTCAGCTCACCAAACACACCCTGACACACAGTGGTGTTAAGAATCATGAATGTTTAGAGTGTGGGAAAAGATTTACTACAAAGAGTGACCTCACCTCACACACCCTGACACAGAGTGGTGTTAAGAATTATGAATGTTTAGAGTGTGGGAAAAGATTTGCTACAAAGAGTGACCTCACCATACACACCCTGACACACAGTGGTGTTAAGAACCATGAATGTTTAGAGTGTGGGAAAAGATTTGCTACAATGGGTCACCTCACCACACACACCCTGACACACAGTGGTGTTAAGAATTATGAATGTTTAGAGTGTGGGAAAAGATTTACTACAAAGAGTGACCTCACCAGAGACACAGTGGTGTTAAGAACCATGAATGCCTAGTGTGGGAAAAGGTTTTATACCCCATTCTGAACTCACCAGACACACAGTGGTGTTAAGAATCATGAATGCCTCCTAACCTAACCAAAACTTAACCTCACTTATCTGAATTTAGAAAATTCATTGCACAAAAAACAAACATACAGGCACAGGAAAGCACAGCTAAAGAAACGGCAATAGAAGTAATAAGTACCTAAATTTCCTATTTCGGTAACTATGTTTTTGGGTGCATAATCCGCAGAAGTTGGCGGGCTCCACAAGCCTTTCAGCTTACTTTTTTTTACGATGTCATGAAAGAAATTGTTCTACTACAACTTAACGCATTACAAGGCACGTAATTATAACCGTCGGTAATAATGGACGAGAGTTTCGCGGTCGTTTTCAGAGACAGACTATTTTTTCTTGGCCTACAATAGGTGCGTGTTGTAATGGAGATAGTTTTATTTTGCGCAAAGAAAAAAAAAAAAAAAAAAAAAAAAAAAAAAAAAAAAAAAAAAAAAAAACCTAACCTTACCTTATATATTTTAATGAAACCTAATCTAACCTTATAGGTTTTAATGAAACATAGCCTAACCTTATAGGTTTTAATGAAACATAATCTTAACCACAAAGTGGTTAAACCACAAACCACAAAGAACCATGTTTGTTTACAGTCAAACAGCTGACTGGTGATGCAGGCGAACGATTCTGTGTGTGTGACGGCTTGCAGACTTTGCGGTCAGAAAATTGTTAGTTTGTAGAAAGTTGCTGAAAAAAACTAGACGGAAAAAGTGCTAGTGTGACGCCGCCTTAAAACTAGTCAGAGCGAGAAAAAACTAGTCAGAGCGAGAAAAAACCAACGGAGATCATCTAACTAGACGGAAAAAGTGCTAGTGTGACGCCGCCTTTAGCTGGTAGCCTCCACTAAGATGAAACATAGATTTTCTGGTATGGAATGAGCATCCTATTCATTTAGGCACTTTAAAATATGATCAGTAATTATTTTATATTTTAATTAAACCTGCCGCACATGGGGGTAGGCCTATGAATTTGATATCAGCAGTGAAGGGGTTAATGTTTTTTGTCATGATATATTTAAGCGATCTCTATAAAAGAAGAAAAGTATACAAAACAGCAACGTTTATTCACTTCATATAGCATTCACCTCATATAATGAGCATATGCGAACTTGTATGTTGCAGTTCTTAACAGTTATTACTGTACAATTGAATAGTTTTGACACTTACCTCAAGAAAAATAGGAGATTACAGCAAAGACACTGCCTAGCAGGTAAGAAAGAATATTGGTAATTCAAAAGTAAGAGATTCGCCGCGCGCCGTCTGCACAGGTGGCAAACACCGGCTGTTCTGTGGAGCGTGCACCCTCCCTTTCCGCTGCGCTAAGAGTCTCAAAAAAACAATGTAAAGGCAGTATTAATGTATCCCTGCCATGATGTGACAGTAGAAATTATTGTTTTATAGATTTTGTTTCACTTTCCTGAATGAATAATATAGGAAATACTGAAAATAAACGTAAATTCCATATGCAATATTTTCAATCTATCTGCCGGTGTTGACTTCGACAGGTATCACATGTCATTTATCAGTTAATCGCCATAAAGTATAGCTTTTATATTGTCAAATAGCAATATTATGATGCTTTTTATTTATTTAGATAACATTTTAATCATTAAATAACACGATCGTATGTATTCAGTGCCACTCCTTCACAACTTCAGACAGGTTTCGTTCGACCAATCAGGAACAAGGGGGCGTGGCCTCCTGGGTGCACCGGGGAGTTCAAATCTTCACTACTCTTGGTTTGGCTAGCCAATCACAACTTCGTATACGTTGCGTTCCGCCAATCAGGTACAAGGGGGCGTGGCCTCCTTAGTGCACTTTGACCATAATAAAAAAAATTAGACTATAGGTAGAATTTCTCCCCAGCTGCCTGGGTGTTAACGTGGCATGGGGATTATCCCTCAGCCTCCTCGATCAGGTCAAGGAGATAAGTAAGGTGGTGTGTGGCGTCGGCCGCATTACTCACATACCCACCTGCATTTAATTAATAATTAATTAAAATCAGTTTTCTCAAGACCTCTTTCGCCGACACAGCTCTGTCTAATATGTAATATGTAATAATGTAAGTCTCGGGTATAGGAGGTAACTATGAAATGTATGTAGGATATAGAGATATACTGTAAATGGGTAGAAGTTAATATGTGTTGTATGTAGTACCTGTAAAAGTATGTGTATATTAATCACAATGGAAAATGATTAGTCATTATGTCAATTATTGTTATTGTTTTGATTCAAATTATTTTGTTTATGAAAGTCAAATGTTTTTGGGTACGAAAAATAGTTCGAAATTACGGTACGGAAATTAATCGTACTAGTACGGTACGATACAAATATTCAGGTACGGAACGGAATTACGGTACTGTATTTATCTGAGGTACGAATTACGAAAAATATTACCGTACCGTACCGTACTACATGCCCTGCATGCAAACAAGGCGTCGGCTATGTGTCTGTGGTGGCATTACACTAAAACCTTTATAACTCGGCACGATAGGGACTCTGGCCCTTGCCGAGTTATTCAATATGCCGAATTATGCAAATGCCCTCCTCTGATATGGGTTAAAAAAAAAAAAAAAAAAAAAAAAAAAAAAAAAAAAAAAGTAAATACCGTATTTGCCGGCGCATAAGACGCAGTTTTTCCCTTAAAAAGGAATGCAACGTTCAGCCTGCGTCTAATGCGGACATATTAGCGCATGAGAGGTCGGGCAGAGAATGCAGAACAGCCGGTGGTATATTACTAAAGGGGTCTGGAGTTATCTATGTTGAGCAGTAGTTCACTGAGCACAAATTTGTAGCTGTGTTATCAACAGTAATGCATAATACTAAGAAAAGGTTGGAGTTTAAGAGAAAATAAGAGTTGGGGCAACAAGATAGTGATGGTTGCTGCCAAGGTGGCCGTGTCAGATGTAAACGTCATCCACCCCCCTCTGCTGTTCTCCATTGTAAAACGTCTGATAAAACGTCTCGGCGACGCCCTCCGCGCACCCACTATGGGTCATTACCTCTCAGACTCCTCCCCGCACCCATGGAAAAGACAAACATCCCGCATATTAGACATCACCTTAACCCGCATTCGACTCGGGCCACACAAGTTGACACAACAGTTGAAATGAGATGATAGAAGGGAGGCAGAAAATAGTGTTGGAATTTTCGCTGGAATAAGTATTGTTGATAAATGGAATAGTGAAACAACCCAGCTAACCATCACCGGCGGGCCGACGTAGGCCGTACAGCGGCGAACGGCGGCAAATTTACCTCCGTTAGCCCTCCGAAGGCCCGCTGGTGTATTTTCAGACGGGATAATTTACTATGTTGAAAATTAATGTACAGAATTTCAAGAATTGAATATTTCTATGTGTAAACATTTTGAAACAACAGTTATATGATTATCTTGCTGTAGTATTACATCAGTAGTGACAAGCAGCGGCAACTTGACGTCAATCCTCCGGAGGCCCGCTGGGCGCTGAGTACGTATTTGTAAGTGGGAAATATTCATTTCATATTATATATATATTAACTCAGTAATATACATAGTATCTCAATATCGGTACCATCACTATTATTAGGCCTGTTCAAGCTATTAAAAATTGTTATAAAAGTTTTTATAATAGTTTATAGAAATTATCATATTTCAGTTTATTATATTTCTGTATTCTGGTTTGATAACTGGTCTGTATTCTGGGACTGAGAGTGCTGTGAAGTGTGGGGCAGGTGTATCCAGCTTCTTTCCTGTGAATACAGGAGTGAGGCAAGGGTGCGTCCTTGCCCCATCACTTTTCAACGCTTGTATGGACTGGGTATTGGACAAGGTTGTAGATCAATGTGATTGTGGAGCATCCGTCGGCAACACCAAGATCACTGATCTTGTTTTTGCCGATGATGCAGTAATCTTTGCTGAGTCGCTGGAGGTCCTGGTGATGGCTCTCGAGGCGCTGCACGAGGAGGCAAAGCCTTTGGGACTTG
Organism: Chionoecetes opilio; assembly: GCA_016584305.1. Lineage (NCBI taxonomy): Eukaryota > Metazoa > Arthropoda > Malacostraca > Decapoda > Majidae > Chionoecetes > Chionoecetes opilio. The sequence continues at coordinate 69,434 of JACEEZ010005316.1, read as the reverse complement.
AGGTCTCCTGGCTCAAGACCAAGGTCCAGGTGTTTGGAGACTTACTAGATGAAGCAGTACAGTCTGTTCATGCGTGTGGCGAGGACATTGAGATCTTGGAAAGTTTTACATACCTTGGTAGCGCAGTCCATAATGACGGCGGGTCACGTCAAGAAGTCTTACGGCGGATTGGCATAGCCCACGGTGTTATGGACTCGCTCAGCGGGAGTATTTGGCGTTGTCGGTACCTGTGCAGGAGGACAAAGATCCGGATCTTCAAGTCGCTTATGATCCCTGTCTTACTCTATGGTTGTGAGACATGGACACTAAATAGTGACTTGAAGAGACGAATCAATGCCTTTGGTAATAAGTGTCTTCGCAGAATCATGGGGTATCGCTGGGATGATTACGTGTCAAATCAGCGATTGCACCGTGAGACTGAATCGAGGCCTATTACCTGCATAGTCCGTCAGCGCCAACTGCGGCTATATGGGCATGTGGCACGCTACCCTGAAACCGATCCTTCCCATCGGGTTGTATCTGTAAGAGACAATCCGGCGTGGAGGAGGCCAAGGGGGCGCCCACAAGGCTCGTGGCTGGGGCAAGTTGATGTTTCTTGTCGAGAGCTGCTTGGTATGGGAAAGGAGCCTGCATGGGAACTCGCGCAAGGTGACCCCCGGGAGTGGCGTCGTAGGGTGGGCGAGGCGACGCGCCCCCCGGCGTATGCCCCCAATGATTGATTGAGTTTATTTCAAATATTTCCAGCTTAATAAGGAACACCCAGAGATACATAGAAATAAAGATGAGATACGTACATAGGAAGGAGTTTACATGGAAAAAGGTTATCAGTTTGTCTGTGTGTGCAGCTAGTATCATATAAAAATAACACTTGATTAACCGCGGCGAAGATTATTACGGAATAACGCAAGGTCATACTTTCCCTTATTTCAATAACTTCCAACATATTATCAACACATATCAATACTCAACGGTACACCTAATATGGAATATGTAGATGATGGAGTTAACATGAATAATATCATGATTTAGAATAGAATATTATTTGAAATCTTTTCCATATCAATGCACTAAACTGCCAGACGTACGATAGCCATTACAAAGGGTTAAAAACCCACAAAAGACCTAAATTGTCACCCTTAACCAGTCGATAACATAATGAGAACTTAGTTATAACATGTTTTCGCTCCTTCATTATATCAAAATAGACTGAATAATATAAATATTTGCAGTACGACACATTTTTTTAGGAATTCCTTGACGGCGCTTGGCGCTGTGTCAGTGAGTGAAAATAATCAGTTAGTTGGAAAACGCACGAGTGGGTGGATGTTGTTATGTTGTTCGCCGCAACCTATATCCTTCTACATGGCTGTTCACGCCGTTCAGTGTTCCACGTACACCAGCATGTAAACTCAATAACGAAAATGTTTTTGTACTTATGAAATAAACAATGTCCGTAGCAATTATGATCCTAGCAATCTCCTTTTCATCGTATTACTGGATAACGACACAGGAATATTTCTGGTTAAATTTTCTAAGCATATTGCATTATATAGTAATGTTTTTACAAGTGTTGAACAGCCCATTAGTCTATTAATCGGCTAATGAGTTGTGCAACACCCCTTAAAACATTACTATATCTGCAATATACTTAGAAAGTATAACCATAAATCAGTTAATATAACAGCGGCAAATGGTCATATGCCCTACGGCGGGCCGCTGGGAGCGGCCCGCCGGTGAGCCTTTGAGCAAATTCCCAGCGGCTCTACGTCGTACACTTCCGTCGGGCCGCCGATAAGACATACGGAGGGCCTCCGGAGGCCCTCTGTCTTTGTGTTTGCTGGGAAAGAGCGTGTTAAAGTTTTATTTGAAGGAGTGTGAGCGGTGAGAGGGTGGTGTAGTATCTTGGGGAGTCTGTCTATACACACAAGGATGGAGAAAGGGCATCGTGGCTTTGTAGTTTATTTGACAGCGAGTCATTGTACAACGTGGGGACAAGAGGTGCGCAGCGTGTGTCTCTGTGTGTCCTTTGGCTGCTTGAATTGCCTGGCTGGTGTTGCAGTTGAGTCGGCGAGGACAAGTCAGGTCAGCGTCAGGTCACCCTCGGGCCTGTAATCCTGGTCTCAGACAGGGGGATGGCCTAAGCCGATGCAGGTGTGTATGTGCGTGTGTGTGTTAGCGCCGCTACAGTGGTAAGCAAGGTGGGATAGGAGACAGCATAGGCCTTTGTACCACCTCAACCCCTCAATCCTCACCCCTGTACCTCTACGGATAAGGAAACTATGAAAGAGTGCTAGTAAAAAGGCTGCAATGGTACCTGTAGACGGGACAAAAGTTTTCCACACGGTACACCAAGACCAAGACCCCTCACGGCGCCACACCGTCCCCCTCAAGGCCGAATCACACCATACCATCATGGTGAAATTGGTGACAGGGCACCGTCTCATCACATCCGTTAGAATTTCTTACATTCAAACAAATAGACGTGTTACACTAAACGGTGCACCGCCGTCACGGCTCCAATACATCACTGTCCTGTCACGTAACGGTTTCTGGGGAAGAATATTTTAACGTAATGAGACTGTGCCGTGCTGATAAGTGTCGTTTTTTCAAGGCTTTATGTACCCAAAACAATGTCTTTTAGAGTTCAATTCCTCTTCTTCATCCGACAGAAGAGCTATTGATGCAAATTTCTTCAAGCATAGCCTCTGAGGCACCATGTCTGCTTAGAGGGTGAGCAGGAACTGCCGAAAATGACGGAACCGTGACGAATAGTGTGAATACAAGGCACGGCTGACGGAACGCTGCCGTGATTTCAGAGTGTGAATCAGTCTTCACCTGTACCTTCCTGAAGAAGACTAATCAACCCTCGCGACTATGATAGATTCATAGGTGTAAACCAGTGCAAATATCGTCGATCGCGACAACGGTGCCCTTCAACAATTACAACAAGGTAGAGATGGTTACCTTACAGTGTTATCTAAATAATATCTTCGTGAATTTTTGTTATTGGACAACCACCGATTTCGAGGCCGAAAGTCCTCCTGAATAGTTTTTATGTGTTTTGAATTAATCTGGCTCTCGTTTTTGTCGGAAATCAATGTTTGTTTACATATGTGTATGTGGGGGAGGCAACCTGCCCCTCCAGGTCTGCCCCGCAAACATTGCTACGCTTCACACTGCCATATTATTGGTAATTTTTGTTATTTCTCTATATCATCTGTTACTAAACCAAACCTCACCTCTAACCTAACCTAATCTGATTTAACCTAACTTAACTTTCTGGCTGAAGTAACGGTAGATTTTCGATACTACGTGTAATGCCATTATTATTCAATTGCGCCATGAGAAATGGGGTTCAAAATACTCAGAATGAAGAAAGCTACACGATTGTATCGGTAAGAGTCCTAGGACTTTTGAAAGCCCACTACCAAAATAATACCAATATCTATACTGCAAATTTTCCACAGTCTAAACACATAGCAGAAAAGCAACAAAGGCATACCTACAACATTAAATCTAAGCTATATGTCATAGGTAGCAAATATTAGAATATCAATTCGTGGGGGCATCCTGCAATATATTATGATTTATGACCGATTTTGGTTACACTCTCATTCTCTTTACATTTTAACTAGTATAATTTTTCATTCACATTCATTGCACTTTGAATATTGTATTTAGGTACCGTACATGCTCATAATCATTTGCTTTCCCCAACAAATCCCTTTTTTTTTTTAATAACTTAATAATTTTATGAAAACAAAAACATTTCCCTCAAAAACATCGATATATTTTTTTTCTCAAAACCTCTTTGTAAAATAGGGGTGCGTCTTATGCGGAGGTGCGTCTTATGCGCCGGCAAATACGGTATGTCTTTATTCTAGGCTAAGTGAGCATAGGTACAGTTGTTTAGGTGATGAGTTTTATTCCTTGTTACAGTTCTTTCATGTTCTTTCTTTCTTTCTCCTTCCCTCGTCCCCCCCCCCCCCCAGCAAAACCAACTCGAACCAGTTATCTCTGCGGATATTTAAATTCGCGGAAGGTGTTTTCTCATGAAACACATTGCCCCGAAGTCCAATAACAACGTTAATCTATTTGTCAACCCCACTCAATTCTTAGGACATTTGAGAGTTCAGAGTACAGATCTTCCGTAAGCAGTGGACCTCAGAAGTTTTCCGCGATAACACTAAAATTATGAGCGCCCCTTTCTTTTCTCGAACAACCTTACCCTGGGAGAATGATGCGAATGTGCAATTGGGTTTTGAGTTAATAACGAGTTAAATTGTTCTTTCCAGTCAAATTTTTCTCATCAATTGAAAGACTTTATGACACTGTTATTCATAAAGTATTCCTTTTGCTCCCACATTCTACCCCGGGTGTTAATCGTTCACTGTCAATGGTATTAAGTCAGGGCGATAACGTACGAACACCGATTCCCCCCCTCCCCGCGCGGGCCTCGCCACGCCACCACCCCAGCCATGTGAGTCACTTCTCATCTCCCATCCACTCAGGTAAGATGTAGTTTTTATTCTCTCCCTCCCCACCCGTCCGTTTATATATTTGTTGTAATTTCAAATACTAGAACAATTACTTATTACTGAGTAGCTCCGCATATCAATCATTGCCGTGTTAATTGAGTCACTTCTGATCTCCCATCCACTCAGGCGAACTCTCTGCAATTCAACTTGAAGCGACGGCTACATGGTTTAACGCAGACATACGATACTCTTACACTCCTTCCTTATTTCCTAACTAGTCATGCTGTTATGATTATTTTTGGTGTTAGTTTAAGTGGAAAGGATAGGAGAAACGCTACATTAGGGTGAGTGATATCTCATAGTGTATGTGAAACGGAGTGGTGTGTCCATCAGTGACTTCCACGTGAAAATCAGAACTATTTCTTGAAACGGCGTTGTGTTCATCCACGACCACTCGTCTTGTGAAAGGACATTAAAACACTTGTAGTGACGGAGGTGGTAGAATCTTACTCGAGTGTGCGTGTCGTCCCGGGTATCAAATCATTCTCTCCAAATGTGTTAGTTTTTAGATCCAGTTACCTGCATATAATTACGTCCTCCTAGCATTTTCCAATGTTCCATTAGACTATAGTAACATCTTCCATGGAGACGTGTGCTTGTTATTAATAAATCTGAAGTCATATAACTAATTTTATGTAGTTTAATCAACCCAGGTGACATATCAGGTGTGTTGAGGAAATACTTACTCACAGTCCTCCGAAATTAATTCAGTGTTAACTCGGTAAAATATTCATATGAAAAATATCAAATCCACGTTACTATCTTGTCGATAAACATTAACATTCTGCTCAAGAGTTAGACTTTAAGGCTAAATCTTGAACTGGTGGCAGCTTACTTATAATCTAATTATATATTCCTTGTTGTCGTAACACGGCTGGGTTTCAGTTGGAGGAGTAAAGTAATCATTATACCCAGACGGCGTTTCACGGCAACACAATAGGCCTTTGTACCACCTCGACCCCTCAATCCTCACCCCTGTACCTGTACGGATAAGGAAACTATGAAAGAGCACAAGTAAAAAAGCTGCAACGGTACCTGTAGACGGAACAAAAGTCTTCCACACGGTACACCAAGACCAAGACCCATCACGGCGCCACACCGTCCGCCTCAAGGCCGAATCACACAATACCATCATGGGGACACGGCACCGTCTCATCACATCAGTTAGAATTTTTTACATTCAAACAAATAGACGTGTTACACTAAACGGTGCGCCGCCGTCATGGCTCCAATACATCACCGTCCTGTCAACTAACGGTTTCTGTGGAAAAATATTTTAACGTAATGAGACTGTGCCGTGCTGATAATTGTCGTTTTCTCAAGGCTTTATGTACCCAAAACAGTGTCTTTTAGAGTTCAACTCCTTAAGGCAAATTTCTTCATCCATAGCCTCTGAGGCACCACGTCTGCTTAGAGGGTGAGCAGAAACTGCCGAAAATGACGGAACCGTGACGAATAGTGTGAATACAAGGTACGGCTGACGGAACGCTGCCGTGATTTCAGTGTGAACCAGCCTTCACCTGTACATCCCTGAAGAAGACTAATCAACCCTCGCGACTGTGATAGATTCACAGGTGTAAACCAGGGCAAATATCGTCGATCCCGACAACGGTGCCCTGCAACAATTACAACAATAACAACAAGGTAGAGATGGTTACCTTACACTACTACCTATATATCTTCGTAAATTTTTGTTATTGGGCAACCACCGATCTCGAGGCCGAAACTTAGTCCTCCTGAAAGTTTTGATGCGTTTTGAATTAATGTGGCTCTCGTTTTTGTCGGAAATAAATGTTTGTTTACACGTGTGTGTGTGGGGGGGGGGGGGGGGGGGGGGGCAACCTGCCCCTCCATGTCTACCCCGCAAACATTGCTACGCTTCACACTGCCATATTATGGGTAATTTTCGTTTTTTCTATATCACCTGTTACTAAACCAAACCCCACCTCTAACCTAACATAATCTGATTTAACCTAACTTAACTTTCTGGCTGAAATAACGGAGGATTTTCGGTACAACGTGTAATTCCATTATTATTCAATTGTGCCATGGGAAATGGGGTTCAAAATACTCAGAATGAAGAAAGCTACACGATGATGTAGGTTAAGAGTCCTAGGACTTTTGAAAGCCCACTACCAAAATAATACCAAAATCTATGCAAATTTTCCATAAACTCTAAACACAGCAGAAAAGCAACAAAGGCATACCTACAACATTAAATCTAAGCTATATGTCATAGGTAGCAAAATATTAGAATATCAATTCGTGGGGGCATCCTGCAATATATTATGACCGATTTTGGTTACCCTGTCATTCCCTTTACATTTTAACTAGTATAATTTTTCATTCACATTCATTGCCCTGTGAATATTGTATTTAGGTACATGCTCATAATCATTTGCTTTCCCCTACAAATCCCCTTTTTTTAAATAACTTTTAAGAAATTTACGAAATTATTTTTTTTCCCTCAAAAACACCTATATATTTTTCTTCTTCAAAACCTCCTTGTAAAATAGGGGTGCGTCTTATGCGCCGGCAAATACGGTAACTTTTACCTATAAATACCACTCATAAATCCACTTAAAAATTTTCTGCACCGTCGAGTGGCCTAAGAACACCCACATGCCCTGTCCATTAACTCTACCTTCGACTGCGAGTGCATCGGAGAACACAGAAGGGCGGCATGAGCCTCTAATCACAGGTGTCACTATAACAATCCTGCCTGCGCCACCACGGGCGAGGACCAACCATCACAGCCCTCAAGTGAGCCTCCAGGGCCTACCATCTGGGCCCTGGAGGTCACTGCCTATAGGCGCTATAGGCATAGATAAAAAAAAATTACAAAATTTACTCGGCAACATGCCGAGATACATAATTTTTTGCCAACTGTCTTTGCCTTGCCGAGTTATATCAAATTCAGAGTTACACAATGCCGAGTTCTAAGGGTTTTAGTGTATGGTCTTTTAAGTATCGCTATTTGTAGTTTTCACACATACAGTAAACCCTCGCTTTTACGGATCTCGATATAACAAATTTCGTCTTTAACAAACTTTTTCAGCCACCCCGATATATCCGGGGATTTACCGAATAAATTTGGTAAATGCGGGGTTTGATTCGGTGGTGGGCCGGCCGAACATGTACACGCAGGTCGGACAGTGGCAGTGAAAACAAAGCCGACCGGGCAGTGCGCGACTGCGCCCCGATCAGTCTGGGTTTGTCGGCCCGAGTGTAAACACCTCCTCTCACGTTTCCCGTGCCTCACCACATAGTTTTAATTTCCCTGTATGCGTGTAGTATTTGTGATGGCTGCATGTACGTAAGTTTACGAGCTATCATCTAATGTAACAAACAAAGTTCATCATACACGGAAACGGTTGGAAATAACGAACTTTCACCTCATATAACGAACAAAGTTTGTTATATGCGAAAAGTTTGGATCCTTCAAATACTATAACAAACTTTTGGATATAACGTCACCTCCATTCCCCTGGTTCGTTATAGTGAGGTTTACTGTACTTGAAATTTTTCAAGAGACGAGTGACAAGACACCTCCCGTACTAAATTGGCCCACCCCCCTTTCTATATTCTCTTACTGTCTTCTTTTTAGGGACTGGCAACTAAGCAGGCCTTTTGTACGATTCGTTTTTGTTCTTGGCCAGTCCTTTGTGCTGTTAAAAAAATTACAAAAATAAAAAAAAGCTGTAGAACAAGAGCATGAAGGAAACTAGCAATTAGAGAAGGAAATCACTGTAACACTTACTTGAAGCAGAGTCTCAATTCATCTTGCTCATAGCAGTACTGCAGGGACGAGGGAACCACCCCTGCCAGGCACACCTTCTTGGCCTGGTAGGGAACACTGGTCCATTCTCCATGATCCAACGGCACAATGCTCCTCAGCTGCAGGAAATATATGTTACATCATCAATATGGTCATGTTATATGGAGGTGCCAGGTCGCCGTCCACCGGGCAGTTCAAGGAAGACATGGAGGCAGTGTGTTGAAGAAGATCTGGCAGCATTGGGCATTGAAGAGGTAGAGGCAACGGATAGAGATACACTCGACCCTCCATTTTCCGGCCGGACTATTAGGGGGTTAGCCTGGTCCGGGAACCGCGAAAGTCCGGGAGGTGTAGCCATTCACAGACTTTATCTGGTAAACAGTAAGGTGTTCTGGTTTTCTAGTACGTTTTGGGTCCTTGGGCGGCACTACGGAAGGCATTGTGGAGATAATACTCACCCGGAGCGGCAGTGTCCGCCCGCCCTGACCCCTAGTGGCAGCATCCCCAAACTAACGGCCGGTAACCTTGCCGCGCGGGAAATTTGAGTGCCGTACTTTCCTTAATGTCCCGGACTATTCCGGACATATGTCCGGCCATGTCAAATATGTCCGGGGCCAGACAATGACAGGGAAATCTGAAATCTGACAATAGGAGGTCCGGGAAATGGAGGGTCGAGTGTAGTTGGAAGCGTATCATCGACCGTCTAACCTCATAAGATATTATGGGAGAATCTGATGTTAAACAGAAAGAAGAAGAAGAATATGGTCATGTTACTTATTAGGTTATTATTGGTTTGGTTCACATATCTGGACGGACATACACACACGCACACACAAATGGACTAAATGAGGAGGTGATATCGGCACATTATGTGCACCAATTGTAAGAAAGACTGGATAAATGTAGATACGGAGACGGGACCACACGAGTGTAGCTCAGGCCCTGTAGAACACAACTAGGTAAATACACACACACACGCACACACTTGAGTACAAAGGACATACATCTTCCTGGACTGGCAGGTACATAAGTCATCTTCACAATGTAGTAACCTGTGCAGGCTGTTAAAGGTGAAAACACTGATTAAAAAAGGGATATCATATGGGATGAGGGATCCCACATATCATAAAGGGATGAATCACAGCCGCGCCACGCACCAGTCATCCCTACACGGTGTATCACTGGACATTGTGATGGCTCCAACATTTTGTCCTTGGCACTGTCAGGCTTCACACTTACAATATATCAATCATTAGGCCATGCTATATGACCTTTAATAGCAGTACCTTACCTTTTCTTTAACAATGAATCCATAATCCAGGAGGAACAAATGGATCCTCTCTGTCTTGGTCACGGGCACGGCGTCCACGCGTCCCCGGGCCCAGCGCTCCTCGTGGCACACCACCACAGTCTGCCGGGGGTGCAAGGCCCTTAACACGCTGGCCCACCCATCATCATTATACCAAACACAATACTTCTAGCTTCTAACCAGACTAACAGCAACACCCGACTTCTCCCTCTACTCCCTCACTACTGAGGCCTTGAGATGACCCTCTGTCTCACAGAGGGACTGAGAGGTGCCAGTTTGCCTATGCCAGTGAATATCATACAAATTTTCTTTAAGGATATTTTTCGGGGGGGAAGGAGGGGAGAAAATCAGCCATAACTCTTTCATTTGTTCTGGTTTCTTTATAATACTTTGTCACAGGCTTGCTCAAGTGTTCAACTACGCATGAACATTTTATTGAGTATTTTTTTCTGAAATATTCGTGTGGTTTACCTTAACTGTAATACAGTAAAACCTCTCGTATTCGGACCCTCATTATTCGGACTTTGACATTATTCGGATTTTTTTTTTTTTTTTTTTTTTCTTAGGGGTCGAAATTTCCTAACTATGGAAATACATACCCAGATTTTTTCTTTTTTTTTCTTTTTAGGGTTCAAATTTCCTAGCTATATATACACCTAGATTTTTTTTTTTTTTTATACATACCCCCCCATTATTCGGATCCTTGCATTACTCGGACCACTCCTTGGTCCAATTAGTCCGGATATGAGAGGTTTTACTGTATATTGAATGCTTATATAACATGATTGCCCTTTACAGTACACAGTTCCATGAGTACAGTCTGTCACCTCACCACAAGCTGCCCTACGCCCTCCCTCAATACCAACGCCTACTCAAACAGCCTCAGTCCAAACTTACACTTCCAACCTTGAGTAATGAGAAGTGTTGGGTGTCTTGCAGCTGCTTGGTCCTGAAGTGGTTGTTGAGCTGCTTCTCCAGATCCAGGAAGTGCCTCACCTCCTGGGAGCAGCCGGGGCCAGGCAGCTCTCGCACCCACAGCGTGCCCGCCGCCTCCACCTGCAGGCACGGGGCACGGTTACCTCGGGGGACACCATACATAGAGGAGGAAGAGCATATAGTGGGGGAGTATTTGTTTGGTTACCTCGGGGGACACCATACATAGAGGAGGAAGAGCATATAGTGGGGGAGTATTTGTTTGGTTACCTCGGGGGACACCATACATAGAGGAGGAAGAGCATATAGTGGGGGAGTATTTGTTTGGTTACCTCGGGGGACACTATACATAGAGGAGGAAGAGCATATAGTGGGGGAGTATTTGTTTGGTTACCTCGGGGGACACTATACATAGAGGAGGAAGAGCATATAGTGGGGGAGTATTTGTTTGGTTACCTCGGGGGACACCATACATAGAGAAGGAAGAGCATATAGTGGGGGAGTATTTGTTTGGTTACCTCGGGGGACACCATACATAGAGGAGGAAGAGCATATAGTGGGGGAGTATTTGTTTGGTTACCTCGGGGACACCATACATAGAGGAGGAAGAGCATATAGTGGGGGAGTATTTGTTTGGTTACCTCGGGGGACACTATACATAGAGGAGGAAGAGCATATAGTCGGGGAGTATTTGTTTGGTTACCTCGGGGGACACTATACATAGAGGAGGAAGAGCATATAGTGGGGAGTATTTGTTTGGTTACCTCGGGGGACACTATACATAGAGGAGGAAGAGCATATAGTGGGGTAGTATTTGTTTGGTTACCTCGGGGGACACCATACATAGAGGAGGAAGAGCATATAGTGGGGGAGTATTTGTTTGGTTACCTCGGGGGACACCATACATAGAGGAGGAAGAGCATATAGTGGGGGAGTATTTGTTTGGTTACCTCGGGGGACACTATACATAGAGGAGGAAGAGCATATAGTGGGGGAGTATTTGTTTGGTTACCTCGGGGGACACCATACATAGAGGAGGAAGAGCATATAGTGGGGGAGTATTTGTTTGGTTACCTCGGGGGACACTATACATAGAGGAGGAAGAGCATATAGTGGGGGAGTATTTGTTTGGTTACCTCGGGGGACACCATACATAGAGGAGGAAGAGCATATAGTGGGGGAGTATTTGTTTGGAGATGGGAATGTGGAAGAAGCAAAAAGAACAATCAACAGTTTTTGGATGACCAGAGAAAATAAGAAGAAAGAGAAAGAAACTAAAAATATAGAATAAGAGAAGACAACTAATTAAAGACCCAGACAGCAAGTAGAAACACGTCAGGGAGTGCCGTTGAAAAAGGCCTGACTCCCGACCAACAACTGAACTGAACTGAACCATCAGGACCATGGATCAAATGTGACATGGTAGTATGAATAACAATGGCATGGTAATTGCCACTGCATAGAAAGATGGTGTATACATATGCATAAGCTCTTCACTGTTCTCTTCCATTTAAGAACATCAGAGCATAAGAAAATAAGGAAGCTACAAGAAGCCACGAGACCTACACGTGGTAGTTACTGTTACTTAACACTACCTATTTCTACCTTTCATCCCCATCCATGAAATTATCCAGCCTCCTTTTAAAGCTCCCTAATGACTCCGCACTGACCACCTGACGACTGAGTCCATTCCAATCATTTACCACCCTATTTGTGAACCAGTTTTTCCTTGTTTCTTTTTTAAATCTACTAATTACTAACTCGTACTACTACTACTACTACTAAACTAATCTATTTGTCACCTGATAATAGACTACCTGCCTGAAGATTGTTTTGTTGCTGGCTCCAATGAGTAACATGGCTCGGTACACTACTAATATGCATACCACCCAGGTCAAAATTCTTCAGTGTGCCTCAGCAACACAACATTGGGACACAGACAACATCATCTGTGTCCGGGTGGTAAGAGGAAAAGTTTGTTCCTAGGTACATTATATGTATATATATCCCTCTCTACGCTGTGGCAGTGATAGCAACATTATAAAGGAGAAACTGCACTGTAGAGTCACCCATCAAACACATCTTAGTGAAGCCTAGCAAGGTTGTTGAAATGCATGTCAGTTCAAATAACTTGGATTTGGTTGTTGAGTCAATGATAGATAAGAAATGGACTGTTTTAACTTCCTCCACATACACTATTACCGTATTTTTTTTAATAAATATACAAAATATTATCTCTTATAATCAGTTTGGAAAGCCTGATTGATTCATTAAATCAAGAATAATATGAGATATATTTAACTTTACAAGAATGTTGTTGGAGTTTCTCTCTATGTGATGAATGAGTGTAATGGCATCTGACTTGTGCTACAGTGATGCTGTGCGATACCTTGGGTGACCCCTCAGTGCCAAGCTACAGGTTTGTGGTGCCCTCGAGTGTAGCTGTGATCTCACAGATAGAATTCATTTAGAAATACAGGCACTCCCCTGCTTACACATGCAAATTATATATAAATCTGTCCATTAAGACAAAATGTGGATATCATAACTATATAATCACCTTGACATGTCTCAAGAAGTGTTATAGAGTAACGCCAGTGGTGATGGTAATAGCAAAAAAGATTGAATAATATAATTTCCAGCTGATAAAACATACTGTTGAGTATTATTGGCTGTACTATATAGTACATTATATTTTTACAATGCTGTGTACAGTATTCAGTAACAAGAGTAATGTTGGACTTAACATACATTTCTAAGTAGGTAAGTATAAACAACAGGATTATGTTTGTAAGTGAGGGAGCTCCAGTAGTCCTTTATAACTAGATGTGGCTGTGAAGTCCTTCCTAAGGGTAATATTGTGAGGCACCGACCATTCTGATATTTGGTTATCTGGCATTGCGGTACCAGCCTCTATGTAGGGAGGGGGGTGGTGAAAATATATATACATATACGTATATAAAGTATGACAGCAAGACCTAAGGCAAAGGCAAAACCCAACAAAAAGGACATGCACATTGCACATAGTCAAATCTAACCTATGTACAAAGCTACAATCTGATTACAGCTCATTGTTACTGAAGCTGAAAAACGCTGATAAAAAAAATCGAAAATAGTTCTTCTGGTTTGCTGTGACCACAATGCTTTGTCATGGCTCAGCTTGAAGTCTGACGGTATGCCCGTCTAACTAAAATTGTCCCACTATGAAAGCAAAGTAACATCAAGATGAGTAAAAAATGTGCCCAAAGTAGAACCATTAGTGAAGGAAGTTACAAGAAAAGTCAATGGGCTACTAATCAGCAGAGAATTAATGCTGGTTCAGAGATGTCAATCTGCTGAGCTCCACTGCCGAGTCCTGGAGCCTCTCAATTAGTGCTTCTAAATGTGTAGTTCTTCGCTTTTGTACCGCCCAAATGTTTTGTGTTGTGCTGTGACTACAACAACCTTACCTAGAGGAGGAAGAGGATATAGTGGGGGAGTATTTGTTCGGAGAGGGGAATGTGGAAGAAACAAAAAGAACAATCAACAGTTTTTGGATGACCAGAGAAAATAAGAAGAAAGAAAAAGAAAGAAACTTATAAGATAGAATAAGAGAAGAAAACTAATTAAAGACCCAGACAGCAAGAAGAAACACATCAGGGAGTGCCGGTAAAAAAGGCCTGACTCCCGACCAACAATTGAACTGAACTGAACTGTGACGGCCACTTCTTGAGCCACTTTCTCTCTCTCTTCTGTGGTCGTGATGTTATTCTGAAAGGGATGCCGAAGAGGGAGCTGCAGCCTCATGACTAGAAAGGAAACTGACTGCTCATGGAGGCTGGGACAGGGAACTAATGTAACGTTCCATGGGGTGTAGCGACAGAGCGCTACACTGCCCCGGGCCCTCTATTATCCCTTATGAATCCCGTCAGGAGAATCTTTTCACAGACGCACTGACAGGGTAACAGTCACAATTCGGGAATAATCTTATTTCCCATTCGCGAGCTTGGACACCTATTTCAGCCGAATTCATTCTTTGGTACTAAATAGATTGGTGAATCTGTCATATAGGCTTGTAAAATGTTTACTCCATGAATGGGGGCAAGGTCTAGAGTGCATATTGGCTTGTAAAATGTTTACTCCACGAATGGGGGCAAGGTCTAGAGTGCACATAGGCTTGTAAAATGTTTACTCCATGCATGGGGGCAAGGTCTAGAGTGCATATAGGCTTGTAAAATGTTTACTCCACGAATGGGGGCAAGGTCTAGAGTGCATATAGGCTTGTAAAATGTTTACTCCATGCATGGGGGTAAGGTCTAGAGTGCATATAGGCTTGTAAAATGTTTACTCCACGAATGGGGGCAAGGTCTAGAGTGCATATTGGCTTGTAAAATGTTTACTCCACGAATGGGGGCAAGGTCTAGAGTGCATATTGACTTGTAAAATGTTTACTCCACGAATGGGGGCAAGGTCTAGAGTGCATATAGGCTTGTAAAATGTTTACTCCACGAATGGGGGCAAGGTCTAGAGTGCATATTGGCTTGTAAAATGTTTACTCCATGAATGGGGGCAAGGTCTAGAGTGCATATTGGCTTGTAAAATGTTTACTCCACGAATGGGGGCAAGGTCTAGAGTGCATATTGGCTTGTAAAATGTTTACGTTACGTTAAAAAGTAAAGAAAATCAAAGAAGGGGATGGTGAAAGTTACGTTGGGTTAGGTCAGGTTGTAATAGAAGTATTTTAAGGTGAGGGTATTTAAAAAGTTGACTTTAGCCTGTGCGAGCTTTGACACGCTCCACATCTTTAGTGTGGAAGTCTATTTCCTAGTTATATATTGGTCTTGGTGAGGACTCAAACCCACACTGTTTAGACATCGCCTTACGACGAAATGACAGTCAGCGACGATACCGATTAGACCAAGCTGATATATCTGCTTGGTCAGCGGTCGTCTCGGTATATTTTCGCATTACACGTATGTACATTGATTTTAACAAGGATACATTGACTGGAATGCTTTGGGGTATTCATGGTCTGTAAATACAAGACCCGCATTAGACGCCTACTTAACCCTCTCTAACATTTTAATGCAATTAGCGTTGAAATGTAATACAGAATTGATAACGTAACTTTTGATGTAAATCTGACCAAAAACAAAACAAAATTGGCCAAAAATGTTTCTTCATAGAATCGCGTCAAAATTAGGCGTGTCAAGGTTCCAGGCACGGTACTACCAGGAACTCTTGCCGATCCAAATTTTCTCAGCTGTTGGCGACTGTTCCAATTTTTTTACGTCGGCGTGCGTTCCTATTTTCGGCGATAGTTTCAGTTCTTGATCTTGATATTACAGTACGCAATATAGTATAAATTTAATCAGTTTTTACCAGTGTTTCTGCATTCAGGCATTAAATAACAACAAAAGCTTAACCAGTTAGGTTATGTTATGATGTCCAGGTTAGCTTAAAGAACTAGCAGGGGGTCTAAGGGGGTGCAGCCCCCTGTTAGGCCAGGTTACATTCAGTTCAGTTCAGTTCAGTTGTTGGTAGGGAGTCAGGCCTTTTTCAACGGCACTCCCTGACGTGTTTCTTCTTGCTGTCTGGGTCTTTAATTAGTTTTCTTCTCTTATTCTATCTTATTACTTTCTTTCTTTTTCTTTCTTCTTATTTTCTCTGGTCATCCTGGACATTACCAATGTCCTTGTAATGTATTAAACTGCTGTTTTAGTATTTTGGGACAAGTGAAAATTGTGGTGTCCAACAGTGAAATATAAATCCTCCTTTTCATCTAATAGCTACAAGTTAAACTGTCGTCAAAATTTTCCACGTCGGCGAGAATTCTCGGTTGGCATTTCAGTGAAAATTCTAATCGGCGACAGTTCCATAAGCCCCATGCAAGGCCTATCAAATAATCTAATTGTCAACCCTCCTTTGTCCTTACCAGATATTTCAACACTCGGTAAAACTGCAGTTTATTACAATACCTGCTCCCTATTGACCAGCACTCGGTAAATATTCCACAGGAGTTGGCGGCGCCAGCCAGCCGGGCAATGGCGCACCATCAGGTTCGCTTATTTGACCTAAATAACTCTACAAAACCTAAACCTAACCTAGACTAAACCTAACCTAGACTAAACCTAACCTAGACTAAACCAAACCTAAACATAACCTAAATCTAACCTAACCAAACTTAAACGAAACCTAACCTAGCTATTATTATAAAAAAAATAAGTGCTATATTTTTGGTTTCCGCAAGTGAATAACTATAAAAAAAAAAAAGTCTATTTTTTTTATTATGGTCAAAATGCACTAAGGAAGCCACGCCCCCTGCCTCCCCTTCTATTCTACGGGGCAGCTGATTGGTGCATTGGTCAGAGCAATCTTCACTACAGAGGGTGACAAAATCAAAAATCCCTCTGTAGTGAAGATTGCTCTGTCCAGTGGTCACGCCGCTGTTAAGTAATGAAGATATTGTGATTGGTAGTGATGATACGAGGAATGCACCAATCAGCTGCCCCGTAGAATAGAAGGGGAGGCAGGGGGCGTGGCTTCTTAGTGCATTTTGACCATAATAAAAAAAATAGACTATACTTCACATTATACTGAGCCAAAAAAAATAGAGAAAAAGTAAGTTAGAAGGCTTGTGGAGCCCACCAACTCCTGCGGAATATTAACCCAATACTCTCCTGACATAACTAAGGGGGCTACGCCCCCAAGACCCCCCCACCCCGCTAGTTGACTAACCTAACCTAACTGGGGGGATTTTTCCCCCACAGCTCCCCCTTGTTATTTTTATTTCCGACGGCTGTTGTAGGGGTTACAAATACTGCCAATTGTCAGATCTACAAGTTGAGGAATGTTATAACTACGTGCCTTGTAATGCATTCAACTGCAGTAGACCCCAACACTCTTCCTTCCTCCTGCTGCTGCTGCAAGCCACAGTAACCCCGTGGTGCACAGGTCCTACCTATTGTTCCTTGACGAGCCACTCCCGCAGGACAACAGTGAATAATGATGACAAAGGCAGCACAGGGGCGGTGATGAGCCATGGTGGCTGGCCCTGCGTCGCGGTCTTACCTGGGTGGCCTCAAGGTTGATCCAGCGTGTGTACTTCATGTCTGAACAGTCCCCGGGAAGCAGAAAGGGCGCCACGGAACACTTAACACTGATCCCAACACTGTGCAGGGAACGGGGCCATCGCAGGCGTCCTTCGAGGCGAGTGGGGGCGAGTGGCGGCGGTGGCGTCAGTAAAAGTATCGGTTCATAGGTCCTCTTCAACTTCGTCTCCTTAGTTAACAATCATGTCAACTCTTCCCTTGGCTATTTCACTTGGGATCCTAATTCATTGTGTCCTTTGTGTTCTTTTCTGCCAGCACTGTGTTAGGAACAGGAACACTGGAACACACAACGGTGACAACACAAACACACGGCTGCGACGCCACGCCACTCCACCATGGAAAGATTACGTCACTCTTGGCTCCCTTGTCCTTGGGGATAAGTCATTTAACACATTTTTCTAAAAAAAAATTCTTTATCATATTTATCTGTTCAAAAGAGAAAAATTTTGATTAAAAAAAATTCTGACGCTTTTAGATATTGCACTATTCAGTATCTTTACCGGTAAGCCACAAAGCATTACCGGCAAGCATTAAGTTCTTTATGCTGGCTATGTTAATACGTGTGCTTATTTAATGTATTAGAATTAATAGTAGATGATTATAGTACTATCTAACTTTGTAATTGCATTCTATCTACGTACCTAGGTTTTTTTTTTATATTTTGTATCCCTTCGGCCTTCTTTCAAATTCTTTGTGTTAATGTTCGGATCACTGATAGCAGGCTCGAAACTGTGCCATTATCTCTTATCTGACTGATTATTCCTGTCTACTTTCTTTCTAACTTGCTTTACTTACCTTCTAATGCCGGGAATGTTAGGGGGGCTGGGAGGTTGGCCGCGACCGACAAGAACTTTACATTGCCCTGGCCACAGATAGGCTACCTTCTGAAATCCCGTCAGCATGTCCTTCCAACAGACAATCTGACTCAGGGTGGTAATCATAATTCGGAAATAAATCATCTCCTTTTTCTACTAGGTAGCCATGGCCGCTATTCGAACCGACCTTCACCAGTATCTTCTCTCAAGCCCCGTCCACACTACCACTCACCACCGTCGGCGCTTGCCGTCGGTGCTTGCCGACGGCAAGCGCCGATGCCAGTGTTGGGTCCACACATTTTTCTCACTTTTTTGTCTTCAACTCGCTGCAATTTCCCGACCATTTCTCCCATTTAATTTTTGATCACATATTCGTAATCAGCTGACTTTCTTGGTTCTGATGGTATACGGTACATAGCAATACAAAAATATCTAGATAGTGAAAACTGCCGATAACTTGAAGCATGTGTTTGGCGCTGACCCGTGAGTGACGGTCATGCCCGCCCAATATTAAACCTGCTGAATGTTGGCGGGCAGCGCCGACGGTTAAATTTTGCTCGTCGGCATCGTGTCCACACTGCCACTTTTGAGTGACGAACACTGTTCGACGGGAAGCGCCGACGGTGGTGAGTGGTAGTGTGGACGGGGCTTGATTCACAGACACGAACGAATTACCAATCAAGCTAATAGGATATATCCAGTTAGCCAAGTACGTGGCTTATGTAGTCTGGGAGGTGTCTCGTCACTCCTACCTAAAAGAGTTCATACGTCGAAGGAACTTGGAAGGTAAGAAAGCATAAACAAGAAGAGATTTTCAGTTTGTCAGTGCAAGGGTTTGAGGAGCGAAGATGCTATAGAGTATAAATGGCCTATGTTTGATGCACACACAAGATGCACATAATAGGGATGAGAATAAACTCCAAGGCTCATTTAACGAAGTTACATGTTCCCCCTTGTATCAGACTTTTAATGGAATATGCCTCTTGTCATCTACCTAGTTACGCTGTTGCCCGCAAACTTCTCGTCAGAGAAGTTTGAGAAGAAATGGGAGACCTGAGGATAGGGCGCACCGAGTCATATAAATACCTAGGTATCACGGTAGATGGGAAGGGAGCAGATAGGACGAAACAGGATAAAATAGGAAAAGCAAATCAGTGGGTGGGAAGGCTTGGTAGTGTAGCAAGATGTAGGGCAAACAGGTATGAGGTAGTAAGAGGGTTGTGGAAAGGCATGGCAGTACCGAGCCTCATGTATGGGGCAGAGTGTATGAGGTGGACGGTAGGAGAGCTGGACAAGTTAGAGGTAGTACAGAACAGGGTAGGTAGACTTGCACTAGAGGCAAACAGGTATGTAGCAGTGGAGGCGATCAGGGGAGAGGCAGGGTGGAGTACCTTTGCGGAGAGAATAGGAAAGTCAGTGCTTAATTACAAAATCAGGCTTAGAAAAATGGATGAAAACAGGTGGGCTCGAAAAGTTTATGAGTGGATAGGACAGAGTAGTAAATGGGATAGATCAAGCAGACGGTGGGAGAGGAAGTGTGGGTTACAGGGTTTCACAGATAGGATACACCAGTCTAGTGAGGGGGAGTTAAAGCGAAAGGTGAATGACCAAGTTCAGAGGCAGGGCAGGGAGATGTGGAGACAGAGGATGGAGGGTAAGAGTTCTCTGAATTGGTACAAGGGGAAGACCACACCAAAGTGTGAGGTCTTTTATGATGGTAGCTTGGGGAGTGGTTTATTATTTAAAGCAAGGACAAAATCTCTGGAGGTCAATAGTAGAACATATAGATGGGCAAACGAAGGAAGCAAGATATGTCAAATGTGTATGGGTAGACTAGATGAAACTGTAGATCACCTGGTATTAATGTGTCCAAGGTATGATGAGGAAAGAGAGCAGCTTATAGCAATAGTGGCACGGGAGGTAGGCGGGGATCAGTGGGATAGAGTGGCAGAGGGGAACATAGATGGGATAATGGAATTTCTTTTAGGTTTGAGTAGGGTACAGGACACCAATAGAAGAATCATTGAAGGGGTTAAAGTATTTCTAGAAAAGGCTTGGGTAAAAAGAGCAGAGAGTTAGGGCCTAATCCTACAAGCCCTCAGGGAGCCAGCCGGAAAATAGGCTTTGAACTGCGACTGAAAACCGTGGTTTAGCTCCCCACCTAGAAAGAAGAAGAAGAGAGGCAAGTTCAAATTTTCCGCCAAAAATGTTTGCGTACAAATAAAGAAAACCTTTTATTGTATTCACCTAATTGTAGTTGTTTCAAGAATATAGTAAACTACTTTATAGAATGGATAGATATATTTAAAGACTATTTTTCGTTGAGTTTTATAAAAAAAAGTTCGCATTTTTTTTTGCATGCTCAGAATCGCAATGTTTACAGTGGCGCGGCGCGCTGTGAGGGCGGGCAACACGGTTTTTCATGTCTTTCCCTCAGCCTCGCTGCTCACCAAAGTAGTGACAATGGTGGCAAGTGATGAAGGAAGAGTTAGGGGCAACACCCCAGTGGCCTGCATAGGTGGCGAGCCTCTCCAAGGGTGAACACCAACACCAGGACAGCGGCAGCGACAGGCGCACCATGGGGGAGGCCACCGCCACCTTCATGCCCTTAGCGGTCCATCACCTCCGTGCCGCGGGTGTGGGCCCAGGCAGCCGGGCAGGGGTGAGGATGATCTCCATGCCGGACTATGCCACTCAGGATGCACAGGAGGCTGTGGTGTCAGAGTCACAGGGTGTGGTGGGCGGGGCGGCGGAGGGCAGCCAGGCCGCCGTGGCCGTGCCCCTGGAGGAGGCCAAGGCGAAGTACGGCGATGGGCAGCGCGTGGGGGTGTTGATGGTGGACGAGGTGGCGTGGGGGGCGGGGCACGGGGGCATCAAGGAGGAACACCTTGCCGAGGCCCCGAGCAGCAAGGCGTCAGTGTACCCGTGTGACCAGCCGCCCCAGGAGGAGGAGGAGGAGGAGGAGGTGATGCTTAACCTGGAGGAAGTAGAGGCAGGGATATGCCTGGTGGGGGAGCCTGAGGCCACGCCCTCAACCCCGTCCTCCACCACCACCACCTTCACGCTGTTTGCTGCACACACCATGGAAGCAGCACACAGTCAGGGCAGCGGCAGGCTGTTGCCGGCCACGCAGGATGTCTCAATAAAGGTGGAAGGAAGGTTTGGTGGAGAGCCAGGTGACGGCACTCAGCCGGCCGCCGGGCACAGTGGCGGTGAGGCCCTGGCTGAAGGGTGTGCACAGACCTGGCTGGGCTGTTGCCTGTGCTTTGAAATGTTTCCATCCAGGGAGACGCTCCACCTGCACGTGACAACCATGCATCAGCAACACAGCTCATTGCCCTTTCAGGTAAAGGCTTACCTAGATTCCACTTTATTTTATCATGAATAGATTGTACTGCCCGAATTTTTCCTTGACGGCCACTTGAACACTTCACTTAATAAGATATTATTCCTAATAAGATTCCTATTCTTAATAAGATTGGGATGATTACATATTATGACACTCTATTCCAGATTCCTGTGATGCTTGCATTACCTCACAATGGTGTGGATCCCAGTCAGGAGCTCCTGGACACCTCAGAGGCCGCTGCCGTGGAGCCTGACGGAGCCAACCTGGAGAGCATCACCATGAGAGACAGACCCACATTCTGGCCTCTTCCAGTCACCGGAAAATTAATGGGCATTTCCCAAGTGCTTGATATTTTGAAGCGCGCAGATGAAGTCCTGGAGTCCATTCCTGTCGGGGAGAAAAGCAACGTCTTCTTTGTCGTCAAGAAAAAGTTGAAGAGTGGCAGACTGTCGTGCCGAGATGACTGTGGTGATTGGAGCAGCAAAGATTCAAGGAGTGTAGATTCTTATTTCTTGCTGGACAGTGAAGGTAATTTTAAGAATGTATATTTAAAGAATAAACTCTATGTGACTCAAACTAGAAAAATGAAAAAAACGATTTGGATTCCTCTGAAGCCGCAGCCCCCTGAGGGAAGCATTCTGAAAATTCATCGTTTCTATTCAAATCTGAAGGCCAATGCTGATTACATGAAGCGGGTGACTTGTATCCAGAGTGGCAATGTGGACTACAGTGACAGGATGTTGGTGGAGTACTGTGGGGTGTACGTTAAGCCTCAGTCTGACTTAGTGTCTAGAAAGCGCATAAGGAAGACCCATCACTCTGGTGTGGGTTGTGAGGCCTATGGAGCGTGCGAGGCATGCCGGGATGAGAATGACAATACCCGTACCCACCACCAGGGTTCCTGCCACTCCAACAGACTGGAGGAGGCAACAACGAATGATAAAAGTACAAAACAGAAACAAGATGAGAAGTTTCAAGTCTCAAATCTGGTTGATTACACTCTAGAGACAAGAGCAGTTTTCAATCAAAATGTAACTAAAGTGTCACAAAATGAGGCTGAGCACAACTGTGATGACAAACCCCAAACTCTGAGGCAGGTGATTTACCAAAGGTTGCAAGACGCCATGGATAAGAAAGGTCCAGGATTTAGGTATCATTTTATAGAGGAAATTGCAGAGGTGTTGGAAATGTTGAAAAATGATGGTGATGTGCAAGAGATTGTTGACAGAAGGAACCAACCGCCATGTGTCATTTTGTATACCACAGAACAACTTTGTGATATGATATCGGAGGTGGAAAGTGATAGTGTCATAGGAATAAACAGAACCATTGATTTCGGCGCCTGTCACCTCACCATAGCAGTGTACAAAAGCTCAAAAGTAATTCACAGACAGTCCGAGAAGAGTCCCTTGCTCCTGGGTCCCATGTATCTGCACTGGGACGGAGACTTTGCAACTTATTTCCCTTTCTTTGCTCATCTGAAGAGTGTTTTGGGAAGGATGGCAGTGAAGTTTGAGATCCGTGCCGTTGATGGTGATGAAGCAGTGTTGATCAAGGCCCTGCAGAGGTGTTTCCCCCAGGCCGAGTGCACGCTGTGTCCCAAACACCTGCGCGACTGCCTCCGGGAAAACCTGGCTGACGTGGCGACCTGCGAACCCGACGACGAAAATGTAATAGTGAACAAAATCTTTGGCAATGCAGGAGTACTAATGAGCAAAGATGTGTCCGTTTTTGAAAAGAGAGTCTCAGATTTGCAGGTTTATTTTGATAAGTTTCCAACATTCAAGACATATTTTGATAATTTAATGCCAGTCTTGAGCCAGCACATGTGGGAGCCCAGCATGAAGGGCGTGTCAATAGACTTGTGGACTAGCAACAATCGGGAACCTGTAAACCTTGTCACGAAATTAACTATTAATTGGAGGTCACAAAAGTTGGCAGCTCTCATAAGGAAAATATGTAGTGTGAGTAGAAAACAATTGTTAGATATGAAGAGATCTTTGTATGATCCTGGAAACTATGTGTTGCTTGAAAGATACAAATCCTTCGCAGTGAATAAAGGACTGTGGCAGGAAAACACACAGGAAGAACAAGATATTATATTTATGAAATTTCTGAAAAAATGTATGCCAACAGACATGAGTTAGATCAATTTATTTTATTTATTATTTTTTTTTTTTACATTTATGCCTATAGTGTCTGTAGGCAGTGACCTCCAGGGATGGGATGGTAGGCCCTGGAGGTTCACTTGAGGGCTGTGATGGTTGGCCCTCGCCCGTGGTGGCACAGACAGGATTTTTAAAATGACGCCTGTGATTAGAGGCTCATGCCACCCCCGTGTCCTCCGATGCACTCGCAATCGAAGGTAGAGTTAATGGACAGGGCATGTGGGTGTTCTTAGGCAACTTGACAGTGCAGAAATATTTTAAGTGGATTTATGGGTCTCACTCGGGTCTTTGAGAACTCCACTCGGTGACCCTAACCACTCTGCTACCGTCTCCCCATTCAAATACCTTCTGTGTAATTGTTTATTTTTCTGGTATGGATACTATGGAAAAGTGAGATGTGAAAGTGGAAGCCAAATAAGAGACTTATGTATTGTTATGACAATGTTTGCTCTTTTGTATATTTATATGTCATTTTTGTGTCATTCGGAATATACCAGATACACAATGAAATAGAGTAAGTCTTATTGAAGGAGTTTCATTACATATATAACAAATGACCGATAGGTTGCAGTGAAAATATTATACATTTTTTCATGTATATTTCATACAGATCTTTTGCCTGTGACCCAGTGCCTTCTTGACCCCATCGCTCTTTCCTTTTTTTGGTCTTCCCCCCTTCTTATCTATATCAATCTAAAATCTAATCTAAAAGGTAATCTATATATTCTCGTCATCATTCTTTCTTTCTTCGTGACTTCGTGTGGGTGCTGTGAAGTGTGGGGCAGGTGTATCCAGCTTCTTTTCCTGTGAATACAGGAGTGAGGCAAGGGTGCGTCCTTGCCCCATCACTTTTCAACACTTGTATGGACTGGGTATTGGGCAAAGTTGTAATTCAAAGTGATTGTGGAGCATCCCTCGGCAACACCAAGATCACTGATCTTTTTTTGCCGATGATGCAGTAATCTTTGCAGTCACTGGATCCTGGTGATGGCTCTCGAGGCGCTGCACGAGGAGGCAAAGCCTTTGGGACTTGAGGTCTCCTGGCTCAAGACCAAGGTCCAGGTGTTTGGAGACTTATTAGATGAAACAGTACAGTCTGTTCATGCGTGTGGCGAGGACATTGAGATCTTGGAAAGTTTTACATACCTTGGTACCGCAGTCCATAATGACGGCGGGTCACGTCAAGAAGTCTGACGGCAGATTGGCATAGCCCACGGTGTTATGGACTCACTCAGCAGGAGTATTTGGCGTTGTCAGTACCTGTGCAGGAGGACAAAGATCCGGATCTTCCAAGTCGCTTGTGATCTGTCTTACTCTATGGATGTGAGACATGGACACTAAATAGTGACTTGAAGAGACTAATCGATGCCTTTGGTAATAAGTGTCTTCACAGAATCATGGGATATCGCTGGGATGATTACGTGTCAAATCAGCGACTGCACCGTGAGACTGAATCGAGGCCTATTACCTGCATAGTCCGTCAGCGCCAACTTCGGCTATATGGGCATGTGGCACGCTACCCTGAAACTGATCCTTCCCATCGGGTTGTATCTGTAAGAGACAATCCGGCATGGAGGAGGCCAAGGGGGCGCCTACAAGGTTTGTGGCTGGGGCAAGTTGATGTTTCTTGTCGAGAGCTGCTTGGTATGGGAAAGGAGCCTGCATGGGGACTCGCGCGTGGTGACCCCCGGGAGTGGTGTCCTAGGGTGGGCGAGGCGATGCGCCCCCCGGCGTATGCCCCCAATGATTGATTGATTGATTCTTTCTTTCCATGTAACCACACCACTTCAGTACTCCCTTTTGTCCTCTCTCTAGTACTACGCCAGATTTGTGCACATCCCTCTGGCAATGCAGTACCCCACTGTATATATATATGCACTTATTGCTCTGATGGATGTGTGAGTTTGGCCGAGTGATGTCTGTGAAAGAATTCAGTAATTGAATAATATTTTTATTGTCTTAAAATATATATTTGTACATTAAAAAGAGAAGCTTCTCAAATTGCAGTGTAGGGAAGCAAATGTTGTCATATTTTAGGAATAAGGCCTTAAGTGTCTTTACTCGCCAAAGTAAGATGCCTCCTTGCATGTGAACAAAAGTACTCTATTTAAATACTAAAATTGCTGAACCTAGCAATCACTTTATAAATGATGTTATCAGACTCTTATCAAATTATGGCATCAAGGCAATGGGGTTTGGTTTTTTTTTTACCAATGAAATGCAGTGTAAAGTGTGACTGGAATTGTTATTCCTAACAAAAATACTACAAAATAACCTACATAATTTTGAAAAAACTTAACCAGATATCTGATACTTCATACACACAAAATTTCAATGAAGTTTCAAAGAATATACTAAATTAAATACGTAATTTTCAAGTCCTAGAGAAGGCTGGGAATATCTGGAAGGTAAAATAGAATAATAATACTGTCGAGGGCAAAACAGTGGCCGAGGAATGACGAGACAGATTCACCTCATCAACACGAAACATTTTGCAACAACCAGCTGTTGTTTTCCATCACATAACATCACATTTTGGTATCGTCATTTAAATTTTGAAGTAGAAAATGCAATTAAACAGGTGGTAATTGCTTTTTGGAGGCCTGAACTATTATGCCGTGATGAGAATTTCATAATTTGGAAATGACTACATTGGGAACTGTAAATGTGTAAATATCCAACACATCACCTTTTGAAAAAGTCCTCATAAGAAATTGGAACAATGCAATTATTTGTGAAAAAAGCACAAATAAAAATATCAAATGCAGTTAGAATACTCAAAACATTGTATAGCTGCACCTGGGGAAAAAAAAAACTGTAGACAGTGAAATTGACTCAGCTCATTTAGTGGGCAGTGTTATGGGATGGCAGCGGCAGCCTCACCATGCCACAAACACTGCACAAATGTAACTAAGACTTGAATGAAACCAAAACTTAAGGTATTCTTGAACATAAAGTAAAGTATTTCAGAAAGTTTATTGAAAGAGATGGCGGTACGAAGGTCTTTCCCTTACCCTGACTTTTTAGGCCGCAACGACAACATTCCAACAAGTACTCGTTACATTTGGATATCTTGGAACTGTGCCATGAGCAGCAGCCATCACACTTCTATAAACCAATGCCAAATAAATGCAACAAATGACAGCGTCTCCTATGAGGTTGAGCTGTTATAGGCCGATGGTGTAGGCCCGGCCATTGGGGTTGTGAATGGAGATGATCTGAGGCGCCGTGACGCACCACTCGTACCATACGTTCTTCTTGTTGGTGCACCGCCAGAAGTGCACCTCGATGATGTCCCCTTGATGCACCCCAACCGGCTCCTGCAAGACAAGGTAATAAGAAAGATAAATAGATAGATAGATAATGCAAGGTAAGGGTAAGCAGGTGGGTTCAGTGCAGCCCAGGTGGTTCTACTGGTCCACCTATGCAATGTAGCTTCTTAACCCCTTCACGCCCAGACCTTTCCTTTGCTATAAAAAATTATGTTATCGAGCCAAAAAAAATTGAAAAGTAACTGAATATATCAAATTAGTTAATCGACAAGGATACTAAACAGGTCATATCTATAAAATATTGCTTATAGTCACTAAAACTTGTCTAATGGCACCCAAATTACAATGAAAATTACGTTCTGGGCGTGAAGGGGTTAAGATGAAATAGACCCCAATAGTTATTACACCACTGGTTGAGGTATGTGGAAAAGGTCGTTAAGTGTTTTTGCTTCACTTGAATGTCAATATAAAGACTTTAAACAGCAATATGATGTATTGTGCATGTTTGTGTGTTTCAGTGTTGGTATCTAGGTAAAAAAATCAGTTATCAGCATATCCATAAATTGAGAATTAAAAAAATCTTTTTTTTTCAAGGAGCCACTCCAGCCAATGGTGGATTGTGGCTCAGCGCTCGTGCTGCTGCCTATACATTTGCTGCTGATATTTGTACTGGCCTCTTTTTTGTGACTGGTAATCATTCTCATCCATTCTTTCATATGGCCACACCACTTCAGTACTACCTGGTCTGCTCTATCCACTAAGTTATGTCGGTTTCTAGATATAAGAACATAAGAAGCTACAAGAGGCCGTGAGACCTACACGAGGTAGTTCCTGTTACTTAACACAACCTACAATCCTACATCCATCTTTCATCCCCATCCATGAACCTATCCAGCCCCTCTTTAAAGCTCCCCAATGACACCGCACTAACTACCTGTCTACTGAGTCCATTCCAATAATTTTCCACCCTATTTGTGAACCAGTTTTTCCCTATTTCTTTTTTAAATGACGCTTTTCCAGCTTGAATCCGTTACTTCTCTATAAGTAGAAGACATCTCTCTGCCCCTGTTGTTACCCACTCCTTCAAACCACCTAGGCCCTGATATTGTTCTTAACCCCGTGAGGCCCAGAACATAATTTCCTTTGTATTTTAGGTATCATTAGACTATTTTAATTAATTTAATGCAAGTAGTGCTGTCAAAATCAATGGGGGTCGTCGGAAGAATTTTTTTGCGTAAAACAAGCTCTTAATGAGTGATTAGCGTAAACTACTCCTAATTATTGTCGGATTGAGCTGACATTCGACATCCAAGTAGTGCTGTCAAAATCAATGGGGGTCTGTACAACAAACTTTTTACATAGAACAAGCCCTTAATGAGTAATTCACGTAATGAGTTAATTGGCTGGAACGTGGCTCGCTGTCACGTTCCAGCCGCAAGAACTGAGCCAAAAGCAAAGGGGCCAGAGGCTGGACGTCTATACTTGATGTAAGCAATATTTTAGATATGACCTGTTTAATCCCCTTGTCCACTGGCTAATTTGGTATATTTACTTAGTTTTTGCAATTGTATGGCTAACAATAGAGGATTTTATATAGCAAAGGAAAGATCTGGTCGTGAAGGGGTTAAGCATTGCATCTCCAGAACCTCGATCTGATCCATACGTCAAAGTTAGCACAGGAACACCTTAGTCCCACCAGGACCCCATTCTTCCCTTTCATCACCCTCGCCAGTGATCTTGAGACACTCCTACCCTTCATAGCTCGCACTCTTGTTGCTCCTCCCACATCTCCATGCTTACACAGTACTGGCCCGAAATGTTTACACTTTTATTTCCTCCATAATCTTCCAACTCATTAACCCTTTCACGCCCAGATCTTTCCTTTGCTATAAAAAATTGTCTGTTGTCAAGCCATAAAATTACGAAAAGTAACTAAATATACCAAATTAGTTACTCGACAAGGATACTAAACAGGTCATATCTATAAAATATTGCTTATATTCACTAAAAATCGTCTAATGGTACCCAAATAACAATGGAAATTACGTTCAGGGTCTCAAGGGGTTAATGTCTGGACCAGCAATACAATACGACTTACAATGAAATTATTATTTTTTTGCCTAATTTGTCTGTCAAAGTGCAGTGGATTTGTGACTGGTTGTACAACACATCTTATAATCCTTCACATCAGCCTTAACCCCTTGAGGCCCAGAACGTAATTTCCATTGTCATTTGGGTACCATTAGACGATTTTTTGTGAACATAAGCAAAATTTTATAGATATGACCTGTTTAGTATCCTTTTGGTAATTAAACAACCAAAATAAACCAATTAAATTGGTTTAGTAATTTGGTATATTCAGTTACTTTTTGTAATTTTATGGCTTGACAACAGATGATTTTATATAGCAAAGGAAAGATCTGGACTTGAAGGGGTTAAGATACAAATAAAAGTGTTGCAAGTACTCACCCTGAGAGGGAAGAGGATGGGGAACCAGGAGAACATGCCCAGGGAGTGGGTCTCGGGCTTGATGCTCAGCGTGATGTCCTTGTACAGGAAGGCCTCAAAGTAGCCCCCAAAGCCGTGCACAACATTGTCCTCCGTGACCTTGAACTGCAGCGCCTTGTACCTCGTGTTGTTGATCACCTTGTCTGTGGAGGAAAACCAGTCACTCTTCATCATAGAAAGTCATCAAAAGAAAGAAAGCACAGAATATTCATCTCTCGAAACCAGTCACACTTCATCATAGAAAGTCATCAAAATCATAAAAAGAAAGCACACAATACTAATCTCTCGGCACTTGTCTCCTATAGTGTGATCACTCCTCCTCCCCCTACTCTTCCTTCTCCTCCACCACCTGCTCCTCTAGTCCTATTCTCTCTTCCTCCTCCTCCTCCTTCCCTTTTCTTCCATTATCTTGTCTTCCCATCAGAGCCACGTGCAGATGGAAGAAATTAATGAAGGCAAGGGTGCGGTTAGGCTGGGCTTACACCTGTGTACAGTGGTGCCACTTTTACCAAACATGCGATGCGTAACTTGTGATATAGGTAAAAGGCATCAAAAATATAAACACATGCCAATACAATTTTAACGTAACATGGCAACGCTGTACACAGGCGTTGGCCCAGTCTGACCGCACCCTAGCCGCTATTTAGGAGTGGTCGCACTATACCTCAATGTTGTATTAGTCTTCCAGGGCTAAGAATACCATAACTTTATTCCCCTAAAGAGATATCTGTGATGACTATTCTTTCATATAATTTTACCATATTTGAGGCTCCCTGGAGACTGGCAATGACCTTCTCTGCAATGTGAGCTGAAGGGAACAGTTAACTTCCACACAAAAAGTACCAATGCACATCTGAATTTACCCACAACTTCTGTATCAAAATCACAACAGGATCTCCCAAACACGACTAATGCTCCAAATATCAAAGTCCCGGAGCATAACACTTATGAACAAACGTTAATTGATGAAACAATAATCACCTTTATTTGGATGACTAAAAGTAAAGAGAGGCTGCGAGGGGGCCAGTTCCTTCTTATTGTGCAGGAAAACAACGTAGGGAGTCTCGAAGTGCGCCAAGAAGTGCTTGTCCTTCTCCCGGCAGTTTCTGATCTCGTTGTACAGCTTGGGGGACTGCAGGGGACTGAGGTAGGAGGTGTAGCTGCTGGGGATGCTGATGCCGTCATCTGCATTCGAAGAAACATTATGTTATACATCATTAGGGGCAGGGACATATAAAGCATTATCCCGAACATACATACATAGCAAGTGCATATATCACACATACAGAAATATAAGAACATAAGAAAATAAGGAAGCTACAAGAGGCCGTGAGACCTACATGAGGTAGTTCCTGTTACTAAAACACTACCTACATCCACCTTTCATCCCCATCCATGAATTTATCCAGCCTCCCTTTAAAGCTCTCTAATGACTCCGCACTAACTACCTGTCTACTGAGTCCATTCCAATCATTTACCACCCTATTTGTGAACCAGTTTTTCCCTATTTCTTTTTTAAATCTACGCTTTTCCAGCTTGAATCCGTTACTTCTTGTACTACCCTGCTACCCTACCCATCCGACAATACATCATAGGGCAGGGAAATATAAAGCATTATCCTGAACATACAAATCAAGTACATATATCACACACAGAAATATGTACAGGTAAAAGGCACAAATGTTTTTCTCAGATATTTGTGATTAATCTACCTTTAAGGAATTTTTGTGCACCATCCAGACATTCCGGTGAGAGTTCGTTGTCGCCAAAGGAGCCTAACAACTCCGACACTATGATGTCGGCCTTCTCCGGTGCATCCCACTCCCTCATGTCACACGACACCACCGTCACCTGGCAGGCAGGGAAAGTCAGAATCTTAGCCTGCGATTTGTGATCAAGACACTAAAGGTAAGTCATGAAATAATGTAGGTGGTGATTGTATTTCACATTAACCCCTTGAGGCCCAGAATGTAATTTCCATTGTAATTTGGGTACCATCAGACAATTTTTAGTGACTATATGCAATATTTTATAGCCGTGACCTGTTTAGTATCCTTGTCGACTAAATAATTTGGTATATTTAGTTACTTTTGTGATTTTATGGCTAACAACATTCCATTTTTTATAGCCAAGGAAAGATCTGGGAGTGAAGGGGTTCATTACATAACCTGCAAGGATAAAGATGCATGAAAACTAAGATTAAGAGGAAGTTTGTGAATTATTTATGTGAATTATTTATGTGGTGGTCGTATTTAGCGGGGATTAAATTCTGGACAAGATAAGCAGTTGAGTCAGCTGTGCCACCATCTTTCCATGCCCGATGGCTCAGTGACTACAAAGGATAGCATACAGGGAAGACAGCTGTGGTAACTTGGGGAAGAGGAGGAAGCCTGTGCTCGTGGATCATGTGATAACCATCTGTCATGGCTTGGCAGGCCCACAGAAGAGGTCAAGAATAAAAGAACATCATTTTACAAACAAGAAATGTAAAAGAATGAGCACAATTTTTCTTTAATAACTACAGGCATTTCCCAAACAAGAAGATTCACATTGGCAGATAATAAATGATGTAAAATACAAACAGTGAGGGTGAGCTGCTACCAGACATGGGCATGATTATACAAAATGATTATGATTTGATTTTGATTTATCATCCGGAATAACTTTTGATTATGATTACTCGTTTTTTCCTTTTTATGATTATGATTTGATTATGATTATTTCGCTTTATGTATTTGTGATTATGATTAGATTTTTTCTATTATTGCTTGATTATGATTAGATTATGATTATAATCACATTTTATTGTGATTATTTGTACACAGTAATGATTATTATTAAGGTCATTTTTTTGTTCAGTTATACATTAGTCAACAGTGTTTTTTATTGCAATTGACTTAAAGTAATCGTCCAGACCCAATTTTTTTTTGCCGAATTATGTTGAAAACACCTAATCCACCAAAAAGAATTGATTTCCAGGCCTTATTTCCGTAAAAACACGACTTTTGTAAAAAGCGCGCGAAAAAAAATATCTTCCCTCCAACAGGGCTACGACTGTTATTGATGACGTCAGAACAGGGACTCCCGCAGACACTCTGTCTGACACCTGTCGGCAAATGTTATGATGAGCGATTGTACTTCGGTGTCAGACAGTGAATCTGTCGCTGTGACAGATCTAGAGAACGATGCTCAATCTGACACCGAAAGAAATGACGCTGGTCGCGTATACTATGAGGAAAACGAACCTCAGATTGTCATGGAATCCTATGTTTGAGCCCGAGTACGAGGTGGATGAACAGGTGTTAGCAGAGCCGGAGGTTCAGCAGGAGGACCTGGCACTTCTCCAAAACATGGATTGGTAAATAAGGTTAAACCATGTGTGTGGGAATCACAATGAAGGTACTTTCGAGAAAATCCTATGGTTAGTTTTGGAGCTACAGTCAAACGTCATTACTCGGAAACCACATACTAGCATTAACTACAGCATAGAGTTGGAAAATATGCGGGCGGGAAGGCAGAAAGTGTGACAGCCACACCACCACAGGGTCTCTCACCACAGGGCACGCCCACTCCACAACTGGTTTACTTGGTCTTGTTAAGAGGCAAAGCCTCACAGTCGTGGTGGTCCACCGCTGCTGCCAGTCCTGGCGTCCCTGTCTAACAGGGCCACCTGGTCTGGTATGGTGTTGGACTGAGTCACTTGTCTTACGGGGGGGCGCCGTTTCTCAACACAACTGCTCGCCCCAACACACTATAGGCGTGTATCACCCTACACACGCCACTCCTTTCCGTGTGCAAACTTTTCTCGAAAGGCACAGCTGTCTTGCTGCACCCATAAAGGATGCACATGTGGCATATAGCAAAAAAAATCTATCAGAAACACCCAAATATCTTCAAGTACTATATTTATCTCTGTGTTTACGTGCCTCTCTGATCTGCGCGGGAAGATGAGCCTCCCTGATGGTACGTCACCGAGCCTGAGCCTGAGCCTGAGCGTCTGCAAACCTTGAGAGCGTTTTGAAAACTCGGGGAATTTGCAGATTTTGATTGCGGATTATTTAAAAACGGCTGACTGGATACAAAAAGTGACGACGTGTTGTTGATATACTCGTTAATGGCTATGATTTGATTGCATTAAATCAGGAATGATGAAATGGTCTGGACGATTACTTTAAAGGAATGTGTGCCTTGTCAACAAACGCAAATTAACAACTTCACACACCTCACTCTTACCCGATTTGCTGACAATACCATTGGATATTAAGAAACACTGAGACCACTATCGGCTTCCTGAGGAAATTTTGCATCGCATTAGTATACATTTATCACTGTAATGTAAGTACAAGTATTCGAAAACAAGGGTTAAGTAAAACAGTGCATAAACATTTTCTCACACTTGTTTGGCTTCATCATCTCATTGCTCGGCTATTTATGATCACATTAAATTTCTAAGCACACTTCCTGAATCTGCACACTTTCCTGACTATGACGGTATAGGATACGCCCCAGTGTGAAAATATCTAGAGGGTCAAAATAGTCATTTGATCTTTGTTTTGCTTACATCTCAGCCGCCGCGTCGCCATCTCATGGAGCAAGCGACGGATGAACGTTTTCTGCGGGGATACAGCAAGAGAAAAGTGACCGCTTGCAAGCGAAATTTCTCTTGCTCCCCCACAGAAAACGCACAATGTAAGTGTCATGCTTTGCAAACATGCTTGGACCTGGAACATATATATATGAAATTGGCTAATTTATTTAGGAGAAATAGAATTGCTACATGGAAAATACAATGAAATAATCACAATAATCACATTTTAATCATTGATTATTACGAAGAAAAATATAATTATGATTAAAGTTGCAGCTTCATATTTTATTATGATTTGATTATGATTATACCTGTTGCTTAACTTTTGATTATGATAATGTAATCACAGCCTTTGATTATGATCCTTTTTATTAATAATCATAATCATGCCCATGTCTGGCTGCTACCAGCGTCCGCCAAGTGTGCAATGAGCATTAACCCCTTGAGGCCCAGAACGTAATTTTCATTGTAATATAACCACCATTAGACGATTGTAATGAACATAAGCAATATTTTATAGATATGACCTGTTTAGTTTCCTTATCCACGAGCGAATTTGGAATATTAAGTCCCTATTTTGTAATTTTATGGCTAACAACAGAGGATTTCATATAGCAAAGGAACGATCTGGGTGTGAAGGGGTTAAGGTGCCACCAGCCTGTGACAGGTGGCGAGGGAAGGCAGCCGAGGGACAGTACCTGCTCTCCCCAGTCCTCGTCCTGCTGGGCCTGCAGCGTCACAACAGCATTGGGGTTCTTCTCCACCGCATACACCTTAATCTTGCGCTGGGCTTGCCGGGCCGCTGCCAGGGCCCGCCTCACCAAGGGTCCTCGGCCCGCACCTACCACCATCAGGACGCTGTGGCAAGACGCAGGTCATTCAAAGCATGCAGATGTCTACTTGTGAATCAGATAAGAGTTAATGTGAAATTCATATTGTTAAACTATAATGTCTGGCTTGGGTGCTGATCCCAAAAGGGTGCGGGTGAAAGTTGTTAAGTAATAAACAAATATATAATAAAACTGATGGAACAGCACATTAGCCTACCACCCTGTCTCTGCTATAGTGATGGCACGACCACTGTAACCCTCAGTGACCCATCCACCCCTCAGGTGACTAGCAATGGCAATCAGCCCACCACACAGCCACCTGTCCATTACATCCAACTAAACTACACATGGAGGATTTTCTATTTGTCTCTTCTGTGTATTTACCTGGTTGTGTTTTACAGGGCCTGAGCTACACTCGTGTGGTCCCGTCTCCGTATCTACATTTATCCAGTCTTTTTTTCAATTGGTGCACATTATTTGCCGATATCATCTCCTCGTTTAGACCATTCCAAACTTCAACATTTCTATGAGGGAAGCTGTACTTCTTTATGTTGTTCAGGCATCTCCCTTTTTTTTTTTTTTTGTGTGTGTGTGTTCCCTACAATGAACTAGCCCTGGTATTTCCTCATTGAACTGAACCAGCAGACACTGAACTGCCTAAGTAACTTCTTGGCACGCCCACAGTGGCTGACCGAGAAGCAGGGGACATGAGGCAGGCAGCAGGGAGGTGGGGCTTGAGAGGCTAATGCAGTGTCCAGGGATGTATTATTATTGAATACTGACTTGTCTGAACTAAGACTTCCTACAAGGTCTGATGCAAACTTGGCTGCTGATATAACAAGAAGGCTTTGTTTATAATACACAGCACATTTTATCAATTTCATGTTACTTATAATATCATGTTTTATCATTAATTATTTTTTGTTTCTAAAAATAAGGATAAAATGCAATTGACTTACATTTCTTTGGTATCTTTTTCTGCTTCGGGAATCCTGTCCGTAATGGCTGAGAACATGGCCCGTTCATAC
Source organism: Chionoecetes opilio (assembly GCA_016584305.1). NCBI lineage: Eukaryota > Metazoa > Arthropoda > Malacostraca > Decapoda > Majidae > Chionoecetes > Chionoecetes opilio. Next base: position 33,227 of record JACEEZ010005316.1, on the reverse strand, counting down.
TCTCTGTATTTAACAGGATCCTTCTCAAACACTTCATACGTTTGAGACTCTAAATTATCCATCAGAGGCTGCAGGGGGCACTGCAGGTAGTCCTCGTAACCGCGGGCAAAGTCCGTCAACGGGTCCATTTCCATTTGTGTCTGAAAATTGTGGTCATGTTAAACTTTTTTTTTTTTTTTTTTGTCTGTATGCCTCCGGGCGATAAAATCATTATTAAGCCAGTAATTCCATGACTCTAAATCTGCTGTTGGGAATCCTCATATCAAGATCAATCTAGGATGGAATGAAAAGCTGTGACTATAAGGGTCATGCAGCTGTGATGGGAGGCAAATAAAAAAATTAAGAACAAAAAGCTAGCCCACCAACTCAAGTGTTCTGCAAATTTACATTTCGCTCCAATTTTACTATATTTTTGTAATGCCACTTGTCAATACTTCCCACACAGAGACTGACTGATTCATGACTGGGTTCAGTTCTGAGTCATTGCTGGGAAAACGAATGGGGGAAAAAAAAAAAAGGGAAATTTTTGGTTCAACGTGTCACCATAAAACGGTGTGGAGACTTTGCCAATCCTGTACTAACTATAATGCCTCGTGGCTGGTGGCCGCTAAGACACTGAAATGTAAATGGAAGTCCCAAAAAATCTTAATATATGGTTTTACATTATTTCTTTTGAACCCACGTGTGAGTGGATGTAAAAAGTCGCACAGGTCTGTACTCGAACAGTATCTATATCCAATACCGAGAGGGAATAAGCACAATCCACCGATACCAACAGTTGACTAAAGCTGATAAATCGCATGACTTCTGTGCAATTCAGTTAACAAAGAAACTTCATTCAACACAGGACTCAGATAGCAGTCAGGCTCAACAAAACATCAGAACATAAGAAAATCAGTTAGCTACAAGAGGCTGGGAGACCTACACGAGGTAGTTCCTGTTACTCAACACTACCTACATCCACCTCTCATCCCCATCTATGAATTTATCCAGACTCCTTTTAAAGCTCCCTAATGACTCCGCACTAACCACCTGTACCTGTGTCCATTCCAATCATTTACCACCCTATTTGTGAACCAGTTTTTCCCTATTTCTTTTTTTAATCAAAATTTTTCTAGTTTGAGGTATTTCCAGGCAGTGTGTGTGTGTGTGCTGGTGTGTGTGTGTGTGTATGTCAATCAGTAAGTCTTTCTGCCTGACTTTTTATTTTCTTTTTAAATCTACACTTTTCCAGCTTAAATCCCAAACAAGACACTCACTCTGGTAATGTAATCCGAAACAAGACACTCACTCTGGTAATGTAATCCGAAACAAGACACTCACTCTGGTAATGTAATCCCAAACAAGACACTCACTCTGGTAATGTAATCCGAAACAAGACACTCACTCTGGTAATGTAATCCCAAACAAGACACTCACTCTGGTAATGTAATCCGAAAGAAGACACTCACTCTGGTAATGTAATCCCAAACAAGACACTCACTCTGGTAATGTAATCCCAAACAAGACACTCACTCTGGTAATGTAATCCGAAACAACACACTCACTCTGGTAATGTAATCCGAAACAACACACTCACTCTGGTAATGTAATCCCAAACAAGACACTCACTCTGGTAATGTAATCCCAAACAAGACACTCACTCTGGTAATGTAATCCCAAACAAGACACTCACTCTGGTAATGTAATCCCAAACAAGACACTCACTCTGGTAATGTAATCCCAAACAAGACACTCACTCTGGTAATGTAATCCCAAACAAGACACTCACTCTGGTAATGTAATCCAAACAAGACACTCACTCTGGTAATGTAATCCCAAACAAGACACTCACTCTGGTAATGTAATCCCAAACAAGACACTCACTCTGGTAATGTAATCCCAAACAAGACACTCACTCTGGTAATGTAATCCAAAACAACACTCTCACTCTGGTAATGTAATCCCAAACAAGACATTCACTCTGGTAATGTAATCCCAAACAAGACACTCACTCTGGTAATGTAATCCAAGTACTGCTGATAAAACTTGTAGTGCTGGTGTCTGAGTGGCCCTGAGATGATGAACTGGGCGTGGAGCTTCATGAGGGACTTGACGAGCATCTGGTGGGCTCGGGACAGCACCGGGAAGCCCTTCTTGTTGCTGAGCCAGATGGAGGTGGGCAGCACGGCACTCCTCACCGGCTCGCCCATCCACCTGCGGAACAGTCAAGTCTTGCTGAGCCGACAGTATAAAAGTCAAGATGGTGCATGCTGTGTATGGGGGTGCAGTCAGTTCGTACAAAAGTTGTTTCGTAGTCTATATGAAACCATAGTCGTTTCGTACACACAGCAGCTCAGAGTTGAACTTGATTACTAGAGTTACAAAAAGACACCAGATATGTACGTACTAAACAACTAAAAATCTGTGTACGAAACAACTAACAAATCCTGGGTACGAAACAACTTGTGTACGAAACTCCCTGTAACCAGTGTATGTACCACGTGTTTAATCCACTCTGAACTTGTCACAACACTGAGTAATCAAGGTCACCTGTCAATGACGGACTGGTCGGGAAGGTCGGCAGAAACCTCTAACGTCACTCCAATCTTTTTTTGAATGTTAGCTACAGTATGGAACCTGAAAATAGAGGAAAGGTCTTCATTAGTATTAACCCCTTGAGGCCCAGAACGTATTTCTATTGTAATTTGGGTACCATTAGACAAATTTTTAGTGAATATAAGCAATACAGTAAAACCTCTCATATTCGGACTAATTGGGCCACGGAGTGGTCCGAGTAATGCAAGGATCCGAATAATGGGGGGATTATATATGGGGGTATTTAGATATGTATGTATATATATATATATGTATATATATTATATATATATATATATATATATATAATATATATATATATATATATATATATATATATATATATATATATATATATATATATAAAAAATAATAAAAAAAATAATAAAAAAAAAAATCTAGGTTAGGAAATTACAACCCCTGGAAAAAAAGAAAAAAAAGAAAAAATTAGGTTAGGAAATTTCAATCCCTAAAAAAAAAAAAAAAATTCTAGGCTAGGAAATTTTGACCCCTAAAAAAAAAAAGAAAAAAAAAAAAGAGGAGGTCCGAATAATGTCAAAGTCCGAATACGAGAGGTTTTACTGTATATTATAGATATGACCCGTTTAGTATCCTTGTCCACTAGCTAATTTGGTTTATTTAGTCACTTTTTGTAATTTTATGACTAAGAACAGACAATTTTATATAGCAAAGGAAAGATCTGGGCGTGAAGGGGTTAAAATAAATGCTACTAAGATGTGCATATCATTCTTGACATAAAAAGATCGAGTGATATTTAAAAGAATCGCAATGAAAATTACCTCCGTGCTGGTGACGGCATGATTCACAGCCCTGAGTGATGCCTCTCATATCTATGGCTAATGTCAGGCATCAAACACACAAGATAACTATGCCTGAATGAACAACCAGGGTGGACTAACAAGAAAGATAAACAAGTGAAGGAGCCAAGTGAGCAAAGACCTCAAATGATGCTGCAATAGACTACCTTCGTGAGCTCGATCTGTCATCTGGTGGCCGTCTGGGAACTACACGAGGAGCTAGAATGTAGGGTCTGGGGGTGTCGGGCTTGACTTATTTTCTATTATTCCCTACCAAACCAGCTACAATTAAGTGTTGTCATGGTCAACATAGGCTTATGCAAAATGGAAATATACGAGTTTTACATTATTCATGGCGTTATAATGAGGATTGTTGGCAAAATAGAAGCATTCGATCACAGGTGTCCCACAACATTCTACTAAATACTGTAAAGGAATGCTTCAAGGCGGGTGCATGGGTTAATATTACCTCCATGTATGCAAAGAGAAGGTAATATTAACCCATGCACCCGCCTTGAAGCATTCCTTTACAGTATTTAGTAGAATGTTGTGGGACACCTGTGATCGAATGCTTCTATTTTGCCAACAATCCTCATTATAACGCCATGAATAATGTAAAACTCGTATATTTCCATTTTGCATAAGCCTATGTTGACCATGACAACACTTAATTGTAGCTGGTTTGGTAGGGAATAATAGAAAATAAGTCGAGCCCGACACCCCCAGACCCTACATTCTAGCTCCTCGTGTAGTTCCCAGACGGCCACCAGATGACAGATCGAGCTCACTAAGGTAGTCTATACAAAGAATAACAGAAAAAAAGACTGAAATTACATAAAAAAAAAAAAAATAGAAGCAGAGGCTAGGCAGGACCGATGAACACGGAGGGCACGAGGAGGGACTACACATGGATCACAAAGCTAACAACAGGCAATGAAACAGAAATACAATAAATCTTTAACCCCTTGAGACCCAGAACGTAATTTCCATTATAATTTGGCTACCATTAGACGATTTTTTAGTGAATATAAGTAATATTTTATAGATATGACCTGTTTATTATCCTTGTCCACTAGCTTATTTGGTATATTCAGTTAGTTTTCGAAATTTTGTCTAACAACAAACAATTTTATATAGCAAAGGAAAGATCTGGGCGTGAAAGGATTAACATGAGATGGATGCCGAAGCAGAATCAGTGACTGTCAAAGTGAACCACCAGTCTGCTTGTGCCACTCACTTGTTCCACCAGGTCCAGGTGTCTATCTCAAAGCCGTCCTGGCTCGCCTTGCGGTCCGAGCGGTACTGGGCGGCCGTCTCCTCGGGGGCTTGCATGGGCACCCGCACCCACACCTGCCCACGCAACACATAGAACATAAGAACATAAGGAAGCTACAAGAGGTCGCGAGACATAAGAACATAAGAAAATAAGGAAGGTACAAGAGGCCACGAGACATAAGAACATAAGAAAATAAGGAAGCTACAAGAGGCCGCGAGACATAAGAACATAAGAACATAAGGAAGCTACAAGAGGCCGCGAGACATAAGAACATAAGAAAATAAGGAAGCTACAAGAGGCCACGAGACATAAGAACATAAGGAAGCTACAAGAGGCCACGAGACATAAGAACATAAGAAAATAAGGAAGCTACAAGAGGCCGTGAGACATAAGAACATAAGAAAATAAGGAAGCTACATGAGGCCACGAGACATAAGAACATAAGGAAGCTACAAGAGGTCGCGAGACATAAGAACATAAGAAAATAAGGAAGCTACAAGAGGCCGCGAGACCTACACGTGGTAGTTCCTGTTACTTTACCCTCCCTACATCCACCTTTCATCCTCATAAAAGCATAATTGAAGCATTGAAAGCATAAGCATTGTAAAGCATTGAACAGGTTGAGGCCATGGATAGAGATAGTTGGAAATAACATAGCACTTAGTAGCAACATTTATATCACAACACTACACTTTTTACCATTCTTTCAAATAAATAAAAATAAATAATGATAATTGAGAAAAATAAATAATAATGGAAATAAATAAATTAATTAATTAGGTAATAATAATAATAATACTGATACAAATTAGAAAAAATTTAAATAGAATAAAAAATAAATAAATGCATATTAAATTAAATGGAAAGATAAATAAATAATATATTGAATAAACAAAAGATTTCTCCAAGTTCTCAATTTCTAAGTGAATGCAAATTATATCAAGATAAAAAGGTTTACAAGAAATGTACACATATAAATCATGAGCAATATTTTCACATACATACACACACACACACACACTCCTTTGGCTCACATTCATCCCGTCATCACATATTGTTACTTCAACTTATCTTTTCAAAGCCTGATAATAAAATAACTAAATCAAAATACAAACTATGATCATAAAAAATAAAGCCAGAAACTGTGACCGTCTAATACTTCACCACCAACACCTGTGATCCTGTGGCACCTTCGGGCATGTGTACCACTCAGGATCACACCCATACATGCATACAGACAACCCTCGCATCAACTGACTAAAAGGGGACAGAAGTGGTCCGTTAAGAGCCGATTGCCGTTAGCGCGAGGGTATTTTCCCCGGGGTGTGAAAATATAGAAAAAAACTGGAAAAATTGTGAAATAAATGAGAAATAATCACAAACACAACCAGACAGAGTAGCTTGGGAGGCAAACAGTGACTGGCGCTACATGCTGGATTTGGCGGGAACACTGCACTGCTCGGACACATTTTACATTTAAGCTCTGACCTAACGGACACATTTTACATTTAAGCTCCGACCTAACGGACACATTTTACATTTAAGCTCTGACCTAACGGACACATTTTACATTTAAGCTCCGACCTAACGGACACATTTTACATTTAAGCTCTGACCTAACGGACACATTTTACATTTAAGCTCCGACCTAACGGACACATTTTACATTTAAGCTCTGACCTAACGGACACATTTTACATTTAAGCTCCGACCTAACGGACACATTTTACATTTAAGCTCCGACCTAACGGACACATTTTACATTTAAGCTCCGACCTAACGGACACATTTTACATTTAAGCTCCGACCTAACGGACACATTTTACATTTAAGCTCCGACCTAACGGACACATTTTACATTTAAGCTCCGACCTAACGGACACATTTTACATTTAAGCTCCGACCTAACGGACACATTTTACCTTTAAGCTCTCACCTAACGGACACATTTTTCAAGCAGCGGACTTTTAGAATGGTTCAGTCCGCTTGTCCGGTAGCGAATGGAGTCCGTTAAATCCGAAATCCGTTAAACCGAGGGTCGACTGTACACCTATGCCCGTGCCAACTTTCCCTGCCACACAGCTACATCTCCACCTTTCCAACACCAACAACCTTGCTTTCATACTAATCTCTCCCATCAACACTCCCTGGACCATGCTGAGAATGATCTTAATCTGTATCACCCCCATAATTACCTTAAGGCCTCTGCAAATTAACTCATCATGACCTGAATATAACACAACAGGGCATGTCCAGCCCATCACCCCTCACCTGGTAACACACCCCTTGCACCACCTTGTTGTGGAGTATTCTGGCAATGTTGGCGCATCTGTCTGAGGTGAGGGAGAAGGTGATGGCCGGCAAACCCAAGTGTGCGGCAAACGTCAGCTCCTGGTTGAGCGTGTCTTCGCTGTTCATGCGGAGGCTGCCCACGGGAGACTCCAGGTTCAGGATGGACGACATGGACAACTTGCCAACTATCAAACTGTTCCATTCTGCAATAAAACCATTTCTTTCTTTCAACTATCAAACTGTTCCATTCTGCCATAAAAACATTCTTTCTTTCAACTATCAAACTGTTCCATTCTGCAATAAAAACATTTCTTTCTTTCAACTATCAAACTGTTCCATTCTGCAATAAAAACATTTCTTTCTTTCAACTATCAAACTGTTCCATTCTGCCATAAAAACATTCTTTCTTTCAACTATCAAACTGTTCCATTCTGCAATAAAAACATTTCTTTCTTTCAACTATCAAACTGTTCCATTCTGCAATAAAAACATTCTTTCAACTATCAAACTGTTCCATTCTGCAATAAAAAAATGTCTTTCTTTCAACTATAAAACTGTTCCATTCTGCCATAAAAACATCCTTTCTTTCAACTATAAAACTGTTCCATTCTGCCATAAAAACATCCTTTCTTTCAACTATCAGACTGTTCCATTCTGCAATAAAAACATCCTTTCTTTCAACTATCAAACTGTTCCATTCTGCAATAAAAACGTTTCAACTCATATTTGTAGCTTTTTAATCCAGCGAGTTGCTCCTAAACACTTTAACCCCTTGAGGTCCAGAACATAATTTCCATTGTTATTTGACCACTATTAGATGATTTTAATGAATATATGCAAGATTTTTATAGATATGACATGTTTAGTATCCTTAACCACTAGCTAATTTGGTATATTAAGTTACTTTTCGAAATTTCATGGCCAACAATAGACAATTTTATGTAGCAAAGGAAAGATCTGGGCGTGAAGGTTAAGCACCTCAAGTGATTCTGCCCGGATCGTCTCAATTTTATCTAAAGTTGCCCTTTCAGCTAGACTTCAGGACAGACTGTGGTGGTGGAGCGCTTGGTCTTTGATGTCCACTCGTCTGGGAAGCTCCAATAATACAGTCTTATCAAAGGTTTCACATCCGTCCCTATCCATGACTCGCATCCAAATATTAGTGTCAACATGAGTGCGACATCATCATCCCCCATAATCTCGTCGCTTGTCTGGCATACTCTGGTGGCTTGTCTGGGATACTCTGGTCGCTTGTCTGGGGTACTCTGGTCGCTTGTCTGGGATACTCTGGTCGCTTGTCTGGGGTACTCTCGTCGCTTGTCTGGGATACTCTGGTCGCTTGTCTGGGGTACTCTCGTCGCTTGTCTGGGATACTCTGGTCCCTTGTCTGGGATACTCTGGTCGCTTGTCTGGGATACTCTGGTCCCTTGTCTGGGATACTCTGGTCGCTTGTCTGGGATACTCTGGTCGCTTGTCTGGGGTACTCTGGTCGCTTGTCTGGGATACTCTGGTCGCTTGTCTGGGATACTCTGGTCGCTTGTCTGGGGTACTCTGGTCGCTTGTCTGGGGTACTCTGGTCGCTTGTCTGGGGTACTCTGGTCGCTTGTCTGGGATACTCTGGTCGCTTGTCTGGGATACTCTGGTCGCTTGTCTGGGGTACTCTGGTCGCTTGTCTGGGGTACTCTCGTCGCTTGTCTGGGATACTCTCGTCGCTTGTCTGGGATAATCTCCCTCACCTGACTCATACTATTCCAGAGAGCTTTCAAAATATTCCAAAGAAACAGAGAAAGAGTGACCCACACACTCTCCTTTCACTCAAGCATCCTCTTCCTGCAGTTTATTATTCTCATATATTTTTCCTTATTTGATAATCAGATTACTTCCCGCATGACAGCCTGATATGTGGCTACAGTGATGGCAACCCTGTCACCCTGGCCCCATGACACACCAGCCACCCCTGATGACATGTGGCTACAGTGATGGCAATCCTTTCACCCTGGCCCCATGATACACCAGCCACCCCTGATGACATGTGGCTACAGTGATGGCAACCCTGTCACCCTGGCCCCATGACAAACCAGCCACCACTGATGACATGTGGCTACAGTAATGGCAACCCTGTCACCCTGGCCCCATGACACACCAGCCACCACTGATGACATGTGGCTACAGTATGGCAACCCTTCATCCTGGCCCCATGACACACCAGCCACCCTGATGACATGTGGCTACAGTGATGGCAACCTGTCACCCTGGCCCCATGACAACACGACTACCACTGATGACATGTGGCTACAGTGATGGCAACCCTTACACCCTGGCCCCATGACACACCAGCCACCACTGATGACATGTGGCTACAGTGATGGCAACTGTATCACCCTGGCCCCATGACACACCATCTACCACTGATGACATGTGGCTACAGTGATGGCAACCCTTTCACCCTGGCCCCATGACACACTAGCCACCACTGATGACATGTGGCTACAATGATGGCAACCCTTTCACCCTGGCCCCATGACACACCAGCCACCCCTGATGACATGTGGCTACAGTGATGGCAACCCTTTCACCCTGGCCCCATGACACACCAGCCACCCCTGATGACATGTGGCTACAGTGATGGCAACCCTTTCACCCTGGCGCCATGACACACACCATCTACCACTGATGACATGTGGCTACAGTGATGGCAACCCTTTCACCCTGGCCCCATGACACACCAGCCACCACTGATGACATGTGGCTACAGTAATGGCAACCCTTTCACCCTGGCCCCATGACACACCAGCCACCCCTGATGACATGTGGCTACAGTGATGGCAACCCTTTCACCCTGGCCCCATGACACACCAGCCACCCCTGATGACATGTGGCTACAGTGATGGCAACCCTTTCACCCTGGCCCCATGACACACATCAGCCATCCCTGATGACATGTGGCTACAGTGATGGTAACCCTTTCACACTGGCACCACGACACACATCAGCCACCACTCACCTGAGCTGCTGAGGAGAAGGTCTGACCGTGTGAAGGCTCCTGCCCTCGCCTTGGCTTTGCCCTCCACATGTTCCCGGGTAAAGCGCGGGTGGGCGAGGGGCACAGATATGAAGTCATACCTGAAACAAGCCACAGACATGACACTCCTCCTCCTTTCTGTTTAACGTCAGATTTTTTCCATAATATCTTAGGTTAGGCGGCCGATGAGATGCTTCCAACTATCTCTATCCATTACCTTAACCTCTTTAATGCCCAATGATATTTAGAGTAGAGGTGATGTTCTACAGATTAAAAACTGAAGTATATGGCTGGGATCACATGGAGAGATGAGGTGTCCAGTAAAGAGGTGGCAAGATGTGGATTGAAGGAGCTGAGTACAGTGCTGAGAGTAAGGCGATTGAGGTGGTTTGGGCACGTGAAGAGGAGAGAAGGTGGTGAGGCATTGGGGAGAGCTGTTGGAGTGAAAGTTCCAGGTCACCGTCCACCGGGCAGGCCAAGGAAGACATGGAGGCAGTGTGTTGAAGAGGATCTGGCAGCATGGGCATTGAAGAAGTTGAGGCAATGGATAGAGATAGTTGGAAGCGTATCTTTGACTGTCTAACCTCATAAGACATTACGAGACTGACGTTAAACAGGAAGATGATGTGGTTTGTATGAATTTGCAGTCAATTTTCCTTGGAAATTACTGCTTTTTCAGCAGGGGGGAGGGGACATAGGAAAAACACAGTGATTTCCAAGAAAAACAAGTCACATTGATTCAAAACATCAAAATTTAGCAGAAAAATAGTTACGTCCAAAAGACAGGTTGGTTACTCTTCCCTTTATCCCTAAAACTAACCTAACTAAACTTAAACAGAACAGAACTGAAACCTAAACTAGTCATTGCTACATGAAAATAAGTTATATTTTATGCTTCAAGAGACCTACCGTCACATGGGGTCAACTGAAACAAGAAAAGCCATTTTTTCAACCTAAAAGGCCTGTAGATTTACGAAAATATTTTGAATTTAAAATACAAAACTTTTCTAAGGACATACACGAACTTAGGTACCTGTAGAGCAACACACATTTATTTTAATGATTATAACTAATACATGAAAAATTTATGAAAAACTAAAAAATGACCAAAAAATATCGGGGTTAAATGAAACAGGCTAAAATGGGGTCAAATTAAACAGACGGGACATAATGGGGTCAAATAAAACAGGTTTTAAATGGACATAATGATGGTTTCCGAATAGAGAATTGATATTGAAATTATCCTAAATTTACTGCACAACAAGTTTACCTAGGTTGGCTGTTCTGAAACCGACCTTAGCCTTGATAGTTTGCTTCAGTTTCAATTTTTTCACGATTGAACTGAATTTAACTACACTATTATCTTCTATTTGAGGTAGCTTGAACAAAGTCACTCCTGGTTCGGCTTTGCCCGATTCGGTCTTCCTATAGAAGTTCGCCTCCCATTCTAGAAGCTGTTACAGCAAACATGATGGACGTGGAGCTCTTCGTAGTGTTCATGATGCGCTCCGGATGCTTGGTGGCCTTGCGAAAGATAATCATCTTTGTTTTGGGGTCATCGGTGAAATTTGTCTCGTCGTAGTTGAGGATATTTTCGGGGGCAACACCCTCAACTGTTATGGCGAGTTGCTGGAAATACTTCCTCACCATTTCCTCAGAAACAGCGGCCCTCTTTCTGGAGATATTCTGGCATTGCCTGGGCGTGACTATGGCAGATTGCCTTTTCAAGAAACCCCTAGCCCAATCTATCCCTGGCATATTCTCCTTAGATACAGAGATGGTGCGGCAGTGTTTGTCGAGATGATCCTTGATGAATTTCCGAAGCTCGGTGGTGTCAAACGCCAACCCGTAATCACCCAGCATGGCTATGTTTTGAGCAATGGATATTTCTTCATTCGGCAGCAGGGTTGTACCCTTCCCTAATTGACCAGGATTCAAAGCCTTCCCATGCCGACGTCGATGCAAAGTAGCAAACGGTACATGATGCCGTTCTGCGGCCTGCCGAACGGTCAGGTTCTCTCTCTCCAGGTCCATCAGAGCGCGTAAGATAGCTTCTTGGCTGTAGTTCAGTCTGCCGCTGTTTGCCTTCCTCACATAGGTTCGTGGCATACAGTAGACAAAAAACAGGACATTAAAAATATTTTATGATGGAAATCTAGGTGTTTCATTTCCCCGATCTGGTGTTTCATTTGACCCCGGCACAAATTTATGTGTAGGTATATAACATATCCCTATATAACTTGGGTGGCCTTTTTTTTTTTTATGGCTTACCTTGAAGTGTTTAAAGATAGCAATCTATGATGAAAATCTCAAACTCTGATAGTGTGCCTTGTGTCAACCTTAGCATTTACATATATACTGTACATCTGAAACTAATAAAAAAAGAAAAATCAGATTAAACAGTACTTTCAGGCATATATAAATAGAATAGAGCAGTTAAATAGTAAGTATTTAACCTAAATAATGAATTGGGAAGTCTAGACATATTAAAATTTAAAAAATTTAGGAATTTAAAAAGATTTAAATTTAAAAACTGTGGTGTATCATTTGACCCCATGTGACGGTAAGTAACAGTTTTCCAAAAGGGTTGAAGGTTGGTGGCAGACGTATGTGACAAAAGATGAGTCCTTCGTAAGGTAGTACAGAAAATACGGCAAGGCTGATAATACGAATCTTAACCGTTACCTAGCAGGATGCAGAGAAACCAAATAATACCCAAACCCTTGCCTTCATTCCTAATGTAACAGTGTCAAGTGTCCTTTTACAAGGTACCTGGAACTGTCGCCGATCGGAACTCTCGCCGCCGTCGCCGAATGTTCCAATTCTTGATATTACATGACCCAATATATACATCTAATCAGATTTCACCCGTGTTTCTGCATTCATGAATGAAATACCAGCAATAGCTTGATCAGTTAGGTGCCAATGTCTTGGTTAGGTTAAAATTTCCACGTCGGCGAGAGTTCTCGGTTGGTGTTTCGGCGAGAACTCCCATCGGCGACAGTTTCATAAACCTTTTACAAAACACGTCATTGACATGTAACAAAGGAGGGATGAGGTGCACGCCTGTCCCTAACATCATCCCGCCACGCCCGCCTTAGATCAGCCTGCCACACGGTGGTGGGCAGGCAAGGGCGGCTCCCACACCCACATGCTCCCGCCCGTTACTGCTTCAGGCACGCCCGTAACACGTCCCCTAAGGCCCCCCTGCCCCTGACGTCACTCTGTAAGGATAGTGGTGGTGTCTGTGTGCTTACCCTGATCTGGAGGCGTCCTGTAGGGCGCGGCTGAGCTCGTGCACGATGGGGTACTCAAGGCCGCAAGACACACGTCCCGCCGCCATCATGTAAACAACCCGCCACCTCCGCCGCCGCCTATTGATCTGCCTCATTCCTGTATACAACGATAAATAGAAGTAATAAAGCAAATAACAATAAATTATGTAAAAATAAAAGTTATCATTGAAGAGAGCATCAACCAAATATATGTGTAATGAATAAAACAAAGGAAAAGGAGCCACTGAAAAAGAAGACTGCTGCTATTATTATTACTACTACCCCTACTACTGCTACTACTACTACTACTACTACTACTACTGTACTACTATCATTACCACTACCACCAAGTGCATAACAACCTAGTCCGTCATTTGATAAAACGATCTTTTTGTAGCCTGTATAAATAACATTGTCAAGGCAGTGTTGCCATGGTTACGGGCGGCACGTGAGGACGCTGAGGCTGACGCTCGCATGGCAAACAGAGCGGCGTGGCAAAATTAAGTTTACGATTATTTTCGGTAAATTTCTAGCGTTTGCCCATACTCTCCCCCTTACCCCAAACAAGCTTGGGGACCTGTGAGAATGCGGGGTTTTCGGGTGGGGAGCAAATAATACGTCGGAAACACGTATTTTATGAGTTATACAGACAGAGGAACAGGTGATGGTGAACAGAGGAAGACGGTGATGGGACAAACTGACAACTTGTATGACAACAGACCGGATTCAATAACCCTTTTCCAAGCTAGAACTAACAGCCTAACTTCATGACAGAGTCCGGTTCTTGAGAGAAGATACAGAGTGTCCAGTGTGTGGTGAAGAAACAGACAATTTAGAGCACTTTTTGTTACATTGTTCAGGATATCAAGAAGACAGGAAGAAAATGTGTAGATTGCAACAGCCGTATGAGGAGGACAAATAAAATATCATAGGAAGTGTTCTATTTGAGTTTAAAAGTAAAGAAGATAAAAGAAACATTAAGGAGGAGATACATAACTTTTGGAAAATAAGAAAGAAAAAGCTACAACAGAACAATTAAAGTGAAGTGAAGTGCAAAGGTGATCAATAACAAGGGAACGAAAGTAAAGTGTTGAAGAAATTGATAGGGATAAGACAAAGTAAGAAATGAAATAGAAAAGACAGACCAGCAACAAAGAAAAGGGAAAAACACGCCAGGCAGATCGGATCGGATGTCCTTGGCCGCCCTCACACCCATCAAGAACTGTTGTCTCTTCTTCCTAAGTGTGGACAGATCGTCGGCGAGGTGTCCAGATGGCTGGTGAACAGGTGTTTCCAAAATCGAAGAGTTGGGTGTGGAACGAGCATCGCGGCGAGCTGGTCAAGATCAGGTATAAGTGTATAGTGTATAGTGTTATATATGGTATAGTGTAGCCTTTTCCAGGTTTGTATATTTGTTTGAGTTGGGTAAAGGTTAGGTATAGGTTAGGCTAGGTAAAGATTAGGCTAGGTATAGGTTCGGTTAGGTTCAATTTGTTTTTTCAATATTTTTTGTCGGAAAAAAAAAAAAAAGGAAAAAAAGGGGATTTGCGACAGAAACGGTTATCAGATTAATTTAAAACACATCAAAATTCACAAGAAAAAAATAGTTTCGTCCACCAAAAAAAGTGATTTCGGTGTCAAACTGGAAATGTACCCTGTCTTCTTACCCGATGGGCTCCCAGTCCATAACCACTATTAGAGCCATGGAAAGCCTTAGCTGAGTGTAGTTCTCAGGGTAGAACAAGAAGTAACGGATTCAAACTGGAAAAGCGTAGATTTAAAAAGGAAATAAGGAAAACCTGGTTCACAAATAGGGTGGTAAATGATTGGAATGGACTCAGTCATCAGGTGGTCGGTGGGGAGTCAATAGGAAGCTTTAAAAGGAGGCTGGATAAAATTCATGGATGGTGTATGTAGGTAGTGTTAAGTAACACGAACTACCACGTGTAGGTCTTGCGGCCTCTTGTAGCTTCCTTATTTTCTTATGTTATGTATGTTCTTAGCCTGGTGATGCGCCGGCTTGGCATAGCTTGACCTCATGAACTCATAACTTGACCAGTTATGAGAAATACACTGAGCACATTACAAACACAAAGCAGCTGGATTTATGGTGCGTCAGTCGCCTCCGTCAGTCGTCAGTCAACGAGAGTCACCCACGTGGTGTAGTGGCTAGCGCGACTTGCTACGAATCTGCGGACCCTGGTTCGAATCAGGGCAGGGCAAGTCGGCGGCCAGCCCAAAGCCCCATCCTCCCTTTCGAGGTCGATAAAAGGGTACCTGGGGAAAAATTGGGAAGGTAACTGTGGTAACTCGGATGTCACACTATAAAACAAAAATAGCCCTGTGTCTCGGGGTAATGGGTTGTCACTCATCACAGGCTCAAAGGCTAATGCGACGAAGATGAGCACCGAGGCCACGCCCATCTTTACTATATACAACTGCGGCCTCTTGTAGCTTCCTTATGATA